>LR749827.1:61127-184267 GCA_902729485.2 Mus minutoides | reverse complement strand
AGGGAGGGAGGAAGGAAGGAAGGAAGGAAGGAAGGAAGGAAGGAAGGAAGGAAGGAAGGAAGGAAGGAAGGAAGGAAGGACAAGCTGGCCTTTCCTATCTCTCTCCCAGTAATGCTTTGCAGTTGCCACCCCAGCTCTGGAGCATCTCTGAGTTCTCCCGTTTGTTCGTTACCATTCATCACTATTCACTAACATGAGCCAACTGGGCTTCTTCTCCGACCTCTGAGGAAAGAAGACCAGGGACACTGTGACTTTAAGATGTTTTCTTTCTGTGTCTCCTCTTCAGCATCATTACTAATTTTAAATGCCTTCATTTGGTCAGTTATCTCCCTGGTGTAAGTGGTGTAAGACAGGGCCTGGCCTGTTTTTTGTTTTTTGTTTTTTGTTTTTTGTTTGTTGTTGTTGTTGTTGTTGTTGTTTTAAATGTGTATTTTTTGTTTTTTACTTTTTTTTTTTTTTTTGTAAAATGTCCCGGCTTTCCATAACTTATAAACATGACTTCTACGGAGGGGTGGAGGGGAAAATGACAGGCGGCCCGGCGCTCCTTTGCTGCCCTCAGGAGGACGGGGACATCCTCCTTGAGCCTGTACAGCCGCCTCTGCACCTCTGCCTGGACATTCAACAATCGAATGCCCTTCAGATCCCAGAATTCCCTCCGGGACCCCAGGTCCCCTGGACACTGTCCCCTGGCTCTGGGGATCCTCGGGCATGGGGTAGGTGCCCTCCTTCCCACTGCCCCAACCCAAAAAGAGAGGGAGAGGAGGGGAGGGCAGCCGGTCCAGGGGTGATCTACAGAGGAAGGACCGGAGGGCTCAGCTGATGGTGAGGCCGAAGCCACACAGGAACTTATTCTTGCAGTGGTTCAAGAAGGCGCAGAGGGAAAGTGTCAGCTTCTTCTTCAGCGTGGTGCCCACGATTCAGTTACTGTTCACAGCGCCTTTAAAGAGGAAGTTGGCCTTTGGCAGGTCCAGCTGATACCCAAAGGAGGCACTGGTGTCCTGCATCCTGGTGCTGGCCACAAACTCCACACCCACCTGCAGCTGGTCACTGGCTTTGTGGTAACAAGTCACATGCCTGCCAGCCTGGTCCAGCGTTACTGTAGCCAACCAGTTGTTCAGTGTGTATTTCCAAGCTAGAAACATGACAATGCCCTCCTCTCCAGGCTGCCGGTGGTAGACACGCTCTCCACCTAGGGCCAAACACCTTTTGATGCTCTGGAGGTAGTGGGCTAGGAGGATTCCTGAACCCACCAAGACATCTGGGTTGCCCAGGGTGATAGCAGCCGTGAAGTTGGAGCCACAGTACTCGCCATCCACCTGCCGGTTCACTAATTTGAACTGCTGGGTCTGGATGGCCATTTTGGACCTGAGACCTGGGCTCAGCTGGTGGGTGACCTGTGCATTGAGGCTGCCACTACTGTCCATGTCACCTACCAGCACGGGGAACACCTTTGTGGGGCTCAGTTGCTTCGTCCACACGTATGTGACCCCGAAGTGGTAGTTGGACTCTCCAGTGGTGCGGAGGGCTACTGTTTGGGTCACCTGGAAACGGTTGCTCAACCCTTTGTTGACTGTAAGTTTGACATCTTCCATTTGAACCAGAAAGAACTGTTCTGTTCAATGATTGCCAACAATGCGTGCCAATCCTCTGGGGGTCTTTTTCAGCCTGGCATGTTCTTGACACCCATGATTCATGAAGTTATGCACAAGAATGAAAGCAGTGGTCAGATGCATGATTCATTCCGCCCACAGAAGGTCAGCTCTATTTATCTATTTAACCTTAAAACAAAAGCTGCCATTCTCAGATGTTAGGAGGATTACGGACTCTATGTCTGTTCTCAGGACTCGCTGAACATGATTTGGAGATCTTCACCATCTCTGCCCAGACTGTCATAATCCCCCTGAAACCCTGAGCCCCTACTCTCACCATACCCCACCCCCACATCCTGAGCTGAGGGAAGGTGTTGTTCGTTGCTTGTCAGCTCTGGGTATTTAATAAAAATCCAAGGGTGGCCTGCTGTGTTGTGCTTCGTGTCTTCTCAAATCTCTCCATGTTCCAAGACCGTTGCAGGTCAAAGCAGTTTAGCATGGTAGTGGGCACTCAACACCTATCTCAGATCAGCTTGAATTCTGACGCCACTAAGTTGGAAAGCCTTGTTGTCTCCCAGGACATTCTACTTTTTCATTTTCTCCGTATGTGGGTCTCAAAACAGAAGAGTGAAAATTAAAAAAAAAAAAAAAAAAAAACTTCCGCCAGGTCTCACAGGAGATTAGAGGGCAGAAGGTTAAAAACTCCAACATCTACCATCTAGATGGGGCATCCTTTTCTCCTCGCTCACAAGGCATAGGTGCTAAAGAGAATCAATGATTTTTCTGCCCCCTCCCCCAATAAGCAAATTGTACTTAAAGTCACAAATTGCACCCTGAATCTCTCATACAGTGAAATAATAATTATGCATTAGTGAGCGGCTTCGAGCAGAAGCCTGGTTTTTATTTAGCAGGAAACGGCTCCCTTCTATTTATTAAGAAACTACTGTATCATTTATTTATCACATAGCTACCATATGCTAGACACTCTGTTATTTTCTTTAACATATGCGATCTCCCTTAATGTATTTCTTGGGTGTATTCATTCATTTCACAACTGGAAACAAAAGAAAGCCTAAAGGGGCTGTCCTTTTGACTTGCCTGGTCCTCAACAAAAGGGACAGAGATTAAATGAGGTTTTGGTGTAATTGGCTTTGATTTTCTACAGATGGGACATTGTTACTCAAGTACAATTTCCTTTATGCTGCAGTCCTTGGTGTTAAACAGATGACTTTGTGGCTGAGATAAATTTAGATGCAGAGCAGCAGTCATTTACAGCCTCGCCTTGCACTCTGTAAGATTTAAATCACTGGCTGTGCTCCAACTTCTTCGTGAAAGATAAGATATAAACAGTTGGGTGTCACCACAGAGTAACTGAACACAACCATGCGAGTCTGCTATGGAAAGACCTGTAAACACAAGTGCGACCACATGCAAATTTGCTGTGGGGCTGAGTGGAGAATAAAAGATGCCCCCCCCCCAGGCATCACTAGTTTGATTTCAGGACATTTCAGCACCTTCTCTCAGGTGCACACACTCAAAACCACACACCTATCAGTTCTCAATCTCCATCTCTCTTCTCAGCCAGCGGTTCTAAATAAACACAAATGGACTTTCTGTCTGTCTCATTCGACTGGTTAGTATATTTCATGTAAATGGCACCGGTGCTCATTCCTGTGATATGAGAGTGGGTTTTTTTAATATCTAAAAATCAAATAGATTCTTTATGAGGAAATGAATCAAGTATACTGACAATAAGCATGCAATTTGGTTATATTCCCGATACCTTATTTTGCGTCGAGGTAAGAATCTTTTATTTGCACGTTTTGATAGACAGCTGTGTAATTTAAATTCGAAAACGATAATTAAGAGAAAGATGAAAATAAATAGGGTATATTTTACACCTTTAATCCGGTGGCATATTTCTCTATTTCTGCTAATTAATAGGCATAGGAGGAAGTTCATAGATTTAATACAGTTACAGAGAAAAATCACGAGGTTGGGGAAATGATCACTGGGAAGCTCATAAAACAACTGTGTTTTCTTTCATCAGATGCAGAGATCTGAAATTTTGTTTTAATATAAAAGTATGCAGCCCCCTCCTACCCAAAAGAAGGGTGTGGCTTTTCTGCTGTGCTAGAGGACATGACAGTCATAGGCCAGTTGTCAGCAGCCTCAGGCAGTGTGCAGCGGGCAGCAGGCAGTGATTTTATTCTGCAGCCCTAACCCATCTTGGTTTTGCATATGTCCCTTCAGAGCTCCTTCCTTTACCAGCCATGACTTTCAGTTGCCTTTTCTCCCTATCCTTGAATTGCTCTATCCAGTGCATCTTTCATGAAGAAAAAAAAAAAATAACACTAGAACTGGGCATGAAATATCTTACTTTTCCTAGCAGCCTAATGTGACACTGACATACCTGTGGACATTGCTGGGTCAAGCAATACGTCAGTCAGCTTGAAAGAAAGCACCATCAATTGAGCAGCTTGTTAAAAAAAAGAATTATTTCTCACAGTTTGGGATGCTAGAAACCCAAGAACATGCCAGCAGCATCAAGTTCTGGTAGGGACCACTTTCTGGGTGACCCACTGTTTTTATCATTGCATGTTTCTCCTAGTTACCAAGGGCTCTAGCCTCATGACCCAATCACCATCAGAAAGCCCCATTTAAAATATTATCTTGCTGAAGATTAGATCTCAGCGCATGAACCCCACCAGCCTACTTTCAAATCTCAGATACACCTGTATATTAGTTGGATCACACTAGACAAAGAAATCATCCTGCTTCAATAGCTCATTGCATATAGAGCAAAGGCAAAGTCAGTGTCAACTGCATTAGACTGTGTATAAGTAGATGATGTGCGGAAGGGCCCAGCTCACACCAGATGTTCAGTAGACAGCAGCAGCCATCATCACTACCACTGTAGTTATCCCAGGGCTGGTAGCTGGTAAGCCTGAATTATTAGTCCACTCAATGCAAAGCAGCTATTCCCTGGATCCAGTTAATAGAAATAAATAACAGCCAAATTACCAGTTGTCTGTGGGGTTCCCTTTTCCCCAACACACACACGCACACATACTCTCTCTCTCTTTAACAGACTTTTTGCCATTACAGAACAATAACCAATGGGAAGGAACATTTCTTCCCTTCTACCCAGCATTTTCTATCTCTGAATCTGCTGCCAACATGAAGAGCCATTGAAACAGCAAGGGGTGGCTCTTGCCTTTCTGGGCAATCCTCACCTCTTCTAGGCATTATTGGCCAGCTGATTAGGTAGCTCTGGAAACAGGTCAGTGTGGGAGTTTGGCATTTATATTTGAGGCGCTCTCTCTCTCTCTCTCTCTCTCTCTCTCTCTCTCTCTCAGACACACACACACACACACACTCACACTCACACACACATTTGCATTTGAGGTTGACTCTTTCTCCTGACATTTGAGGCTGGCTCTCCTGCTTGCAAGTCTCTCTCTCTCTCTCTCTCTCTCTCTCTCTCTCTCTCTCTCTCTCCCTCCCTCTCTCTCTCTCTCTCCCTCCCTCCCCCTCCCTCCCCCAGATACACAAGGAGAAACTTGAAAAAAAAATCATTCACTAAAGATTTTCACTTTTCCTAAGAAAATAAAGCAGGTCTGTTCTGCCCCCGGGTGTGTGCTCTGTGACTTTCTGACAAACCCGCAAGCTACATCTTTCATCACACTTTCATAGTCACAGAGTGTCGCCCTTCCTGTGGTGTCTCATAAATGATGTCCTGTGTTCAGGAAGGGAAATAAAGACCAATTTTAGTGGCTCTTTTAGTCCCCAACCACATGCTCTGGCAGGCCTCGCTTTCTGTAGCTCTCTCTGTAGCTCCCACTTTTTTTTTCCAAGCCTGCTAAGGTTAGAATGACTATCATTCTTTAAGTCTAATCTGGGGTTTTTATTCCTCACTTCTCTGCACCTTTTCCCCCAAAGAAACATCCCAGCTTGACAATTTTCTCACTTGGAAAAATGCTCATTTACAGAATTTTCAAGCTGTTTTCAGAGTAAGCTTGGTGGTGGTGTCTTACTACCACATTCTTGACACCTAAGCACGTCGGTGTTTGCTACATGAAAGATACGTAAAGTGCAAGCATTTAATTAAAAGGTAATTCTCAGAGAGAATTCTTGCATGGGTTGCTGGGAAGTGGATAGCAGAATCTTTCGATTATTTCCCAACTTTATCAGAAATGACTGACTGGAGACAAGAGCACGAGGCCAATTAGTACCACACTAAACACTTGCCAAAGTCACAGGTGACTCCTGTTTGGGAGAATTAGCCGAATTTTGATTCTTTTAAATGATTCCAACAAAAAGTTGTAAGATACCCAAAGACTCATCAAAATTAAAGATGTAGATATCATCACACAAGTTTTACCCTTTCGCTAAGAGAGCCTTTGTTTTCATATTTTTACACACACACACACACACACAGAGAGAGAGAGAGAGAGAGAGAGAGAGAGAGAGAGAATCAGAAAGCAACTTTGAGAGTTGATGTCTGTCTTTCTCCATTTGGCCCCAGGGATTGAACTCAGGTAATCAATCTTGAGAGCAATCATCTTTACCTACTCAGCCATCTTGCTGGGCTACCTCTTCCATATTTGGTTAGATGTAACCCTCCCAACATGTATGCAAAGATCCAAGCATATAAATTCCTATCTGCAATGGTTCTGCCTACATCAAAGACGTCAAGCATTCAGACCCTTTTCGATGCAGAAAAGCAATCAAGGAAGAGCTGATTTATCCTTCTGTTGCTTTTATTGAACAGAGGTTCTCAGTGAGGCCAGGTGTAGTGAGTCACGCCTGTAATCTCATCACCCAAGAGGAAGAGGCAGGACAATCAGCTCCAGGCTATCCTCGGCTACATAGCAAGTTCAATGACAGATGGAGGCCCTGACTCAAGTTTTCGAGGCTTCCTCTTTGCAGTAGAAACAATTATAGAAAGCCACAACTGAATAAAATTCAGAGAACACAACCCCTGGGATGCGCAGATTGAATAGATACATCTGCAACATAAGCCCCACACCTAGTGCTCAGGGAGCACCGCAGAAGAGGGGATGGGAAGATCCTAAGAGCCAAACAACAAGACACCTGTCTTCTATACGTGCAGGAAAGCTGCACCTATGAAATCTTAACATGAATGCCTAAACACGACCTGAACAGTGACACCAGTTGACATACTACTTAGATGGGGAGAATCTCACAAGGCTCCACCCCAAGGTGAAGAGCTACAGGCAATTAATGACTGTTGAGAGAGGAAGAGTCGGTCTTTCTCAGGGGTGACTTTGTAACAGCACACCCCCCCCGACCTTAGCACCACCGACTCCATGATGGAAGTATACCATTCAGGTCATAAAACTCAGCACCAAGTTAGCATCACATGTTAAAATGGAAAAACCTAATCCAACCAAGCTCACAGTGCTGGGAAAGTCTCCAAAGTACTGGCCGTGCTTTTTAGCTTCTCAAGTTCTGCTTCTCACCAACTGTTCTTATTAATTGAAGCATATCAACCCAGGATACTTTTGTGTGTGTGTAAAACCTCACTCTAAGAAAGGCTACACTGGGTTCGTGAACACCAAGAATGGTTGCCAGCCAGCTACTAAAGACTCTTCTGTAGGTTTAAACTCATGTCCAAGAAGTCTTTTCTGGTGGATACCACACAACAGACTTCCCTAACAATTTATCCAATACACACAAAAAAGTTGTAAGCCCTAAATAAACATAAATATGGCAAAAGTAAATGAGTTCAGCAGGTTGTATTTATATATTAATTCATATACATATAAATGTCTATGTATAAAACATGAAAAATAAAAGGCAATGTGAAAAATGAGGCCGTGAATTTGAAAGTTGGGGGAGATACTGAAATTGGGGGTGGGGGGTACTGAAGGAGCTGGAGGTAGGACAGAGAAGAGGGAAATGGTGTAAGTACAGTATAAAATATATAAAAATTTATATTTAAAAAAATAAAACTAGGGGCTGAAGAGAGAGATCAGCAGTGCCTGCTCTTCCAGAGGATCAAGGATTGATTGGCAACACCTAACCATTGCTCAACCATCTGTAACTCCACACAAGGGAACAGTGCCATATCCAGGCCTCTGTTGGCACTGCGCACAGATGGTGCACAGATACATATGCAGGTAAAACACCTGAACACATAAAATACATTTTTTAAAAGTTAATTAAGTTTTTAAAGGGCAGAGTGAGGGAGTTCATTCAATGCAGACCTGGAGTTGTGGCTCAGAGGTATAATACTTGCTTAGAATAATGGAGGACCTACATCTAATCTATAGGATCACATAGACACACACACATGCACATGCACATGCAGGTAAACACACACACACATGTGCGCAGGTGCACACACATGCACATGAACACATGTTTAGTGAGTAGAGCCCTTTCTCACATCTTGGCTATATGCTTCCCCTTATCTCCATGTAGGAGAGCTGGGATTTCAGATCTCAAGTCTTTAAGTGCTTTCCACATTATTTTTTTAAAAGACTCTTGAGCATAAAAGCCCAGCACATGTTAGGATTAACAGCTCAAGAGTGGGGTGACTTGCCAATGGGAATCATCCACTTGTGTTTCTAAGTATGAGCATTAAACTCGCTTCATTACTTAATGAAGGCTTTCCTGCACTGGGCCCTTCTACAATACTAATATTAAACTGAAAGGTATTCAGGGTACAACAAGAGCATACCCATCCAATATGTATCTTGGAGAAATAGCTCCTTTGTGCCCTGAGGATGGATTATTTCTTTGCCCTTACAAGTATTGCTTTCATAAGTTAGTTTCATTTAATGGTTTTGACTCAGCATTCCAGTAATTGACTAGATCTCTTAGGAAACGTTACAACAAAAAGAATTTAACTCAAATATTATTGTTTTTGAAAGGCTCAACTAAATAGATAGATAGTATTAATGGATATGCAATACTGTGCGTATGCTAAACACTGCTATATTATAAACTTAAAAGAGTTAAAAACGAGGGGACTTTTGGGATGACATTTGAAATGTGAATGAAGAAAATATCTAATAAAAATTGAGGGTCTGGAGAGATGGCTCAGCGGTTAAGAGCGCCGACTGCTCTTCCAAAGGTCCTGAGTTCAAATCCCAGCAACCACATGGTGGCTCACAACCATCTGTGATGAGATCTGATACCCTCTTCTGGAGTGTCTCTAAACAGCTACAGTGTACTCACATATAATAAATAAATAAATCTTAAAAAAAATTGAAAAAAAAGTTAAAAATGATAAATTTCATGTTCCATGTTTTTATCACTATAAAAAGACTGATCTTAGCTGGGCGGTGGTGGCGCACGCCTTTAATCCCGGCACTCGGGAGGCAGAGGCAGGTGGATTTCTGAGTTCCAGGCCAGCCTGGTCTACAGAGTGAGTTCCAGGACAACCAGGGCTACACAGAGAAACCCTGCCTTGAAAAATAAAATAAAATAAAATAAATAAAAAGACTGATCTTATATTAAATATAAATACACAGCCAAGTTGAGATCTGATCTGATGCCCACTTTTGGCTACTGTGGGAACTGCACACACATTGTACGTAGACATACCCAGAAACAAAATACCCACACATATATACTGCAATGGGAAAAAAAATGCCCCACCCTCCACCAGGATAGCACCAGAGAGCTGGCCCTGGAGCATGGACTCGAGAGAGCTAACCAACTCAGCTACCACCCAGGGCCAGATTCAGGGCTTTGAATTGGTCCATCCCAACATCTACCCCATCTGTGAACTGCTGGAGTACATGAAGGACCAGTCCTGCAGAACCAAAGCTACAGGACTTCCATGACTCGGGGCAACAGAAGGATATCAGAGAGGCATCCAGGTGAGGATCCAGGATTGACGGAGTAGCAGAAGCCAGAGGCCTCCAACCAGACCAATAACTCATTGCAATGTACATTTTCAAGTAAAGCTGTTTTGGGGAAAGAGTGTGTACAGTGAGACACACATGGCAGCAGAGCTGCAGACAGGACAGCTATGGCAGGTATTAGAGAAAGCTGTGGCTGATAGAAGAGGAGGCTGTTGCCAAGAGAAGTCTGCTAGATTTGGGGGGTGGGAATAGGGGTGGGGGTAGAAGGCAGATACGGAAGAACTAGGAAATGAGTGGAATTGGGGTGCATAATGTGAAATTCCTAAAGAATTAATAAAAAGTTATGTTTTTTAAAATGCTCATTCTTTATTTAGAAAAAGAAAAAAAATGAAACAAAATGTTCCAACTATACCCACTGTTATCTAAGGATAGTGTGCTCACTTGCTCAGTTTTGGGACCCTGTATTCTTTCATGGCTGCCATTCTCCACTTTCTTTTTTCTTCCTGGCTAAGAGTCTTCAAAGAGTAAGTAATGTACCCTTGTGGTTTCCATTTACATTCATGTTGTTTCATGCACTCCTGAATGTACCCTGGCCCTCTGTCTTAGTTAGGGTTCTACTGCTGTGAACAGACACCATGACCAAGGCAACTCTTATAAAGACAACATTTAACTGGGGCTGGTTTACAGGTTCAGAGGTTCAGTCCATTATTATCAAGGTGGGAACACGGCAGCATCCAGGCAGGCATGATGTAGGCAGAGCTGAGAGTTCTACCTCTTCACGTGAAGGCTGCTAGCAGAAGGACTGACTCCCAGGCACCTAGGATGAGGATTATTAAAGCCCACCCCCACAGTGACACACCTACTCCAGCAAGGCCACACCTACTCCAACAGGGCCACACCTCCAAATAGTGCCACTCCCTGGGCCAAGCCTAGACAAACCACCACACCCTCACACATGCTCATCTCAGTGCTATACACTGAGTTATATCCTCTATTCTGGAATTGTTTTCTGATGCACAAAACTGCCAAACCTTCACTCCCTTTCCTCTTCCCCCACCGGCAACAGCTAAAAACACTTCCAAACATGAGAATACTCTGTGTCGAGCTGCGAACTGAGTTGTCTTTGCCATTGTTTTCCCCAACTGTTTCCATGGATAAGGAGGAAGTTGCCTTTCTGCGGTTAGAATTGCTAAACCCTTTTGTTGTTGTTAGTGTTCCTTTGGGCTCTGTTCATGCTAGCTCCCTCCCACAGCCCTGCCCGCTCCTACTGCTGCCTCATTCTTGATGCTTTTGTTCACCTCAGAGGATAGCTATCCAGGCAAGCAAATGGATCATCAACTCTCCATTTTTTTCCCCACTGTTATTCCTTTACTGCATTGACTTCGGAGAGTTCTGTCTAAATGCTACCAGGGAGGCATTTAGACATTTGCACAAGGTGAAGCAGGCAGGGCCTGGTCTTTCCTCATTAGTAATCTACTAACCTAAAGGAAAATCCATCTCCCCTTCACTTGGAACATCAGAAAAGCGCACTACATTTTCTGATTACAGAACGAGAGTAGTAAGTCTTAGAAGACCAGGGTCATCACAGACAAGCATTCTTGTGAGAACACCAGACCAGTAAAGGAGACACTATCTGAGCTGTTTCACAGGGAAGATTCTGACAATGGAGTTGGGTTGAAAACAGAAAAAGCAGGCAAAGTGATAAGAAAGAACATGGATTGTTGAGTCAGTTTAAGAAAAAAGTCTGACCGGGCGGTGGTGATGCACGCCCTTAATCCCAGAACTTGGGAGGCAGAGGCAGGTGGATTTCTGAGTTCGAGGCCAGCCTGGTCTACAGATTGAGTTCTAGGACAGCCAGGGCTACACAGAGATACCCTGTTTTGAAAAACCAAAAACCAGAGAGAGAGAGAGAGAGAGAGAGAGAGAGAGAGACTGAACCCAAATCAGCTTCGGAAATAGCTGATTATGTGGAAAAAGAATTGAAGCATAACTGAAGAAGGGTTGTTACTCGAGAAGAATCCGTCCTTGCTGGCTGCACACCAGGGCCTAACCCAGATGCTGGGATTTGATGAGAGGAGCAGTCTGGCTAGGGAATCACCTCTTCAGTCAAACCTGGTTGAAAAAAAAAAAAAAACACATCAATATAATGTATTTTTCCACCTTGAGCTTACTTACAAGTTTCTCTGCATTTCTCCTCATATTGTAACCTGTTTGAAGCAAGTCTGGATTGCGGAGAATATTAAAACCAAAACGTAGACCTCAGAGAAATTGCCCCATCTGACAGAGCACCCAGTATATCATACGTATTCGGTAAGCGTTAAATAATTGAATATTGTAGCAGATGCACCAGGGCCTTGCTCTTACCCTCTGCCCACACTCTAAGGTGCACAGGTAGTTCTAGATGTGAGCTGTCAGCACTAGCATAAACTTCCTAGCATGCCCCATGTGGACGCTTACTGTGCCTGCAAGAGCCCTTCTCAGTGAGCACAGAGTAAACCACTATGTCATGGGAGCTGTGCTCAACTGAAGACAAGCAGGAATTTGTAGGTAAAAGAAGCCCCTCTCCCCAGGCCTGGGCGAGCACACCGGTAACACTAGTACAGGCGATGCTGAAAGAGGAGGGTCACCAGTGGGAGGCTAAGATGAGCTACATAGGGTTCCAGGCCAGTACCAACTGTGTAGTAAGATCTTGTCTCAAAACAAACAAATTCTATGTAAAGAAAAACAAACGAGAAAAAAAAAATCATTTCAACTCTTTTGTCCCTGAGGAGACAGTTCTGAAGTATATTCTACATAGTTTCACAGAAAGAAGGACCAGTGTGATAAAGACCATGGCCCACAGCTACAATCTATTTAATAATCACTTGTGAACTTTCTTATTTCCTGTAAATTCTTTTAGCATGTTTCTGAGGATAATCTCTCAACAAACTACATGCCTCCAAATCTTTATTATTACTAGTATGTATGTATGTATGTATGTATGTATTGAGTAGGTATGAATATGTGGTTTATATTCTATCAACTTCAAACTACTGGACTCACAATACTAGTGAATTTTTTTAATAGGTCCCCAGTCCTTAGCACAACTGACCATGATGGCAATACCATTCAAGTTGCAAAACTCTGCACGTAGACAGCTCCACCTGCCAAGACAGAAACAGAGACCTAATTCATCAACGTCCATGGTTCTGGAAAAGTCTCTAAATGTACTAACCTTGCTTTTGGCTTCTGTAGTTCTTGCTAATTGAGGTACATCAACCCAAGTTATGGTGTTCTACTTAAAAACTCACCTCGAGGAAAGCTCAGAGCTACACCGGGCTCTCTAACACCCAGAATGGTTGCCAGCTGGCTAACAAAGACTTTCTATTGGCTTAAACACATGTCTGAGTAGTCTTCTCTGGTGAATACCTCACAACACTTCTGGAGGTTCCACTAAGACCTCCAGAGACAAAACCTTGAGATAGAGGGGGTCCTAGACCCCTTCAGAGTGAGAAAGAGTTCTGTTAGTGGTCAAGGGGCTTCTAGAGAATTCATAACCTGAAATAGTCCAAGGTCCCAGGACCCATTTTCATCAATTACTGCCTAACATTTCAAAGGAGTCTGACATCCACCTCAAAAGGGAACAAATTAGAAAGTCTCTTGGTCTGTCACCTCTGAAAGTATGTCTGGTTAAGATGCCTTCTGTTTAGGATACAAAAAAAAAAAAAAGAGTCTGGTCTTGTCTGCTGATCCAGGATCCTTGTGAGACCTCAGTGAGCTCCCCATGTCAATTGAGTGTAGTTTTGTTTGATGGCCACCCCTGGATATCTTTGCTATTGGTGTGTGTGTGTGTGTGTGTGTGTGTGTGTGTGTGTGTGTACCTGTGTGTAGCTGTCACTTGGTTGGAGAAATAAGTGTAAAATAAAAAGGACCATGAGCTGTCCTGGGACCATAGCCACCCACTGCTGCCCCTGGAACGACTTTGCAGAGGCTCACAGTGGTCCTGCTGCGCTGTGCCCTACTTCCAGCACTGACTGCTTCTTCTGCTGTTGCTATGACGATGCTAGCATCTATGGTAAGCATCAGCTGCCATGGTCCAAAGGAGAGTTTTACAGAGTGAGACCAGATATGATATCTGTTCCTCAAACACAAGAACTCTGGACCGGCTGTGAAATCAATTGGCCCTCATTTAGAGTTGGGTATCTAAAACATGAAACCCCATCCAACCTCACCAGTTCCCCCCAACACACACATTGTATTGATCAGTGGCTTTCACCCCCATATTCCCAGCTTAAGACCTGTGCTCTCTTGTTGCAGACCCAAATCTTTTTGGCCCTGCCAGGTCACCCAGAGAAACCTAAACACCTATCCAGTACTACCCATCTATCTAGGTACTAAACACCTATCCAGGCACTTCACTGGAAGAAAAGCTGTACACACTTACAGTTGGTAGGTATTTGCTACAGTTCATGACATGGTACACTCTATAGGAGGGAGAGGTCCCTCCCTGTGGTTCCTGAGCAGTGCACCACAGAAGCCACAGCATCACAAGATGTCAAAATGGCGGCAAGCCCCTCCTTCCCACAGCAACAGGCTAGGTGCAGAAACACAGCCCAAGAGAGCTGTGCAAAATGGTGGCTCCTGTCAAATGGTGGCACCGCTACATCTCAGCCAACCCAGGAGCTGTCCACAGTGGTGCATCACCTTTCCTACCTCAGCAGGAGCTGCCCCTCGAGAGCTATTCACAATGATGACACCTTTCCTGTCTCAGCTTACTGTCCTCATGAAGAGCTATTCACGGTGGTGACACCTTCTCTCCAGCCTCCCCTCCGGACCCCCAGCTGCTTCATAGAGATGGCGCCTCAGCAAAAGCTGGTTGCAGCGGGGAAGGCCGCCCTAACCCATGGACCTGATTCAAGGAAGTGGGGGGGTGGAGGTGCGACTACCAATCACTAAGCAGAAAAACCCACCAATCCTTGAGTTCCCCAAGCTCAGGACTTGAAATTCCACCAATCCTCAACCTGGAAATCTCTGCCTTGAAAAGCTCGGGGCCAGCTCAGAAATCCTATATAAGCCCTGTCCTTTGTCCAAATCCTTGCTGTCCGTTCCTGGGAGCAATTTGTCTCTTCACACCCTGGACTCTCCAATGAATCTCTTTCATGAGATGTTCCTACCTGGTGTGACCCTATCATCGAAGAAGCCAAGGAAGAAATGAAGCAATGAAGAAAAAGAGCAGGGCTGAAACTCCGGAGTTCCTCAACACCGCTGGGAATACCCTCCCTTGGGAGCTACCAGAGGTGGGGAGGGGCTGAGGATCCTCAGTTCAGCTAGGGATAATTGTCCCTGGGAACTGAGGGGACCCCTCTCAGAGTTATGTGGTCCTGGGCCCCCGGGTCACAGGATGTCCTATCCTTGGGACACTGTCCCACCTCAAAGCTATAAGGTTCCTGGGCCCCCATGTCTCAAGGTTACCCTTCCATTGGATACCATCTGCCATCAGAGCTGTGAGGTTCCTGGGCTTCCGAGTCCCAGAACACCCTCTCATCTGAACAAGAACACTTACACTTACCTAAACGAGAAAGGAAATCAAAAGGGGTAATCCCAAGGGAACAGGGTAGCTGATTTGGCCACCCTAAGGCAGCCATAAAACCAGTTGGGCCTCTCCAAATCTTGTTTATCTGCCTGACCCTGAATTAATCTAGGGCCCAGCCTACACATACACACACATACACACACACACACACACACACACACACACATCAAACAAACAAACAACCTAAGTGAACACAAAAGATGCCAAACAGGAGACGAATGGGGGATGCTCATGCCAGGTGAGAGACTCATACTTCTTGTTGTTATCAGAAGACAGATGGTCTCCAAGCTCCACCAGGCCACACATCTGGAGACAACTAAAACCGCTGAGTTACTCAGTCCGAAAAATATTCCTAGATTGGGGTTATCCCTCTCCCTGGGGTCCAACAATGGTCCAGCCCTCAGAGCCATAGTTTCTCTAAATTTGACAGAGGTTCTAAATGTTGATTAAAAACTCCATTATGCCTATAGACCACAAAGTGCGCATACGCAAACACACACACACACACACACACACACACACACACACACACAGATTAAATAAATAAATAAACCTTTAAAATATACCCAGTGAAAATTCAGCAAACCTCTACCTTTTACCCTCATATCAAGAACTACTTGTAGTGAGAAATGTGGTTTCTTTAAAAACAGAGAGATGTTCTAGGACTATGTTTCTGTTTGAGTCGCAGGTGTGGGATACGCGGCTGCTTCAGATTGCCCTCAGTAGCAGACTGTGATTTGCCTCCTGCTCTGGCAAGAACATGATTTTACCAGCTGCAGATAATTCCTGCAAGTGTAAGACGTTTCGAGTACTGAGGACTCTTGAGAGGGCATAAAAATGCCAGAGCCCTGAGAGGGGTGGTGTCTTGCTGGTTTCTGATTGGTTGCTGGATCCTAGTGACAAAGATCAACATTGCCCCAAGGAACACTACACCCTTAATCAGCAAGAAGGAAACACCCAAGATCAACACCCCCTCTCTTCTCTAGCCTTCGTTCTCTCTTGTCTAGTATTGGGGTGTTAGAAAGGATTGGGTGGAGAAGGGTGGTAGGAAAAGGAACCCATAAAGTAGCAAAAGTCCAGTTACAACTTCTATCCGTTCCCTCCTCAAGTCCTTACAGACCCTGCAACTAATAAGACTATTCACTAGACAGTTAGCCCTTGCCAGGGTCCAAGCCTGCTGAGTTCCAGGCTGGAGACCTTGGGTGGGTAAACAGAATCCCAATCCAAAATAGCAATGATGGTCACTGATGTCACCCTGTGGGTCCACCACACCCAGCTGAAAAAGGCCAGAAAGGATGATGATAAATGGGTCGTCACCATGCCCTCTGAACCCCTAAAGATGAGACGTGTTAAAGTTTGTCCTTTGTGTGTGTGTGTGTGTGTGTGTGTGTGTGTCCCTACAAGAACAACCACATCTTCCCGTAAGCCAGAATTAAAATGAACAGAACCAGGGAACTCATAGCCAATCTATCCACTGAGACCCAACCCACTTTCCAGATAGAGTTTTGTAAAATATGAAATCCAGAGGCTACTGGGGAATGGATGGTTCACTCACTCCCAGGGAGGAGCACACCCCTGGGGCTGTGAGTCCATCAGTAAAAAGAAAGGGCTCTGGTTTATCCAGTACAATGCCTGACTGGCTGATGCCCCTCCTGACACTCTGAACAGCAAGAAGCCAAGCAAATGTCATTGTGCCCACAGAGGTTACAAAACCAAGTATTCCTAAGGGCATACTGATCTCTTTATAGTACCTATCTGTGGCCATAGAGAATGCAATTCAATATCCAAAAAGGCTAGGGTCTGGCAGGAAGCTGAAGATCAATAATGGGAAACCATTAGAACATGAGGAGTCTGGGGCTGGAGAGATGGCTCAGTGGTTAAGAGTACTGACTGCTCTTCCTGAGGTCCTGAGTTCAATTTCCAGTAATCACATAGTGGCTCACAACCATCTGTAATGGGATCTGACGCCCTCTTCTGGTGTGTCTGAAGACAGCTATACATGAAAGAAAGAAATCTTTTTTTTTTTTTTAAGTTTAAAAAAAAAATAATCTGAGGAGTCAGGTTATGCCTAAATGATCCAGATCCAGGTATCAAATTTACTATCCAAAAGAAACCTGCACCACTGACCCAAACCAATCCATCTGGGTACCTCTGGAATACAAGCCTCCTACGATGGTAAGCCTCAAAACCCCAACTTCCCCAGGAATTCCTTCAGGAACCTCAAGGATGAAGGTCCAGGATGCAACAGGAGCCAGCCCTTCAGTGGTCAGGATGCTAAAAAGAATGTATCATTTCCATAACAATTCTCAACTGGACATAGATCAGGACTGCCAACTGTGCCTAGACCCCCAAGTCCTCAAATTATGTTGAGATTGAAATTAATCAAACAAGAAGCTCCACCTCCAACCCTAATAGCTGTAAATGGGACCAATCTAAGCTCACAGTGTAGCGGGGGCGGGAGGGGGGACCTCCAAGGTAAGAGTGCCTGTTTAATGTCCCCAAGATGCCCCCTGGATAGTTCTCCCTATGTGATTCCTGTTGCCATACATAGCAGGCTGATAACAGAAATGGCAATAAAATGTATTTCCAGGCTCCAGAGTCTACCTGACTTGCTTGCACTAACAGCTTGACCAAGTGTGCATTTCTGAATTGTTTATGCAGGAGGAGAACCCACGCACAGGGAGCTGTCCCCAGTATCATCCCCCTACTGTGCCAGCAGGTATCATGGGCTCCACTGCACTTGGAACTTCAGACCTAGTTACGGAAGATTAAAACTTTAAGGAACTCCATGTTTCAGTAGACATAGACCCAGGCCATCTAGAAGATTCTGCTTTCCATCTGGAATCCCAGTTAGATTCTTTAGCCAAGGTTGTTCTTCAGAATTGAAAAGGATTGGACCACCTCTTTATGAGAGGAGGTCTCTGTATGGCACAAATGTCCACACCAGCCATTCAGTTTACCGGGGCCAAAAATAACCTTTAAAAAAAGATGTCAAGAATCTAACAAGTAGTACCAAACTACTCTACTTGTTTAGCTCTAATTACAGGACCCAGCTTACTCAGAAGCTTATTTATCTATGTAAAACAGAACTCCCAATGCTGAAAAGACAATATAACCCCTGCCCCCAGATGAGTCCACAATTTGACGAATGCCCATAGAACTAGTGGGGAGTGTAACAGACACCCAGACCTTAGTAGGCCTCCAGATCTTAACACAACTGACTCCATGATGGAAGTACCATACAGGCTGTAAAACTCAGCACATAGACAGCACCACCTGCCAAAAGGAAAACAAAGACCTAACCCATCAAAGACCATAAGTTCTGGGGAAGATCCCTGAACATACTAACCTTGCTTTTTTGTTCCTGTAGTTCAGCTTCCCACTAAGTAGTCTTGCTAATTGGGGTAGGTCAACCCAGGATGTGGTTTTGGGTTTAAAAACTCACCCTGATAAAGCCTTGAGGCTATCCTGGGATCCTGGAACACTCAGTGTAGTGCAGTCACCAGTCAGCTACTAAAGACTTTCTATTGGCTTAAGCTGGAGTCTAAGTAGTCTCTTCGAGTGGATACCCCACAACACTTTGAACTGCCAGATAGCTGGGGGGTACAGGCACACACTGCCACCTTTACTCTAGATCCTTATTTTAAAGTTGACCCCTGGGAGTTCAGAAGCTAAAATTAGTTGTGCATCATGGATTTAAGCTGAAAGCCTTTCTGTCATTATTGCCCGGATCTTATAATTCTTTCTTAGAGTCTGTGACTCCTGGGCTCTAAAGTTAATAGTGAGAAATATAACTTGAAATCCCATGACACAAATTGGGTTATTCATCATTCAGGTTGACTAAAACCTGAATAATAATCAGTATATTGGTTATAAAGCCAAAGAGAGGTAGTAATTTACTAAAAAAAAAAAAAAAAAAAAAAAAAATTCTGAGGTATCTGAGTACCAACCTGTGTTGAACCAATCACTCATAACTCATTTCCAAGAGAGATGCATTAATGCCACTGTTAATCCCTCCACAGGTTCAACCAATTCTCACCCAAATCACTTAGCCCCTCTCAGTGGCTCCGTTCCCCACCCCCGCCTCCCCCCATTTGTGAAATGGGAATAATCACACTCCTGGCCCTTTCACAAGGCTGTTGGGAGGATTAATGAGTTAGTGCTGGAGAAGTACATTTGTGCTTTAGATAGATGTCGCTATATAAATGCAAATTCTCGAATTACAGCTGGGCTTACACGTAAAAATGCAAAGGCGTTTAGATCCTCGATTCTTTCATAATGCTGAGAGGTAATTCTAATTTGAAGATAGATAGGGTCCTCAATCTTCTGTCTGAGAGAAAAGGCATTCACTGGAAAGATTGAGCAAGCAAGGCAGCCCTGCCCTGACACATTCTCTCCTGGCTCCACAGCTGTGTGCGCGCATTCTTTCCTGGATGTCATCCTTGCATCCTCTGGGCTTCAAGCTCAGGCAAGCTCCATGTGAGTACTCAGAAGCGAGAAGCCATCTTTGAAACAAAGAGCCCTCCTTAGATTCCAAACCTGTCTGTTCATCAGCTGGTTAATCTCATCAGCTTGATTCCACTGATACAGGCATGGGAGAGTAGTAAGACACACTTGTGAATATATCTGTGAGGATGTTTCAAGAGACAATAGAATCATGGGGGTTCTAACCTAATGGATGATTTGATCGAATGATGAATTAAAATGTGAACCAACTCTTGGGAAATGGTAAGACGTCCCATCCGGTTAAGGGAGGCAGGTCACTAGGGGAATGTTCTTGCAGAGGGAGACCTTTCTGGGCCCTGCCTGTTGCAGCTCTCCACATCCTGTCTGCCAAGAGGGAAACAGCCCTGCAGATAACCCTGCCCCATTACCATGGTGCTCTGCAAAACTGCATGTGGCCACAGGACAGTGAGCTAAGACCTCTGAAGCCCCAAACTGAAGTAATTGTTCCCTCTGGTTGTTCTTGATAGCATTTCGATCAACCTAACGTGAGCCAAGGCTCCTGAAGAGAACAACTCTTTCCACCACACATTCTGCCAGAAAGGTGAGCTGATTAGACCTCCAGTGATGTGGTTGAATGTGACAAGTCCACTGCTGGTCTATCTTGGGGCATTTGTAGCTCCTTAATGTTGCTACCTTGTCCCTAGCCTAACATCTTTATGACAGAAAGTCCCTAGTTTACAGGGCTAAGCATGCTGTTGACAGCATATGGAGCCTATCACAGAGTGTCTTAGTTAGGGTTTCTATTCCTATACAAACATCATGACCAAGAAGCAAGTTGGGGAGAAAAGGGTTTATTCAGCTTATACTTCCATACAGCTGTTCATCACCAAAGGAAGTCAGGACTGGAACTCAAGCAGGTGAGGAAGCAGGAGTTGATGCAGAGGCCATGGAGGGATGTTACTTACTGGCTTGCTTCCCTTGGCTTGCTCAGCTTGCTTTCTTATAGAACCCAAGACGACCAGCCCAGGGATGGCACCACCCACAAGAGGCCCTCCCACCCTTGATCACTAATTGAGAAAATGCCTTACAGCTGGAACTCATGGAGGCATTTCCTCAAGGGAGACTCCTTCCTTGGTGATAACTCCAGCTTGTGGCAAGTTGGCACACAGAACCAGCCAGCACACAGAGGTTTCCTTGCTTTGTTTGTTGTTTGTCTCACTATGTAGCCCTGCTGGCCTGGAACTCCATCTGTAAAGCAGACTAGCTTCAAACTCACAGAGCCGCCAGTCTCTGTCTGTCTCCTGACTGCTGAAATGGGTACACACCACACCCGGTTCCCCCACTCTGCTATAACCCACCTACCTAAACTTTCCACCAGTGGCATTTGAAAAGTGGCTTTATCTGTGACTTTCTTTGATCTGTTACTATAAAAACAACAAACTATTATCACATTGAAACCTGGAATACTCTAAATCTATGTCCCCAGGCTATAGTCACTCATATTTGAATAGAGACCATATTTTTTACCTCCGTGAGGTGAGAGGTGTGCTTCTACATTGACATTACATAAAAGTGAGTAAGAGGACTTTCCTAGCCTCCAAAAGTGTAAAGCCTAAGTTTCTGTTTATAAATTCTCTGGTTTGATGTATTTATTTAAAGCAGTCCCTTTTCCTGAATAACCCATTGGAAGCATGACCAGGGACAGTCTAGGCAGTGGTCCAAGAGAAGAGTATTGGTTCTCCCATCTGATCACCTTCCTTCAATAGACTTGGGTAACCCTTTCTGGTCTGCATAACAATGTTCATTCACCTAACTCACACCACAAAATGCACCAGAAGAGGACAAACTGAAAGCAGCTTTAAAACCTATGTAGTTGTTTGAGCTTGTGCAAAAGAGAAGCAAAAAGAAACAACAGGAGCCTGGACCTTCCCAACAGAAATCTCTTGAGCCAACAGGTGCTCATTAAAAAGCACAGTGAGCCAAGTCCTCGGCAGAAACTAGAACTGGGAAAGGGTCTATTCCACCCCAGCAGCAGGCACAGACAAGGGCGCTCTCCCTGTAGAGCAATCTCAACAAGTCTTAAAATTCATTACTCAAGAAACCTTATCTAAGATATGCTACAGAGATGACTTAGCAGTTATCAATACTTGCTTTGCTGGTCCTGTGGAGGACCCAGGCTCAGGAAGTAGCATCTGTGCAGAGTGGCTCACAACCATCTGTAACTCCAGTTCCAAAGGATGCAATGTTCTCTTCGCCCCCCTCCCCCCGTGGGCATCAGACATGCACGTGAGACACATGCATACATGCAGGCAGCCAGTCATGTGTGTATGTAGATAGATAGATAGATAGATAGATAGATAGATAGATAGATAGATAGATGAATATAAATAAATAAGTAAATTTCTTTTTTAAAAGAAGAAACCTGTTATGCTACTCCACTCTACCTCTGTCTGTTGAAAGCCACCCTGACCATCACTCTTTACTAACTTCCTGTCCTCTATAGATATCCCAAGAGAAACATCTGTGTCTGAAGATTCGAAACTAACATACAAAACTGAGAGAAAACATGTGATGTTTTCTTGATGGGTCTGAGTTTCCTCACCCAGGATGATTTCTAGTTTCATGGATTCACCTTGACATTTCGTGATCTCATTCTTTTTAACATCCGAATAATATTCCACTATGTAAATGTACTACATTTTCTTTATGCATTCATCACTTGATGGACATCTAGGGTGCTTCCATTTCCTGGCTATCAAAAAATAGAGCAGGCTGGGCGTGGTGGCTCACGCCTTTAATCCCAGCACTTGGGAGGCAGAAGCAGGTGAATTTCTGAGTTCGAGGCTAGCCTGGTCTACAGAGTGAGTTCCAGGACAGCCAGGGCTACACAGAGAAACCCTGTCTCAAAACAAACAAACAAACAAAAAAATAGAGCAACACTGAACATGGATGAGCAAGTGTCTCTGTAGTAGTGTAGAAAGCCCTTTAGGGCTGAGAGTGGTCATCCCTGAATCACGGTAGATCTATTTCTAGCTTTCTGAGGAAACTTCACACTGATCTCTACAATGCTTGTGCCAGTGTGCACTCTCACCAGCCTTGAATAAACCAAAGAAGAAAAGAACCAACTGAGAATTACCCATTGAAAGAAAATTCAACAAGCCTAGTGATATATCAACTGTACTACAAAGAGAAGTGCAAATTTCAATGAAAACAAATCTTGGGGCACCTAGACAAAATAGCACGTTAAATAAAGAAAATTAGATAAACATCACCTTTGTCTGGAAGTGTGTTTTCCAGAAGAGAATTAAATAATTAATATACTAAAGAAAATTAGAGTGAAGCATTATACATCAATTTTCTACTGTCTTCCAAGTATAAAGGAGAAAAGGCTGGGCTGTGGGTGAAGCACAGAGGGCACCGTGCTTGCCTGGCATGCACAAAACCTTGAGCTGGATTCCCAGCACTCAGTAAAGTGTGCGTGATGGTGTAGTTCCACACAGGCACTTGTGATGGTTTGTATATTCTTGGACCAGGGAGTGGCACCATTTGGAGGTGTGGCCTTGTTGGAATAGGCGTGACCTGGTTGGAGTAGGAATGTCACTGTGGTTGTGGACATAAGATCCTCCTCACCCTAGTTGCCTGGAAGTCAGTCTTCCACTAGCAGCCTTTGGATGAAGATGTAGAACTCTCAGCTCTGCCTGAGCCATGTCTGCCTGGTTACTGCCATGCTCCCACCTTGATGATAATGGACTGAACCTCTGAACCTGTAAGCCAGCCCCAATTAAATGTTTTTTATAAGACTTGCCTTGGTCATGGTTTCTGTTCACAGCAGTAAAACCCTAACTAATACAGCACTGAAAAGGTAAATGGAGGCAGGAAGATTAGAAGTTCAAGGTCATTTGGGTCACATAGAATGTTTAAAGTTAGTCTGAGATTTTTTTTGAGACCCTGCCTCAAAAAAACAAACAAACAAACAAACAAACAAAAAACCCAACTTCTTTTAGTATAAAAGAACAATGGCAATAATGGTGTTAATAATAATTAACACACTGAGGTTGTATTAACTACTTTTCAATTGCTGGGACAAAACATCATGACTAAGCTAACTTACAAAATAAAGTGTTTCATTTGGCTTACAGTTTCAGAGCATTAGAGTCCAGACAGCAAAGGTATGTGAGTTGAGAGCTCACATCTTGCTCTGCAAGCAAGAAGGCAGAGATAATGCTGGGAATGGTATGGGCTTTTGAAACCTCAAAGCCTACCCTCAAGTGACATACCTCCTCCAACAAGGCCACACCTCCTAATCCTTCCTAAACAAGTTCACCAACTCGGAACTAGGCATTCAAATATATGAACCAATGGGGGCCATTCTGATTGAAACCACCACAGGGGGTTGTGTTTGTTTGCTTGTTTGTTTGTTTGTCGATTTGCTAATGTTGTAGTATCTGGCATTTTCCTGTTCCTCATTTGCCTAACTGTTGTTCTATTGTGGATTTCCTGCAGCCTCATGGATAGTTTTATATTTGTCTTCAATACTAAGAGTCCCTTGCCATGTCCCATGTAGGGAGGCTTGCTTGTATGTATTCCTTGGCACATGCTTTATCACTTTCAGCCTCATTACCTACTTTTATTTACACTGCTCCTGGGGCCTCCAGAATCTGACTCCTGTGGTTTTATGGAAAATGAGTGTGTTCTTTTTTTATAATCTTTCAAAAAGAAAGATGCAGGTTTCAGCTTCCTCTGTTTTTTCATAATTGTCACTCCTCACTCTGAATACTATTTTCTGAAATCTCTTAACATCAATAGTTCATTATTAGCCAGGCATGGTGGCACACGCCTTTAATCCCAGCACTCGGGAGGCAGAGGCAGGTGGATTTCTGAGTTCGAGGCCAGCCTGGTCTACAGAGTAAGTTCCAGGACAGCCAGGCCTATACAGAGAAACCCTGTTTCAGAAAAAATAAAATAAAATAAAAATAAAAATAAAAAAATAAAAATAAATAGTTCATTATTAACTTTGTATTTTTTTTTTGTCCTTGTCTATACACATCTGAGATTAGTTTTGTTCTTTTAATTGGCCCTTGAAAGGAACGAGTCACACACACCCATTGTTCCTTGTTAATGGGACATCTTTCAATATCCTGAATGGGGATATCAGGTTACTTTTCTAGCAGGTTTTCAGATGAGCTGCTCCTCTCTAGCAGGCCTCTTTGCCTTTCTCTTCTTTCCTACATATTATTCATTCACTTTAAAAAGTAGGTTGAACCGTGAGCAACAGAGTCTACCCAATTCTGAATGCCTGGTTCCTGTGAAAGGTGGTCTTCTTTGAAAGGAAGGACTGGTCGACATAATTAAAATAAGGATCATATGATGAAACCATCTCAGGACTGATCACTAGTGTTAGTCTGAGAGAATGGGTTGCTGGTACTCTTATAAGATAAGAAGAAGGGATACCTGAAATACATACGGGCACACTGGAGAAGACCAAGAGGAGAAGATAACTATGTGAAGGTGAAAGATGCTGCTAGAAGCCAGAGCCTCAGAAGCCACCCACATGCGGAAGAGGCAAGGAAGGATTTTCATCTTAAGTCCTTAGGGAAAGCACGGTCTCACCAGCACCTTCATATTAGACTTTTGACCCAGAGAACTGAGACATTTTTCTGTTACTTTAAGCCACTGAGTTTGTGCTCATGTGTCATAGTACCTCTAAACAATGAATATGCTTGGATAACTTCAACCTATGCTACGTGTCACACTCATACTGAGTCCCTCAAATTAGGTCCCTCAGTGCATAACTTCATTAGGCAATATACCTTCTCTTTGTAAGAACACAATTTTCATCGTCTAGTTGCTTTTGTATTGTGTGGGGATGTTTTGTTTTGTTTTGTTTTGTTTTGTTTGTTTTTTGGGGTTTTTTTTGGTGTTGGGTTTTTTTTGTTGTTGTTGTTTTGGGTTTTTTGTTGTTTTTTTTTTGTTTTGTTTTGTTTTTTTTAGTTTTTTTGTTTTTGGTTTTTTGAGACAGGGTTTCTCTGTATAGCCCTGGCTGTCCTGGAACTCACTCTGTAGACCAGGCTGGCCTCGAACTCAGAAATCCGCCTGCCTCTGCCTCCTGAGTGCACCAGCACGCCCGGCTTTGTATTGTTTTGAACACACACAGGAGACAGGACTGAGTCATTCCTGTTCAGTTTTTTTGTATCTTGTACATAGTCGATGCTCAGCTCACTCCATTATTTTGAAATATCATCCCTCATTTTCAGTTCTGTATCTTTGACAGTATAGCTGCAAAGCGCTTCCTAATTATTCTGAATATATCAGAAGACCTGAGTCTATAGTAGTGCAATTACTTCTTCATAAAACATAATTTACCCCCCCGAAACTCCATAATAAGGCCTTGCCATTTTATTTACTTCCTCGTTTACCTATAAATATTTGTCAATTGTCAACCTTGGTGTAAATTATACCACCAGCTACATTAGAGAGCCGCAAGAAAATGCGATAGAGCCTCTAAATTCAGAACTATAAACATTCAAGTTAGGAAACTGCACAAATTGCAATATATTATATAATGTGGTAATTGCCATAGTAGGTAGAATGCACAGGAGAATTTTAACTGAAGAGTCTAAGAAGATCTTTCTAAAGCAGGTAACCATTGAGCTCTAACCCCCTGCCTCAGCTTCTATGATGGCAGCAAATACTATTTGTCCTCAGTGATCACAAAAAGCCTTTTGAGAACCGATGACAGTTTAAGCTGTCTCCCGCTCCGTCACTGTGGTGCTTTGGCAGTTAGAAGAGAGACAACAAAAGATTCCTAACTCATCTTTCTGGAAAAGGATCAGAGACTCTGGGGTCTGCTGTCTCTGTCATTTGTCACCTTAGTTTTTCCTGTGTATTTTTTTAAGAAGCTGTACTGGATTTAGCTTTTGAGCCCGTTTATACCTCTCTTTTTCACACATTAAAACTATCATGTATCACTATATGCTGTGTCTCCTCCACTAGCTTTTAAGCTTAAGGTGACCTGTTTCTGGGCTTGGAGAGATGACTCAGAGGTTAAGAGAACTGTCTGCTGTTCCAGAGGTCCTGAGTTCAATTCCCAGCAACCACATGGTGGCTCACAACCATCTGTAATGGTATCTGGTGCCCTCTTCTGCCCTGCAGGATACATGCAGGCAGAACGCTGTATACATAATAAATAAATAAATAAATAAATAAATAAATAAATAAATAAATAAGAAGACCTGTTTCTATTTATCACTGCCTCTCCCTAAAGAGAAATCCTCTGCATATAACAATTTTACAGGATATATCTGTCCAATAAATGTCTTGTGGTTAACTTCATGCCATCTTGAGATAGGATCTCTGTGTAACAGACCTGGCTGTCCCTGGAACTCACTTTGTAGACCAGGCTAGCCTCATACTCACAAACATCCACCTGCCTCTACCTCTGGAGTACTAGTACTAAAGGTATATGCCACCACACCCAGCTCAGAAGTTAGTTCTCACTTAGATAATTTCTAAGAGTTTGTTTTTTAACTATGTTTGTATGTGATCCCACCTGAAGTACTTGTAAGCAAGGCCTTGGGCTAGATGGGTATGCATCAAAGACCAATGTCTACTGTTCTAGCTGCTTTATGTTCTGAAGAACAATTTGACATTAGATATGGAGATGTTTTGGAGTTTGCCTAGCTGGTTTCCTGTCTTTCTTTGGAGATCACAGATAAGTGATTGGATGAATCTCAGAAGAGACTTTGAACTTTGGACTTTTAACATTGTATAGCCATAGTCCAAATTCCAACCAAAGTCCCCAGTCTATAGCAGTCTCGACAATGTTAAAAGTCCAAAGTTCAAAGTCTCTTCTGAGATTCATCCAATCACTTATCTGTGATCTCCAAAGAAAGACAGGAAACCAGCTAGGCAAACTCCAAAACATCTCCATATCTAATGTCAAATTGTTCTTCAGATCTCTATTCCTTTTTCATCTTTGTTGACTGCAACAAACTTCGTTCTCCTGGGCTGGTTCCACTCCCTATAAGCAGCTTTCCTCAGCAAGTATCCCATGACTCTGACATCTTTAACATCTTTGGGTTTCCAAGGCACCTTCTTTCACAGCTTCTTGTTCCAATATCTGGGATCTACTCATGTTGTTCTGGGCTCCTCCCAAGGGCTGGCATCAATTCTCTAGCTCTGCCCTGTGTAGCACTCTAAGCTCAGGTTGATCCACTCCACTGCTGCTTCTGTTCTTGGTGATCAGACCATGGTACTGGCATCTCCAATATACTGGGGTCTTCACTGCAACTTGGCTTTACCTCCCATAGGCTCTCTTCATGGTACCAAACCTCAACTCTTTGCATGATCCCAACAGTGCTGGACCATCAACTGCAACTGAGGCTGCACCTTCACCAAAGTGCCAAGCATCCTGCTCTCCATGCCTCATCACACCTTCAAAACCAGTACCACCTGGGTGATTATTACACATTACCAAGTCCAGCTGTAGCACAAGGTACAGTCTAGGCTATCTCTGGAACACAGCTTCTTTGTGCTCTCAGAAAATACTTCCCAGAAGATTTTACCTCAGTGATGCTGGTCTTTTTCTAATCACCACTAAATTTTTTTTAGCTCAAGCTAACCAGCATCAATTGTCCCAGTAATCCCTTCTATTCTGGACTCTAAAGTCAGAGCCACATGGCCAAAGCTGCCGAGTTCTGATGTTTGCTTGATGGGACTGGAATATGGCCCCCTTTTTCTATTACATTATCACCAGCCTCAAGATCTGGATCACAGGTGTGCCTTCCAATTCTGGATTGTAGTTCATTCCAGATATGGTCAAGTTGACAACCAGGAATAGCCATTATACCAGCAATCCCCTTCAGAACACTTCCAAGGACTACTAGAATCAACTAGCCACACTTGCAGAGAACCAACACCTGAGAGTCTACCTCTGCCTGGAAGGTTCTCTTAGTCAATGACTGGTGTGTGTGTGTGTGTGTGTGTGTGTGTGTGTGTGTGTGTACATGGCAAATCCTATTTCTCTTGTGGTATGTGAGTCTACCTTCAAGGTAACTTATACTCCAAAGGTCCTAATAAGTACATGGTTGAAGCTGAACCTTTGCCCTGAAATCATGCAATGGTTTTCTCTTCCCTCACTTCAGTCTGTTTTGGAGGAAACTGAACTGAAAGGAGCTGTAGGCTTTGAAAGGGACCCAAGGAGACTGACTCTAAACACGATGTGGTGATTGGAACAAAATGTCCCCTTTATAAGTCTCAGATATTTGGATACATGGCCCGAGTGGGTGACCATATAGGGAAGATCAGGAGGTATGGCCTTGTTGGAAGAAGTATGTCACTGGAGTGGGCTTTGAGATTTCTTTTTTATTTTTTAATGTAAATTTATTTGTAATTCATTTTTTACACTCCATATTCTATTCCCTGCCGCTCCCCATCCACCCTCCAACTGTTCCACATCCACACCTCCTCTCCACCCCTCCCCACCCCATCTCCACGTGGATGCCCCTATCCTCCACCCCATCTGACCTCCAAACTCCCTGGGGCCTCCAGTCTCTTAAGGGTTACTTGCATCATCTATGAATGAACATAGACTTGGAAGTCCTCTACTGTATGTGTGTCGGGGGTACCTCATATCAGCTGGTGTATGCTGTCTGTTTGGTGGTCCAGTGTTTGAAAGATCTCGGGGGTCCAGATTATTTAAGACTGCTGGTCCTCCTACAGAATCACCCTTCTCCTCAGCTTCTTTCAGCCTTCCCTAATTCAACATCAGGGGTCAGCTGCTTCTGTCCATTGGTTGGGTGCAAATACCTGCATCTGACTCTTTCAGCTGTTTGTTGGGTCTCTGGAGGCAGTCATGATAGATCCCTTTTTGTGAGCACTCCACAGCCTCAATAATAGTGTCAGGCCTTGGGACCTCCCCTTGAGCTGGATCCCACTTTGGGCCTGTCGCTGGACCTTCTTTTCCTCAGGTTCCTCTCCATTTCCATCCCTGTAATTCTTTCAGACAGAAACATTATGGGTCAGAGGTATGACTATGGGATGGCAACCCCATTCCTCACTTGATTGTACTGTCTTCCTGCTGGAGGTGGGCTCTAATAAGTTCCCTCACCCTACTGTCAGGCATTTCATCAAAGTCTCTCGCCTCCCAGGTCTCTGGTGCATTCTGCCCCTCCCCCCAACCTCCTATTTCCTGAGATTTCCTGTTTACTTTCTTTCTGCTGGCACTCAGGGCTTCAGTCCTTTTCCCTCACCCAATACCAGATCAGGTTCCAGGCTACCCCTACCTGCCCCATCCCCGCCCCCTCCTTTTTCCCCTCCCAAGTCTCTCTCTCCCCACTTCTGATTGCTTTCTTCTCTCTCCCAAATCTGACTGGGCACTTCAGGGTCTTTATTTCTTTCTTTCTTTCTTTCTTTCTTTCTTTCTTTCTTTCTTTCTTTCTTTCTTTCGTTTTTGGGTTTTTTTGTTTGTTTGGTTTTTGGTTTGGGGGGTGTTTTTTGTTTTTTGTTTTTGCTAATGTCCACTTATTAGTGAGTACATACCATGCATGTCCATTTGGGTCTGAGTTACCTCACTCAGGATGATATTTTCTATCTAGTTCCATCCATTTGCCTGCAAAAGTCAGGATGTCCTCATTCTTTTTTTTTTTTTTCCTCGAGACAAGGTTTCTCTGTATAGCCCTGGCTGTCCTGGAACTCACTTTGTAGACCAGGCTGGCCTCGAACTCAGAAATCCGCCTGCCTCTGCCTCCTGAGGATGTCCTCATTCTTAATAGCTGAGTCGTATTCCATTGTGTAAATGAACCACATTTTCTGTATCCATTTTCCTGTTGTGAGACATCATTTCCAGCTTCTGGCTATCACAAATAAGGCCTCTATGAACATAATAGAACACGTGCCCCTGTGGCGTGGTGGGGCATCTTTTGGGTATATTTCCAAGAGTGGTATTGCTGGGCATTCAGGTAGATCTATTTCCAATTTTCTGATTGGGAAAAAATCTTAACTAACCCCAAATCTGATAGAGGGCTAATATCCAAAATATATAAAGAACTCAAGTAAAAACAAAAAACAAACAGCCCAATCAAAAAATGGGGTATAGAACTAAACAGAGAATTCACAACTGAGGAATCTCGGATGGCTGAGAAACGCCTAAAGAAATGTTCAAAGTCCTTAGTGATCAGAGAAATGCAAATCAAAATGACCCTGAGATTCCACCTTACACTAGTCAGAACAACTAAGATCAAAACCTCAGGGGACAACACATATTGGAGAGGATGTAGAGAAAGAGGAACACTCCTCCATTGATGGTGGGATTTCACACTGGTTCAACCACTCTGGAAATCAATCTAGAGGTTCCTCTAGAAAATTGAGCTTTGAGATTTCAAAAGACTGCCGCTATTTTAGGTTAGCTTGCTCGGATTTATGTTTGTAGTTAGAGACATGAGCTCTCAGATTCTGTTCCAGCCACCTGCACCTCTGGACTCGAGCCCTCTAGACGCATAACTCCCCAATAAACTCTTCTTTTACAAATTGCTTTGGTTCTGCTGTTTTAACTGCAGCAACAGAAAAGTAACTAAAACAGATAGGGTTCTAGCATGGGACATTGCTGGCTGTGTGACACTAGGATTCCCTCATTGGCTGCATAAGTGGAGGTCAGACAACTCGTCCTACTGTAGACTTGAGGTGTTTGCGGTGGCAAGTTGAGATGGAACACAGGAGAAGAGGGAGTGACTTGTGTGCTTTCGCTGTTGTTTGAAAATGAGAGAGATGATAATCGTGTGGATTGTGAAGCTGAATGGCTGTTTCTGTGCATCGCTGGCGCACTGTAAAGAAAAATAACGAGTCAGGTATAAAGGTCAGAGAGCTTCCTGGGTACCACTTCAAAACATCTGTTTCCAGAAGGCAGAGGGATACAGTGCTGAAGACCAGGCAGGCAGCCTCTAGCGGTAAGAGCTTCAGGGAAGCTCAGGATTTAGCTTCATTGCGTCTTCTAGGCCAGAGGCAGGGCCTAGAGGCAAACAGGACAAGATCTCATGGGTGCCCTGAAGTGCAAGCCCTCTGTGTCTGACGAAGGAACCAGTCTTTTGTTAGAGAATAGCAGTTTATCTCTTGCCTATAGATCACACAGAGGCTTTAAGTAAAGCAGATGTCATATGCTTGCCAAGACAGTACTTGCTCGTTCCTGCTCCAGTGACCTGTTCCCTTCTTGTCACTGGACTGATCATAAGAGACAAACCTCACTATGACCTGACTATGAGGTAGTGACCCTGCCAAGGAAGGGGAGTGCTCACAGAGGGAGTTTCACTGTCTGAAAGGTCAGCTCAGGGAGTGCAGTGGGGGTCAGTATGCTAAGCTGGATGGGATGGTGATGCTGATAGTAGTATGAAAGAACTATCCTGTGACTTAAGATCTATGCCCAGGACAGAGTGGAGAGGGTGAGGAGGTTGTATCTGGCTCCCTCTCTCACAGCCATTGCAGTACATTGAGCTCCATAGAGACATCACTGGGGCAAGCGGGAACCTGACGGGCACTGTGCCTCGCGGAGGAAAATCAACTAAACATGGGCAAACGAAAGGCCAAGAAGCCAAGAGGCAAAATGACCTCATATGCATTCTTTGTGAAAACCTGCTGGGAGGAGCACAAGAAGAAACACCTGGATGCTTCTGTCAACTTCTCAGAGTTCTCCAAGAAGTGCTCAAAGAAATGGAAGACCATGTCTGCTAAAGAAAAGGAGAAATTTGGAAATATGGCAAAGGCTGACAAGGCTCGTTATGACAAAGAAATGAAAACCTACATCCCCCCCAAAGAGAAGACCAAAAAGAAGTTCAAGGACCCCAATGCACCCAAGAGGCCTCCTTCGGCCTTCTTCTTGTTCTGTTCTGAGTACCGCCCCAAAATCAAAGCCGAGCATCCTGGCTTATCCATTGGTGATGTTGCAAAGAAACTAGGAGAGATGTGGAACAACACTGCAGCGAAAGACAAGCAGCTGTATGAGAAGAAGGCTGCCAAGCTGAAGGAGAAGTATGGGAAGGATATTGCTGACTACAGAGCTAAAGGAAGAAAGCCTCATGCAGCGAAAAAGGTTGTGATCAGGGCTGAAAAGAGCAAGAAAAAGAAGGAAGAGGAGGAGGAAGAGGAGGAGGAAGATGAAGACAAAGACGAAGATGACGATGATGAATAAGTTGGTTCTAGCGCAGTTTTTTTCCTTGTCTATAAGTACACAACTCACTCCCTTTAAAGAAAAAAAAAAATTGAAATGTCAGGCTGTGTCAGATTTGTTTTTAAACTGTACAGTGTCTTTTTTGTATAGTTAACACATTACCGAATGTGTCCTTAGATAGCCCTGTCCTGGTGGTATTTTCAGTGACCACTAACCTTGCCTGGTACAGTCTGGGGGTTGTAAATTGGCATGGAAACTTTTTAAAAGATTTATTCACTTATTTATTATATATAAGGACACGGTAGCTGTTTTCAGACACTCCATCCTTACGGATGGTTGTGAACCACCATGTGGTTGCTGGAATTTGAACTCAGGACCTTTGGAAGAGCAGTCGGTGCTCTTACAAGCTGAGCCATCTCACCAGCCCTGGCATGGAAATTTAAAGCAGGTTCTTGTTGGTGCACAGCACAAATTAGTTATATATGGGGACGGTAGTTTGCTTTTTGTTTTTTTGGGTTTTTTTTTCTTTTGGTTTTTGGGTTTTATTTTTTTCATCTTCAGTTGTCTCTGATGCAGCTTATACGAAGATAATTGTTGTTCTATTAACTGAATCCCACTCTGTAATTGCAACAACAAAAATTGTGGCTATTTTGTTGACATTCTGAATGCTTCTAAGTGAATACAATTTTTTTTATTTAAAAAAAAAAAAAAAAAAGATCCATGCCCTGGCAATGAAATCCATTCTAATGTGTTATTGAAATGGTTTTTGGAACCTTTGTGGGGGGAGGGGTGGCCCACATTAAAATAGATGGTGATGCCAGAGGTGCTTTGGCACATGTTGAGGGTGACATTAAAGTCTCAGAGGCAAAACTGGGTCGGGAGGAATTTATCTGCAAGTTATCTGTGTTCCCTGCAGAGATCAGAATATACTCCTTTTGCTTATAAATAAGTATATACTATACTATTCTATATACATATACAGTACTATACTATACCATTATATATACATATATACTATACTATACTGTTATATATACATATATAGTACTATACTATACTGTTTATATATATATACTACTGTTCTATATATGTATACAGTACTACGCTGTTCTATATACATATACAGTACTATGCTATACTGTTATATATATATACTACTATTCTATATATGTATATAGTACTATACTGTTCTATATACATATACAGTGCTGTGCTATACTATACTGTCCTATATACACATATTATACTGTTCTATATACATATACAGTGCTATACTATACTATCCTATATACACATATTATGCTGTTCTATATACATATACAGTGCTAAACTATACTATACTGTCCTATATACATATAATATACTTTCTATATACATATATAGTACTATACTATATTCTGTATACATATACAGTACTATAATATACTACATTGTTCTATATACATATACAGTACTATTCTATGCTGTACAGTTCTATACTGAGAAGAAGTGCAAGAATCCTTTGAAATGGTAGTGGGGTCTACTGCCAAGATGACATGATGGAACTGTTCTCTTCATGACAATGGAGATAATGGTTTTATGAAATGGCCAAGTCAAGATGGTGTCTCATGAGCCAGGCATGGTGGCACGCGCCTTTAATCCCAGCACTCAGGAGGCAGAGGCAGGCGGATTTCTGAGTTCGAGGCCAGCCTGGTCTACAAAGTGAGTTCCAGGACAGCCAGGACTATACAGAGAAACCCTGTCTCGAAAAACCAAAAAAAAAAAAAAAAAAAAAAAAAAAAAAAAAAAAAAAAAAAAAAAAAAAAAAAAAAAAAAAAAAAAAAAAAAAAAAAAAAAAAAAAAAAAAAAAAAAAAAAAAANGGGTAAGGCCATCATGACCTGTTGGTTGAGACACAGCAAGTTAGAGTGGATGTCTTGAAAAAAATTAGGCTAACAATTGATACCATTTAAAATTGCCACTACGCAGTGACAACAAAAACCAGACTGACTTGTGGGTTATTTTTACTATTACCCATAAATTTTATACAGATGTTATGTGTCCTTCCTGCCTGTGTGGAGATGCATCAGTCCCCCTGTAAGACCCACGAAAACAGGGTCACTCCTGTCCCAGGATGAGTTGGCACCCCCAAAGACTCGAGAGAAACCGCTTGATGCAAAATGTAGGAGAGTTTATTATCAGCCACCTGAGGAGGAACTCCTTGTGCCGGGAAAGGCTGGAGAGTTTCACCCCGAGCTGCAACAGCAGAGGGTTTTTGAAGGAAAAACCTCAGGAGGTGGGGTAAGAGCAGAAAGAATGGGGTGTTCGTGGATCTGTCCTTGGTGAAGGAACAAGGAGAGGGAGTGAGCAATTGCCTATCCTTGCAGTTATCTCTGGGTCTCTGACACAGACAGGCAGGCTGGGTCATCTAAGGTAGAGGAACAAAAGGCTTCTTGCTAACTTTAGAGAACAAAGAGCTTCTTACTGGCTGTATTCTTAGAGATTGGGGAAAAAGGCTTTGGGGGAGCATTTAGGGGCTGTACATTTTAGGGAGAAACACTTTGGGGCCTCACACCCCTACTTATTTGTTACTCTTCTATTGCTGTGATAAAACACCATGACCATTGCAATTTACAGAAGGAAAAGTTTTTTTTTGGCTTACAGTCCTAGAGGGGCATAAGAATGAATCCATCACCATCACTGGAGGAAAGTGTGGGAACTACAACAGCCAACTGAGAGCTCACATCTTACACACCACAAACACAAAGCATGGTGGGTGAATTGTAGGCAATGATGTGTGACTTTGGGAACCTGAAAGCCCACTCCCATCAATTTACTTCCTCCACCAAGGCCACAAATCCTAAATATAGCCAAAAAGCACCACCCACTGGGAACCAAGTATTTAAATGCCCAAGACTGTGGGGGGCAGGGGCGGGGGATCTCATGCAAACCACAACAACCTACATATGCTTGGTTCATTACCTACCATTAATAGATTGTGGTGAACAGTCAAGTCCATGGGTCAGAAATCTAGAATAAGGACTTGACAGACTCCAGACCTGTAGGAATGAGATCAAAGTGTGAGGGTCTTTGTGTCCACAGCAAATGCTCACCAGTGTGGATCCATTTCAGAAGAGGCAAACAATGAGGGGCATGCCCAGACAGCTTCTGTGGCTGGCAAACACCGAGGGGGCATGCGCAGACAGCTTCTGTGGCTGGCAGATACCGAGGGGGCATGCCCAGACAGCTTCTGTGGCTGGCGACCTGAGCCAGGATAAGGATGGCCAAGACAGAGGCTGCTATATTTTGGACACACTTTTAGGATTTATATGTGGGAAGCTTTGTCCATGGTGTGGCAATATGAAAAGGTACTAGAACTTTAAAAGTGTGGCCTAACAGGAATTCATTACAACAGTGGAAGAACATTGCCCTTGGAAGGAATTAAAACACTTCTCATGGGGTTTCTGGTTAGTTCTTATGAGAGGATTGTTATAAAAGAGTAAGGCAGGCTCTATCTTGGTCTCCATTTAGTGTTCTGTCTTCTCATGCTGCCTCCAGGATTCCATTTGCTGTGTGATGTAATCAAAGGCACACTCTCCAGGGCGAGCACAATGTTATTTAGACTCTCACACTGTAAGTCAAATACACTTGTTTTCCTCATAACGATTCAGCCTCCAGTATTTTGTTATAGCCATGGAAAATGAATTAATAATAGGTTATGTAGGACTCACTACATAAACTTCTGTTATGTAGGAATCACTACGTAAACTCATAGCTATTGTTACAAGATGTCTTATCGGGTAGAGCAGACTGAGCTCTCGGTTTAGTACGGTCCCTCAAAGAGACCTACCAGCATAATAATTGATCACATCAGTTAGACCCCTCTCCGACTAAAAAGGATGAGAATAGATTTTTACTAAGATAGAAATGTTCTACAGAAATAAATTCCTTGATCACAATAACTTGGGATTCTGCACTGGAAAAAGGGCTCACCAAACAGCAAAAGAGTCACACTATTAGCCCGTGTCCACAGGATCTATGGCTGCTCCCCAGGCTGTATCATTTAGGCAGTTAGTCTGAAGGGATGCTGGAATGCCCTCACAGGTACTGTTGTGGGCTAATCACCAGAGAAGATTGCTCGTGGTTTCAGCCAATAGAAAGTCTTTATTAGCAGGCTGGCAACCACACTGAGTGGTCAGGATCCCAGTGCAGCACTGAGCCTTTCTCAGGCTGAGCCTATAAGCACAGACACCATGTTCTGGGTTGACATAATTCAGTTTACAAAAACAGTTAGCCAGAAGTAGAACTGCAGAAGCTAAAAAAGCAAGGTTCGTTCGTACATCTTGAGAGGTTCCCAGAACTATAGGAGCTGGGATGGATTAGCCTGTGTTTTAGTTTTGGCAGATGGTGCTGTCTATGGTGCTGAGTTTTACAATCTGAATGGGACTTCCACCATGGAGACAGTTGTGCTAAAGTCTAGGAGCCTACTAAGTCTGGGGCCCTGTTACAGTACAGCTATTGAAGAGGGAGTGATTACTTTTTACTCTTATATGTGCACCGAACAAAGTCAAATCACTACTAATGACCTGCTAGAAATCATTGCTTAGAATCTATTCGACTCTGCAGAAGCAAAAAGAATTAGTTTTAATTCAGTGTGCTGATTTCTACACACGTCCTGAAACTTCTTCCTCAAACCTTAGGAAGACAAACCCCAGCAAGAAACTGTCTTAAGGAACGTTTACCACATGCCCCTGGTTAAAAGCCATGTTGTAGATCCTGTTTGCTAAGAAAGAAACTTCTTTTTGCTATCTGCAAAACATCTACCTACAAATGTTTGTTCCTATAAACATAGCTAACTGTGACCAAAATTCCTTTTGGTGGGCACAAGACTCAGATATTACCTCCAGATGGCCACACTGTTGCTTGGTCTATAAAAGCTCTAAGAAATTCTTTGGGGTGGCCAGATCATCTAGTAGCCTGGAAAAATCTAGGATCTTCTAGATCCTGCCTCTGAGTCCTCCTGTCCCTCTGAGTGCACAGCTGAGTCTTTGCTGGTTGCAATTTTCATATTATGAGCTTATGGATACGTGGTTAAGGGAAGCTGCTATATACCCGTGTTCCTTATTTTTGCATTGCTGTGCTGAGGTAGGAAGAACTCTAAGAAGGGAAGCTTTGCTCTGACCCACTATATCAAGGGGATGTCAGCCTGTTGTGGAAGGGAAAGGATCATGAGGTAGTTCTGTCCGTAGCAGCAGCCAGGATGATGGCTGTTCATGGCGATGGAAGCATATAGCAAAAGTGTTCACCTGGCCATGGTTCAGGAAGCTGAGACTGCGGGTTAGAACCAAGGGCAGGTAGAACTTTCAAAGACCCCCTAATGACTTACTTAATCCAGGCTAGCCTCACCTCCTAAAAGCTACACAGCCTACAAAATAGTACCATAAGCTAAGGGGCAAGGCATTCAAAACAGTCCTTGTAGGGGACATTTCAGATTCAAACTATAGTAGTACCCACCACGGACAGAACTCAGAGACCTAAAAACAAAAGGATAAATCAGATTAGTACTGCTGACACTTCTAGTAGGGGTGGTTTACACTTTGTGTTTGTGGTGGTTTGAATGGGAGTGGTCCCCAAAGGCTCGTATATTTGAATGTTTGGTGCAAAATTGTTGGAACCATTTAGGAAGGATTAAAAGGTTGTGGGCTTGTTGAAGGTGTGTCACCAGGGGTAAGTTTTGAGGTTTTAAAAGTTCATGCCAAAGCCGGGCGTGGTGGTGTACGCCTTTAATCCCAGCACTCAGGAGGCAGAGGCAGGCAGATTTCTGAGTTCGAGGCCAGCCTGGTCTACAGAGTGAGTTCCAGGACAGCCAGGGCTATATAGAGAAACCCTGTCTCGAAGAAAAAAAAAAAAGCAAAAACAAAACAAAACAAAAGTTCATCCCAGCCTCCTCTTCTCTCTCTTTTCTTTCCTTCCTTCCTCCCTCTCTCCTCCCTGTCTATCTGTCTACCTGTCTGTTGTCTCTGTAAGTCTCTCTCTGCCTCCTGCTTGCTCTCAGCTACATCTCCGGCACCACCCCAGCCTGCCTGTCGCCACGCTTCCTGCTGTGATGGTCAAGGCCTCACCCTCTGAGACTATAAGCAAGCTCCCAATTAAGTACTTTCTTTTATAAGTTGCCTTTGTCATGGTGACTCTTCATAGCAGTAGAAGAAAAAAAAAANCCCCTACCCCATTGTTATAAAAGCTCCTGATTTTCGAGCCACGAGGTCGACCCCCCTGTCCCCTGCGTGGGATACGGGTCGTCCCGGAGCTCCGATTAAAAATCCTCATGCTTTTTGCATCAAGACAGGTCTCGTGATTCGTGGGGTGCACGAACAACCCGTGTTTGAAATAGGGGTATTTCTGGTTGGATCTTACACTGTGACAGTCCTGATCTTGTTGCTTGTTGGTGGAATATAAACTTTGGGACTTTGGATTAGGAAGGCAGTTGAACACTATAAACAGGGTTTAATGGGCCATCTAAGTAGGAACACAGAAGACAGTAGTGCTGAAAGCACTGTGGGCTACGGAGGCCCAGCTCAAGGGGTTTCAGAAGAAACCTATATTAGTGACTGGCCCAAAGACCACTCATGCAGTGGAATCTCAGGGTTGTTTTGATTTGCATTTCCCTGATGACTAAGTTGAACATTTCTTTAGGTGCTTCTTGGCCACTCAATATCCCTCAGTTGAAAGTTCTTTGCTTAACTCTGTACCCCATTTTGGGGGTTTATTTGGTTCTCTAGAGTCTAACTTCTTGAGTTCTTTGCATATATTGGATATTAGTCCTCTATCAGATGTAGGATTGGTAAAGATCTGATGTTCGAAGCCAACCATTGGACTGAGCATGGGATCCCCAATAGAGGAGTTAGAGAAAGGACTGAAGGAGTTGAAGGGGTTTACAACCCGATAGGAAGAACAAGATCAACCAACCAGACCCCCCAGAACTCCCAGGGACTAAGCCATCAACAAAGGAGTACACATGACTCCAGCTGCATATGTAGCAGAGGTTGGCCTTGTCAGGCATCAATAGGAGGAGAGGCCCTTGGTCCTATGAAGGCTCGACAGGTGCCCCAGTGTAGGGGAATCCAGGGTGGGGAGGTGGGAGTGGGTGGGTGGGTAGAGGAATACCCTGATAGAAGCAGGGGGAGGGAGGGTGTTTCCAGGAGAGAAGGAAACGGGGAAAGAGGGTAACATTTGTAATGTAAATAAATATTCAATTAAAAAAAGAAATACAAAATGTACAGTCTGAGGAGAAAAAGATACCAATGTTGGAGACAAGTCCTATTTCCTGCTAGAGCTTGGAACCTGCCCCCTCCTTAAATCATATTTGCATAATCTTTGTTTTGTTTTGTTTTGTTTTAAAGATTTATTTATTTATTATATGTAAGTACACTGTAGCTGTCCTCAGACACTCCAGAAAGAAGACATCAGATTTCGTTACGGATGGTTGTGAGCCACCATGTGGTTGCTGGGATTTGAACTCTGGATCTTCGGAAGAGCAGTCGTCGCTCTTAACCACTGAGCCATCTCTCCAGCCCTTGCATAATCTTTGACTTGCTGATGCTTTTTAGGTGGAGAAAGTTTTCATCTCTCAGTCTGCAGAAGGAGCTGAATGGCTCTCACTTTCAGGTTGCCACTCCCTTTGATTCTAGTTAGCCTCACACTTTAAAGAAGAGGAACTTCTCAATTCCTCCTGGTTTCTCCCAGTCCCTCCATACCCACTCTCTTTTTGTCTGTCAATAGAAAAGACCAAGCTTCTAAGAGATAACAACCCTCTGACAAAAGAAGATGAAGCAAAAACTATCATATTGAAGTTGAACATGGCAACCGAACAGGAGAAGAGTCCCAAGAGTCAGAACCCTACTTGTTCTCACAGTCAAGAGTCTCATAAAAATACTAAGCTAGTAGGTATAACATACACACAGGACCTGGTGCAGACCCATGGAAGCCCGGTGCTTGCTGCTTCAGTCTCTGTGAGCTCCTTGACACCTTGCTTAGCTGATTCAGAGGGCCTTGTTCTCCTGGTGTCCTCCATCCCCCTCTGGCTCTTACGCTCTTTCTGCCTCCTCTTCTGCCAAATCCCCTGACTTCTTGAGTGACAGAAGGGATCTGATAGAGACCTCCCGTTTAGACTTGTTCACTACATGCTGTCTGGCTGTGGATCTCTGCATCTTTTCCCATCTGCTGCTGAAGGGAGCCTCTCTGGTGATGGCTGGATAAGACACTGATCTAGGAGTATGGCAGAATATCACTAGTAATCACTTTATTGATTTTTTTTTTACATGAGTAGTGTTTGGGTTTTGCCCTAGGTGTCTTGGCTGTGTAAGTCTCTGGTTCTTACTTACCCAAGCACTGTCAAGATTGAGTTCCTTTTTGGGCAGTGGTTGTACATGGCCTCTCTTATTCTTGTGTCCCCCCCTCCCCCCGTATCTTCTGTTTTTAATGCCTTGAGCCTGACACTTTCTTCATGTGACTGCTGTCTAGGAACCTCTGCCCAGTCCTGCTGAGTCCAGGGTGCTTCAGATCTCACCAACAGGGGAGAAGACATGAAAATCAAGCTGCCTCACCTCAAACGCTTACAATTTCGTCAGCATCATTTCTACCCTGGAGCTTCTAATGAGATCACACTGAGGTGTGAAATGTGATCTATGATTTCTCGACAGGATTCTAAGAGGGCAGCCATCCCCCACCTTTGGGTACAGACAGGAGCTGTGGATGTGATTTTAGATGAGGATTGTATTGCAACACCTGGGAAAAGTGAGAAGATTCTGCACATACAACTATGGTCTCTCATCAGCTGACTTTGACTATTAAAAAAGGAGATTAGCTGAAGGTGGAGCTGGGAGGGGGCTAAGTCTGACCTAAAAGGTACAACTTTAAAAGAGGACTCATGTCTTTTCTAATATCAAATGGGCTGGACTTAGGCTCCTCGGTACATACGTAGCAGATGTGCAGCTTGGTCTTCATGTGGGTCCCCCAACAACTGGAGTGGGGACTGGCCCTGCCTGTAGATCCTGTTCCACTAACTAGGCTGCCTTGTCTGACATCAGTGGGAGAGGATGTATCTAGCCCTGCAGTGATTTGATGTGCTAGGGTGGGCTGACACTCTCTCAAAGGAGAAAAGACAAGGGGGCTGAGAGAGGGACTGTTTGAGGAGGGACAGGGAGGGGTGCAGCAATTGGATGTAAATAAATAAATAAATAAATAAATAGCATTTTTTTAAAAAGATGCCACACTATCTACTTTGAAGAAACAAGCCACTGTGTATTCTACAGCCACAGGAAAATGTATACTACCAAAAACTGTGAGTATAGACCAGCACCCTAAGTCTCAGGTAGGCACAGCTCCAAATGAGACCCTTAACGGAAGGGACGTTTCCTGTGACTGAATTTTTGATTTTTTTCAAAAAACTGTGAGATAATAAAGTCATTGTCACCAGTCTGTGGCTCAGCAGTAAGAAATGACTGTGACACTAAATCCTTTGTGATGCATAGCCTCTTTCCTTTCTTTGTCCCACGGCCTTTATTCTCTGGCCAGTTTCTCTTGGAAGTGCTTCTTTAATAAATGACTTACACTTGAATCCATGAAGCAAAGCCCGCTTCTGGAACTCAAACCTGTGACAGTCATCTCTCTTTCCAAGCGTATCTTCAGCCACTGTTCAAAAATAGCTTCATCTCATTTTCCTCTCTCCATTCCCATAATTCAATTTTTGTCCTTAAATGCTCTCTTCTTGAAGAGTATCTTTGAAAGAAGCATGGTTAGCTCAGGTCACTTCCTGCCTCATTTAGATTCTACACTAAAGACAGGCGGCATAGTGGGGAATTCTGTCCAGCTTTCCCCTCCCAGCAGTAAGTCTGGATTAAAACAGCCCAGCTAGTGTGTCCCCTGAGACACAAGGAAAGTCTCCTTAGATGATAATGAGAGAGAAGCACAGGAGATGAACATCAGAACTGTGTCCAAGCTTGGACAGTGTTTCCCATAGGAAATGAGACATCAAGTGGACTAACGTTTCAGCTCTGTGGTGGGGCGCCTGCCTAGATGCACACTGTCCTAGGTTCCATCCTCAAAACTGGAAAAAAAAAAAAAAAATAAAACAGGAAACCGAATCAGTGACACACAAGCCAGCAATCAAAACCCAAGGAAGTCAGCAGAAGGGAGACAGAAGCCACTGACAGTAAGGTTGGGGGCATTGGGGCCAGCACTAAGTCAAAGTCAGCCTCACAGGAAGGCAGCCGCCTGACTCTGTTATATTTGTAGCAACGGTTATGTGAGAAGCTACCCCACCCCAACTCCTGATTCACCCTTGGAATGTTATTTTTAATTATTGCAAAGGGAGGGGAAAGGTAGCTCAGCCGAGCTGCATAAAGCCCTGAGTTTGGTCTGATCTCCAGTTCCACAGCTTTGGCTTCAAAATGAGGTTAAGGTCAACCTGGGATAAGATGGATCCCACCTGGGAGTAAAGAGAGGAGGGATAAAAAAGTTAGAACTCAGTGTGTCTTCCTAGTTTAACCTCCTACTTACCATAAAAACTCCAACTGCATTCCTCCTCGAAGATCTTAGACAACTCCTGGATTCCAGACAGAGCCAGTCTGTCTGGTAGGAAACACAGCCAATATTGAGTTGTGGTAATCCAGAAATCCTGCATAGAATGCTCCAATGACCTCTCTCAGTATCAAATTGTTTCTCTTAGACAACACTACTGTGTTAGCACAGATCACCTAGAGTGCACTAACGCAGGGTTGTATCAAGGTGTGTCTACACACCGTTCCCATAGGGACTTAGTGAGGCTGTGTCCTTTCTCCATCCTCTCTAGTCTCTGGCTTTTGTTCATAGGTTCTACAGTTTGGAATGTTCCAGCATGCCTTGCAGCTCAGGCTGAGTTATGACTTATGAGTGAGAGAATGTTAGAACTTGAAAGAATTTTAAAAGTCATGTCCTATGGTTCTCAGCTTTTCCTGTGAATAGGGAAAACAGTATGCAAATACTCTCTTTTTATAGGCAAGAAACAAACTCAGAAGCTAGGAGCTTTCTGATGGTATAAGTTGCCACTAAAAACTAATTACTTCCCATGTAATATAGCATTTCATGTTCCATTAATAATTAGTACTCATTTGGGTCTCTTACACTGGACTTGTTGACTACCTACAAGTGTTGAGAATTAATTTATATGCAATTAAAATAAACAATGTTCATATATATCACCACGTGAGGTACTGAAACCAATGATACTTCAGACAGAATTCTTAAGAGGTTTACAAATAAGAATAGCTTTATTTATGCTGGGTGTGGTGGCGCACGCCTTTAATCCCAGCACTCGGGAGGCAGAGGCAGGCAGATTTCTGAGTTCGAGGCCAGCCTGGTCTACAGAGTGAGTTCCAGGACAGCCAGGGCTATACAGAGAAACCCTGTCTCGAAAAACCAAAAAAAGAAAAAAAAGAAAAGAAAAGAAAAAGAAAAAAGAAAAGAAAAGTATAGCTTTATTTAACAGCTTTGTTCCAGTAGATACAGTAACCCCAGTAGGCTGGTAAGAAAGGTTTCTCAAATAAGTTCATATGTATAAATATAAAGGAAACAATTGCAAATGTGTGCAGAAATAAAGGTTGGCAAGCTAGCTCTAAATCAGGGTTGTAAAGTGTGTTTGTGGGTTTTGGGGGAGGGTCTGCCAGTTTCTCATTAATGTGACAAATATGACCCAAGTGAAACACTACAGACAAAAGAAGGATTTGTTTCTGATTCATGATCTCAAATGTTTCTGTCTGCAGCTGGATGGCTCCACTGTTTCTGAGCCTTAGTAAGGCGAACACCAAAAGGGTATGGCAGAGCAGAGTGGTTCATCCCAAAGAGGGTAGGAAGCAAAGAGAATGAGAAAACACTTCTGGGGGCTGGAGAGATGGCTCAGCAGGTAAGAGCACTGACTGCCCTTACAAAGGTCCTGAGTTCAAATCCTAGCAACCACATGGTGGCTCACAACCACCTGTAACATGATCTGATGCCCTCTTCTGGTGTGTCTGAAGACAGCTACACAATGTACTTATGTATAATAATAAATAACTTTTAAAAAGAAGAAGAAGAAGAAGAAAAGAAAAGGCTTCTGGGATAGGATATCTTTCAAAGTCAAGTCCCTACTTCTTCAAATCAAGACTCACCTATTAAAGTTTCAACCACATCCCCCAAATAGTTCAAACCAGCTAGACACCAAGCCTTTAACTTGTAAACCTGCAGGGAACCTTTTATATTGTAATTATGGCACTTAGTCTGTCCAAAGAAGAAAAATCACATGACACTACACTTTTTCTCCTTTGTCTAAAAACTGTCACAAATACTTATTTGTTGGTGCTAGAAATCACACCAAGATTTTTCTCATACTAAGCAAAGCATTCTACTGTTAGATTCCTAATCTCACAAGATTTTATTAATTTAAGCTGCCAACTAAACAATGATCAGAAATGATTAAAACAGCAAACGAGTCCAAAAGAGGGGGCATGAGATTGAGAAGTTGAGCAAAATCTTTGGAAAAGATTATAAAAGATCTCAGGGGACTAAAAAGAGCCTCTGTACCATCAGCTCAGGCCAAGTGACAGTTTGCACCCATTGTCATTTCGACCCCATCTACAACTAACTACCTTGAAGGCAAACCTCTGAGTGAGTGTGGGGGATATTTTGTAGATTGGGCTAATTAAAGAGGTAAGACACACCCTAACTGCTAGAACAAAGGGGAAGATTGCCTGGGTACCAGCATACACAGCCCTCTGCTTCCTGACTGTGGATGCAAAGTGATCAGTCGCCTTAAGTGCCTATTCACCATGGAGAGTATCTTCACACTGTGAGCCAAAATAAATTACTGCTTCGTCATTGCTTTGTTGGGTGTTTTTTACTTATTTTTTTTTTTTTTAACAACAACAAGAACACAAGTAACTAATGTGGATTGCTATAACAAGACACCACTGAAGGGAGATTAAGTGACCAAACTCTGTTTCCTCACACACTGGAGACTGTACATAGCTCTAAAATTGGTTCCTGGTGAAGCCTCTCTTCCTGACTTCAACTGATCACCTTGTTCTGAGTCCTTCTAAGACCTTTTGGTACTGCATGCATGCAGAGTCCTCAAGTGTTTCTGCTTCTTTTTAGGAAAGCAATCCTTATCAGAGTGTGGTAATTTGAATATGTTTGGGCCCCGGAGTGACTTTATTAGGAAGTGTGGCCTAGTTGGAGTAGGTGTGGTTTTGTTGGAGGAAGTGTGTCACTGGGGGAGGGGGGGGGCAATGAGACCCTTCTCCTAACCATGTGGGAGTCAGTCTTCTCCTAGCAGCCTTCAGATGAAGATGTAGAACCCTCAGCTCCTCCTGCACCATGCCTGCCTGGATGCTGCCATGCTCCTGCCTTGATGATACTGGACTGAACCTCTGAACATGTAAGCCAGCCCCAATTAAATGTTTTCTTTATAGGAGTTGCCTTGGTCATGGTGTCTGTTCACAGTAGTAAAACCCCAAGACAGAGTTTCACCCTTATGAAGTTGTTTACTGTTTAATCTTAATTACTTTCTATAAGGTTCTATTCTCCAATATAGTCACACTGAGAGTTATAGAGATACACCATAGGCATGGGACAGCACATAATTCATCCATAGCTGGCACTGCCTTAAGTTGATTTGTTTACTTACTTTTCTGTGTTATACACTACTCTATTTCTCCTTTTGTAAATCATTTCATGTGCTCACAAAGAAAGAGTAAAAGAATCAGTGGTTGTGATGGTAACAGCTACACCATTGATACAATGCATACTGCATGGAGTAGTAGGTTTAGCACTGAAAGGACAACATTAAGGACCCCACTTGTCTCCATTTAAGACCAGGCCTGATTTAAAACAACAACAACAACAAAAAAAAACCTGTAAGACACCAGGCTCCTGGGCACAGACCATAAAATCCAGAACAAGATCATAAAACCCCCTCCCAAAGAACAGCCTGGGGATAACCACAAAAATGGTGAAATATCTTATCTCAGAATGGGCCATCTGTGCTGGGCAGCCCTATTTCAGCCTATGGTTATGCATTCGTGACATAAGAATTCGGACCACTGACCACCTGTGACGCCCTAGCACTCACCAATGGAATTTTAGATTACCTAATCCCTCTAGAAAGCTCCCCCCTCACCCCCCCACTTCCCTATAAGAAGCCCTGCATGCCTTTGTCTGGGGTCAACATTTCAAAGAATGGTTGACCCCTGCATGCTGGTTGTTTCTGCAGAATAAATGTTTTTTGTCTTTGCATACTATCTGAGTCTGGGGTCTTCTTTCAGTGATTTTTGGACCCTTACAGCACTCTTTGAGCTAGCATCCAGTGTCTTAATTTATCTCTTCTTCCATACGCAATGCAACAAACAGGATTTGACTGCTCTTCTCCCACTGACAATTCTGAATTAAATAAGTCAGTCATTAACAACTCCCAACCTTAATTACAATTCTGTTCAGACCCTTTGAACAATACTTCAAGTCTTCTACAGCATTCATACTAAAACTAGATCAATGAACTGACATAAAAGAAAAATTTTTAAATAGCATGAAAGTCACTATATAAATGCCAGATTAAATATCTCCTTTATACACCAAGGCTAGTAGTCATAATCATTTTAGTCAATATTTGTTAACTTTTAGTTCTTTTCATTAAAATCTTCAGGTTTTATGGGGAGAGCTGGGACAATGACTCAGCACAGTGCCAGCGCAAGGACCTGAGTTAGGGTCCCTAGCACCCATATAAAAGCTGGTCATAGCAGCATACACTTGAAACCCAGTGCTGGGGAAGCAGAGACAAGCAACTCGTTGGGAATCACTGGCCAGACAGTTTAGCTAGACTGGTGAAATCCAGGTTTACTAAGAGATCTAATCTCAGAAATTAAAGAAAACACGAAAACACCTGATATTGACCTCTGACCTACACACAAATAGCCCATGCACACACACACACACACACACACACACACACACACACACACACGGGGAGTGGGGATGTGACTCATAGTCTCATGAATTTAAGAGAAACAGCAGAAGAAATAAACATTTCTGTATTTCATGAGGAGTAGAGACTCCCTTCAAACATCTAATAAAGACACAAAGACAATTGGACATGGTGTCTTTAACACCTTTAATCCAGCGTTTGGGATACAGGGATAGGCAGATGTCAAGGCCAGCCTGGTCTACATAGCAAGCACTAGGGCAGTCAGGAAGTCATAGAGACCCTGGCTCAAAAAACAAAAACAAAACAAAACCTACAGAGAGAAAGACCAGAGGAAGGGGAAAGGGGACACACATGACCTACATGAAGGAGGACACACATGACATACATGAAGGAGGACACACATGACATATATGAAGGAGGACACACATGACCTACATGAAGGAGGACATACATGACATACATGAAGGGGACACACATGAACTAAATGAAGGGGACACAAGTGACAAACATGGATGAAATATCACAATGCCTCTTTTTTTTCCCCTCTCTTTTGAGACGAGGTTTCTCTGTGTAATCTTGGCGGTCCTAGAACTGCCTCTGTAGATTCAAAGATCCACCTGCCTCTGCCTCCCACGTACTGGGATCAAAGGCATGTGCCACCAGCAGCCAGCTAAAGCCTATCTCTTTAGACAAGGAAAATATGCAAAGAACAAAACCATGTTCACAAAGAGCCTGCAAAAGATACAGTCCTACAGAAACAAATCAGTTGAGAAAGGAAACAGCTCTTGAAAACAAGATATGTTTTCCACATAAGGCTTAAGTGAATATTATAAAAATGATTTGACATTAGAAAATCTTCACATTATATACTAATATCAGATTAAAGGAGCCAGGTAATGGTAGGCAAACCTTTAATCCCAGCACTCAGGAGACAGAGGCAGGCAGATCCGAGTTGGAGGCCAGCCTGGTCTACAGAAGTTCCAGGATGGCCATGGTGACACAGAGAAAACATTTTTTTTAAGTATTAAACTATACTTGAGGGTGCACACCTATCATACTAAGACTCAGGAGTCTGAGACAGGAGGATAATAAGTTCAAGGCCAGCCCAACTACACAGCAAATTTTATCTTAAAAAACAAAATAATATAAAAACATATTGAATTAAGAATATCTAGTCCTGTGGGCTGATACTCCTGTGCTGGAATGTTTTAATGATGATCCTATAAGAATTCCTAAAATTATATCTGTGATTATTAAGCTCTTTTAGAGTGGGACTACTATTAAGTCCTTTTCTGATAGTCAAAATTGCAATGAGAACTCTGCCAGTCTCTCATATGTCACCAGTTAATTGCTCTTAAATGGTAACCAGACTTTCTCCTACTCAGAGCACATTCTAAGAGGTTGTAAAAAAATTAATCAAAGGTCATAAAAAGGGGACTAATGATTTATTATAGATGCTAGGACAGAAGATAAAATATTGACTGGGTTTATCTATACAAAATTTCACTTATAACTTAGTTATGATTTTAAACCTTTGGTGAACCCGTGGAGCTGAGACAGGTGATGGGTGTTTAGCCAGATAATTACTCCTAATTGATATGCATGTAAACATTCTCTGTTGTAAACTTCTATTTCAGTTTATGATTTGATTTTGTGTGTGAACTTTTGATGGACTTTTAAACATGTGATCATGTATTCTAAAAGATGTTTCAGATGAGAAGAACTGAGCTGAGGGAGGAAATGAGCTGAGGAGAAGTTTTTAGACAGAACACTTTTTAGATTAGAGGGAGAATGCAGAGTGGAATAATTTAGAAACTATAGGGAACATAAAATACTAAGAGAACAGTGTGCAGAATGCAGAGGGAAAGAGGAATTAAGAAGATGCTGCAGAGAGCAGAAGGAGCAGGCAGGCTTCTCCTTACCATGGGACAGAACAGGTCCCATGGTAAGGACAAGGCAGGCTTAGTCTTATTAAAAGAAGCCAAGCTTTTTCCTTACAAACATGGGTTTAATTCATTTAGCAGTAAAAAGTTAGAAGCCTTTTCCTTCTCTATGTAATAAAGATTGGAGCACATTTTTCATCCAGAATGAGTGAATTCTTTCTGCAGCTGTGCTTGGTCTTTTGCTCCATATGCATATGTAAGTATGGATGTGTGTGTGAGTGTGTAATTGTGAGGATGTATGCAAGTGTGTGTGGGTAAGTATGTAATTGTGAGAATTCGTGCAAGCTGGGCCCGGCTGGGTTTTGAATGGAAATGTATAAATGAAAATGTATGAATGAATAAATGAGCCTGCATGAATCTGTATATGAACTTATGATGCATATTCGCTTATGTAAAAGTTTTTCCTTCTGCGAGTGTTATTCTCTTCTCCTGGTTCAATAGAAATTTATTGCTCCAAACTTCCCCCTAGCCCAACAAGCAAGAGGCATCTGGACAATAGGGAAAAGTCTCTAGCAGTTAATCCTTTACTTAATCTCCTGCTGTTTTAGGATGAGGTGCTAAGTGCCAGAAACTGCAGCTTCAAGCCTCAGAGGAATCACGGAAGGCAGATCAGCTACAATAACATAATAACTTAGATAAGTAAACTTTTTATTATACAGCAACCCTAGATTTCTGCTAAGACAAAGTCTGACTCCAGAAGCTCCTAAGACAAAGAAAGGCGAAGAAAGACAAAGAAAGAAGAAACCCCCGTGCAGGGGCTGGCCACTGGCAGTTTTCTAAACTTGTGCTCCTGGAGCTGCGGTCACTCAGAGTGCCCTTGGCTCCTTCTAGAAGAGGACTTGCTCTGAGCAGCCTCGCCAGTCTGTTGGTTTGCCTGGTGTGCTCACTCTCGAGGGATGGATGGTTCAGAGGGAGGTCCTGCCAACACATCCCAACGGGGACCACAGCTCACGGAGAAATGTTAACTGCGATGCCTTTAAATGGATCGAGATTTTCCTCTCATGGCTCTCAGAAGCTTGTCGTTTTTGGAACAGATTTGTACGTCCGCGTATCTTCCCCCCACCCCGCCCCGCTCCCCCACCCCCTTGTCCGGATTTTCACTTCAAGAGAGTTTGAGGAGATTGCAGGCATTTTCAAGCCACAGCAAAGTCAACTCTACACCCTTTCCCTAGTGCATGTTTGACTTCCAATTACATGTCTTGCTCAATGACTCTTCTCCATCACTTGCCACAGGGAAAAGATGCCAGAAGATTCAAACTGGCAGCTTTCTTGCCGATAAACAAACAGCCACTCTGTTGAGGATATTATTCATTTGGATTTAATCCAACAGTGTTTAGGAAACAGCACTTTCTACGCACCCATAGCTGTCTTGACCTTACAGTTAATTGGATCTAAACCCTGAAGGCTCTGATTTATGAAGCTTGTAACATAGCAAATATCTTTAAACTTCCAACAAACTACGGTTATTGAGCTTTTTCTAAAAATAAATAAATAAATAAATAAAACTACCTTTTTTCCCCCCCAAATATTTTACTTAGGTACAAGAGTGGAGAAATGGGTTTTAGTGTACATGTTTAAGAAACTACTTTATCTGTGCCTCAGACTTTTCCAGAGAGGGAAGGGAGGGGAGGGGAGGGGAGGGGAGGGGATATGCCACTTTGGGAGGGCAGTTGTGAAGCTTAAATAAGGTAGCATGGTATTAGGGCCATTTGTCTGATAACATATACTAAGTACTGCTGTCCAGGATGCAGAAATTCTGTGATTTAGCTCTTAAAAGGCAAAGCCCAGAGGATCAAAGTTAGAGAAAGCCAGAGAGACCGCTAAACAAACAACAGCACAACACAAAGCCTTACAGGGCCACAACTTTTTTCAGTAGAAAATCATTTTGATCCAAGCTTTCCAAAACATGTAAGCTGGTTTTATCTAAACTGTAAGGAAGAAGAGTAGGGAGAGAGGATAAGAAAAAGGAACAGAAGCCGGGCGTGGTGGCACACGCCTTTAATCCCAGCACTCGGGAGGCAGAGGCAGGCAGATTTCTGAGTTCGAGGCCAGCCTGGTCTACAAAGTGAGTTCCAGGACAGCCAGAGCTACACAGAGAAACCCTGTCTCGAAAAATCAAAAAAAAAAAAAAAAAAAAAAGAAAGAAAGAAAAAGGAACAGAGGCAGCAGAACAGTATTTCCTGTAAGGATGTCTTGAATTATAGCCCAGTTAAGAAAAAGAATCATGAGATATACCTAGTACCTGACATTTGTCTTACTACGTCATTTCAAACTGAAAACAATCTCATTTGAATACAGATGCGGAGAGATTAAAGGGAGGGGAGTATTAATAGGAAGAAAAAGGATATGCTGTAACATAAATGTAAATATTTACTTAAGTAATGGCTATGTGGATTGGGACAGGTTTTTAAAAATATCTTTGGACTTCAATTTCCAAACTCTAGGAGGATCTTATCAAATATAAACATGACATTTTTACTGTCTGGTTTTACATTTTTCACTGGGACCTTGACTAAATTCTTGGAGTGACTGCTAATGCTATAAACCTTACAAAAATTCCATCTTATATTAACATCTGAAAGCTACTCACACTTAGAGAAAGGAATCGGAGTTAATGTTGGAAATTATTTTTAAGGTACCGTAATTAAAGTAAAAATAGAACTTCATAATAGAGCACGATTTCCCCCATTAAGAGTAAAGATATAAGGCTTGAAGGTGATTCAGTCAGTAAGAGCTTGCTGTGCAAACGTGAGGAACTGAATGTGCCTCCCCAGGCATGGTGGCACATATCTTTGACCCTGAGGGTTGGTGGGGAAACAAACAGCTCCCTGGATTTCTCTGATCTAATTCTAATAAATCAGTAAGCTCCAGGCTCGGGATTCAAGGTTGATACAAAACCTTGACTCAGAAAATAAGATGGTGAGTGATAAAAACAACCTCTGACCTCGGGATGCACACATGCACATGAGCACTGCACACACATGTGCACACACATACATTACTTCAGGCTTTGATTTTTATTTTTATTATTATTATTAAAATCTGCTTTTAACAAGGGCTCTTTGAGCTGGAGAGATGCCTCAGTGGTTAATGGCACCGACTGCTCTTCCAGAGGTCCTGAGTTCAATTCTCAGCAGCCACATGGTGGCTCACAACCATCTGTAATGGGATCTGATGCCCTCTCCTGGTGTTTCTGAAGACAGATACAGTGTATATATATTAAAATAAATCTAAACAAAGGTTCTCAAAGGTATCAAACCTCCTTGTAGCTCACTGTCCAAAGATAGGGGAGAAAAGATGGCCAAGAGGGCAAGGGGGTGTGAATCTGTCCCTTGGGGCAACTCCAATCTCTGTCAGGATACCAGCAGTCCAGTTCTGTAGTGTCAGGATACCAAACACGAGTCAGTAAGGAGGGCAGAAACAGCCAGGCCTTTCCCAAACTGGAGCATGTCAGTGGGAGCAACCAGGACTAGCCTGGTCACCAGTAGAATTTCTCTGCTGTGCTTCTCTCAGTGAAGTGAAGATCAGCAAAGACTAAGATGACAATGAGAGACCAAGAAAGCATTGCAAGGCTAGCAACGCAAGCCCGCCATCACTGTCCGTTGAGTCCTGTCTATCTGCTCTGAAAACATCATGTGTAATCCCATGAGTCTTGCCTCAGTGAAACACCATGTGAGTCTGTGTCACCTGACACATCCAGAAACTCCCACGTCACACTACATGCATAAATATGCAGACACACAAGGCAAAGAGGAAGAAAAATTGTCATCCCAATGATAAGGGAAGAATGGATAGGGTTCAAGAATCTTCCAGCCAGAAAAGATAGCATTTTCTTACTTGTTCTTGTCACATTTTTTAAGGGGCAAGGCCCCTTAAAAAAAAAGTGGTACTTCCTTCTAGATGCCTCTGCCAAGTGAGATACCAAGAGGCAGATCGATGCAAAAGCAAGAGGTGTATTTTCCTGCGCATGGGGTCAACCTTCAATCAGTCTCTCAAGGTGAGTTATTAAGAAGATGACTCTGAAGGTCTATTACAAGCAGGTTTTATACTTTTTAGAGGTACAGGTTACATCAGCAAGGTTACAGTTGAAACTTATTGACTAAGCCTATTGACCTTTAGATCTATTGGCTAGCAAGTATGACACGCATTTGAACTCCACATGGTGGCTCCCAACTGTCTGTAATAGGATCTCATGCCCTCTTCTAGTGTGTCTGAAGATAGCAACAGTGTACTCACATACATACAAATTTCAAGACATAATTTTATGTTACCTCTTTTGAAGCCGCATATAACTGGAACCTCACAATACATGTTTTGTTTTGCTTTGTTTTGTTTTGTTTTTGGGTTTTTTGAGACAGGGTTTCTCTGTGTAGCCCTGGCTGTCCTGGAACTCACTTTGTAGACCAGGCTGGCCTTGAACTCAGAAATCCGCCTGCCTCTGCCTCCCAAGTGCTGGGACTAAAGGCGTGCGCCACCACCGCCCGGCTCATGTTTTGTTTTTTTAAAGATTAAAAAAAAAAGATTTATTTATTTATTTATTTATTTTATTTGAGTACAGTGTATCTGTCTTCAGACACACCAGAAGAGTGCATTAGATCTCATTATGGATGGTTGTGAGCCACCATGTGGTTGCTGGGAACTGAACTCAGAACCTCTGGAAGAGCAGTCAGTGCTCTTCACGGCTGAGCCATCTCTCCAGCCCTCAATACATGTTCTTTCTTACTTCTTCTCAATATTATTTAGTGAATGAAGTTCATGCATGTTTTTGTATCCAACTACCTTTTGTTACATTATTCTCAAGTATTTCAGTAGATGAACAAGCCATAGTTTTTGTTGGCAGATAACCAACAAAATGGAAATGGAAATGGCCCCATAGGCTCATGGGGAGGGGCACTATTAGGAGGTGTGGTCTCATTGGAGGAAGTGGGTCACTGTGGGTGTGGGCTTTGAGGTTTCAAATGTTCAAATCAGGCCTCCCCGCTTCACTCTCTCTTCCTGCTGCCTGCTTATCCAGATGTAAAACTCTCAGCTGCCTCTACAGCACCATGTCTGCTTGCATACCACAGTGCTTCCTGAATAACAATAATGGACTGAATTGTAAGTCAGCCCCAATTAAATGTTTTCCTTTATAAAAGTTGCCATGGTCATGGTGTCTCTTCACAGCAAAAGAACTTTGATTAAGACACCAGATTAGGGCTGGTGAGATGGCTCAGTGGGTTAGAGCACCCGACTGCTCTTCCGAAGGTGATGAGTTCAAATCCCAGCAACCACATGGTGGCTTACAACCAGCCGTAACAAGATCTGACGCCCTCCTCTGGTGCGTCTGAAGTCAGCTACAGCATACTTATGAAGAATAATAAGAGGGCCGGGAGTGGTGGCACACGCCTTTAATCCCAGCCCTTGGGAGGCAGAGGCAGGCAGATTTCTGAGTTCGAGGCCAGCCTGGTCTACAGAGTGAGTTCCAGGACAGCCAGGGCTACACAGAGAAACCCTGTCTCTTAAAAAAAAAAAAAAGAATAATAAGAAATGAATCCTTGGACCAGAGAGACCAACCGGAGCGAGTGAGGCTGTCCAGCGGAGCCGAATGGGACGGCCAGAGCAAGCGGGGACGGCCGGAGCTAGCAGGGCCTGAGCGAGTGGGGCCGAACGGGGATGGCCGGAACGAGCGGGGCCCACTGGAGCAAGTGGGGCCGGCTGGAACAAAGGGGGACTATACGGGGGCGGCCGGGAGCGAGTGGGGCTGGCCGGAGCGAGCGGGGTTGACCGGAACTAGGGGAAAAAAAAAGTGGCATGTTTAAAAAAAAAAACCACCAGATTAAATATGCTAAAAAAATTTAAGACTACTACTGCTCACTACTCTAATTCTTAGGATTAAAAATGAGGAAAAATACCCAATAGAGAAGAAAATGTGAAATAAATTTGAATTTTTATTTAGTATCAAAGTAGATCATTAACATGAACAATAGGATTATACAGAGTAAGACTGGAGCTTAAAATAATGTTTAGAGATACAAAATTTATAGGATTGCAAATATAATAGCTTTTAGTATTTATTTGGAATGGTGTTAAGATCTGATGAACGTTACACCTCTTCGCTCAACTGAAATTAGAGTAAAAAAAAAGCAAGTACGTCCATTTTCATAAAGTTGGGTGTCTTTACATAGCTGAAACTTTCAGAAAAGGTAAAAGTGAAACCCTTGTATTGTCCAAAATGTTAAAGACACCACCTCATGCCACATACTTTAATTTCGTTTTATAATAAATAATTGTTGAGGGATGCCACAGTACATCTTTTGAGCCCCGTGTCTTGGGTTTTCTGCCTGGGTATAGTGCAGTAATTCTCAGGCTTACAGATGTGAAGTTAAATCTAAACGACTCACCCAGAGGACCTGGATTCTGTCAACCACAAGAGCCTCCAACGAGGCCAGAAGGTAAAGGAGACTTCACTTTCTGAATGCAAGGAGTATTTAAAAATATATAACATTGTTTCAGATCCCTGAAACACAAATGCATTTGCTGGCTACCGGCTTGGGCTTTAGCTAAGTAAGTCTGCTCTCCTAGAGGACCTATGTTCAGTTCCCAGCACCCGTGTCAGGCAGCTCAGAACTACCAGTCACTCCATCCATCCTCAGGGGATCCAAAGCCTGTTAAGTTTTGTCACAAAATTGGACCCTGCGACTCAATTTCCCTTTTTAAAAAAATATTTATTTATTTATTTATTATATGTAAGTACACTGTAGCTGTCTTCAGATGCACCAGAAGAAGTTGTCAGATCTCATCATGGGTGGTTGTGAGCCACCATGTGGTTGCTGGGAATTGAACACAGGACCTTCGGAAGAGCAGTCAGTGCTCTTACCTGCTGAGCCATCTCTCCAGCCCTCAATTTCCCTTTCAACTCTTTTTTTTTTTCCGGTTTTCGAGACAGGGTTTCTCTGTATAGCCCTGGCTGTCCTGGAACTCACTTTGTAGACCAGGCTGGCCTCGAACTCAGAAATCTGCCTGCCTCTGCCTCCCAAGTACTGGGATTAAAGGCTTGTGCCACCACGCCCGGCCCTCAACCCATCTATTTTATTAAAATAATATCAGAAGGCAGTGTTAACAACTCCCTGCAAGCCTGCTATGTGCAGAGAGGACATACACACTAAACAGTTTACCTCAGCCTGCTCTAGGGAAACGAGTACCATTCCAACGGCGCATGTGCAAACCTGGGGGGCGTCCAGTCCTCCTACTGCGCAAGCACAGTCAGGAGCCCTGGCTCCACCCCCGGCACGTGACCGCGTGGGGGTATATAAGTGTCTTCCGCCTTCCTGAACTTTCCAGAGAAGCCAGAGGAGCTTGCGGGCGGTCTGTTCCAGCTGGGCACCGACTTCCAAGGCGCCAGAGGGATGAAGGAACTCCAGGTTTGTGGAAGGATGTGGTGGATGAGGATGGGAGGGAGGTAAAGTTAGCAGGTTTCAGATAATTGTGGAAGTGTTGTTGTTGTTATTATTATTAATTATTAAATTGAGGAGCGGGAGTTCTCGCTCAGTTGTGGACCAGGCTGGACTCGAACTCCGGATTTCCTCCCCAGCGTCCAGTGCTGAGGCCGCCGCCTTGGCTCTGTGTGGAGGGAGGTGTGAGGCCGCGTTCGGCTCACCTCAGCACCGGGGTGAGGGGATGCGGGCTCCGAGGACCGCACTGAGGGGGTGTGGGGGGCGCGGGGATGCGGGCTCCGAGGACCGCACTGAGGGGCTGTGGGGGGCGCGGGGATGCGGGCTCCGAGGACCGCACTGAAGGGGCGTGGGGGCGCTCCACACCTGCGCGTGCGCTCCACACCGGGCTCCTCCTCCCCCCGCCCCCTGCTGGTTTCCCGCGCTGCGCCCCGGGGAAGTCCTGGAGGTGGGCGGGGCTCACGGAGGCTCCTCCCCCACGGGCTGCCACCTGGGGCTCGCCGGGCGAAGCGGCTCACGGGAGCCGCAGTCCCTGTCCTGCCCGGACGACGCTGTCCTTGGGCTCCGGCTGCCCGCGGCCTCGCTGCAAAGAGCCGGTGGACGTCCGCCCGCCCTGCCGCCCGCCCGCGGACAGTCCCAGGTAGGGGACGGGCGCGGGGCGGTCGCTGCCATTCTCCTACTGCCGACTCTGCTCCTGAGGTGCCTTGGCCAGGGCTGAGTGGAGGTTTTGTGAGTGGCTTCGCTTTGGTGGTCCTCGATGCTCTGAGTCCATTCTTTGGATTCTAACATATTGTCTGTCACCTGACGGTCCGGTAGTGGTGTGGATGTGAGAGTAGACTTCCCAGGTAAATTAGATTCATGTCACTTGGCCTGACTGGACCAGATTGGCTAAGACAGTTTCCTCCTTGGTTGAGTTTTGGCCATATTAGGGTGTGGAGCGGGGGTCTTTAGGCAGGGATGATCCAAAAAGCGGAAAAGGCCGACGGTATTGGTAACTCTAAGGCTTTAAAGATGCCACAGTGCCCTCCAGTTGTGAAATGTGAGCTTGGACAGTGTGTGCTGTTGGGGGGAGACAGGTGAATATTTACCACCTCAGGGTATAACGTAGAATGCTAAAAAAAGGTATCCATCGCCTGTTTACAACTTGGAATGTTCTTTTTTTAAGACTGCAGACAGAATAGAAGTAGTACACGTTCGAAGAACTGTTATTCAGTTCACGTTTCGAAAATAATTTCAGGTTTTGACTATGTTTAAAAGCTTCCAGGTTTCACACGAAGTTAGCGGGGAGGAGAGAATATTATCAAAATATGTTGTATAAACAAAAGAAGTAAATTATGAAACAGCGACCCCCAAAGCTCTCCTCCCCCTCCCCCCTTTCTTTTTTTCACTTAAAAATATATCTTTAAAGCCATCCAGCTGGGCATAGTGGCACAGCACTAGGGAGGCAGAGACAAGCAGACCTCTGAATTGGAGGCCAGTCTGGTGTACAGAGGGAGTTTCAGGTCAGCTAGGGGGGAAAAANTTTTGTTTTGTTTTGTTTTGTTTTTCGAGGCAGAATTTCTCTGTATAGCCCTGGCAGTCCTGGAACTCACTCTGTAGACCAGGCTGGCCTCGAACTCAGAAATCTGCCTGCCTCTGCCTCCCAAGTGCTGGGATTAAAGGCATGCACCACTGCCACCACACCCGACTAGCATTTTAACATTTAACAGTTTAAGGGAACTGGCAAGTGAATCAATCTATCTTTCTTTCTTTCTTTAATTCTGCAATTCCTGTCCTTGATCACCTCAAAAGCTTTGATTCAGAGCAAAACAAAGCAAAAACCTGTTTTTAACTGTCACCAGACATTTTAAAAGTCTGAACCTTCTATGATGATAAAGATAATCACATTTGCTGGGAAGGTGTTTTAACACCTTGAATGTCTGTGTGAATTCTTTGTTAAGAGATTCCTAAAGAATTCATAAACAAGTAACTCATCCTTTTCTGAAATGTTTAATGCTAGCAGCTCATGCTTTAATGTGTACCATATATCTTGACATATTTTACTTTACAGTGTGCTAAAACACTTTTATACCTTTACTTAAGTGATCCTTGGGTCTTTTGAAAATTTTTTGTCCTTATACTACCTAGGCTACTTGAGTGTTTTTCAAGTATAAAGTTGTGTTTTATTATACTAAAAGGATAAGTAATGGTTCCTGGACTATGATTTCTTTAAATTGAGGTGAGTGACCACAGTTTCACAATACTGGAAGACTGGCATTAGAAAGTTAGTAGGGTTTGGTTTTTTTTGTTGTTGTTGTTTTATTTTTGATAAGTGTACTCATTCAGTGTGCTTTTGCTATGTTCCAACTTCTTTTCACCTTCACTTCAGAATGCTTGCCTTTTTGAAGGATGATTTAGTCTATTGAAGTGTAGACAAATCCTTATCTGTAAAAGTCTTTGAATGCACTGTTAGGTGTAAAGAAATCTGATCATTTCTCCAGTCCCTGAATGTTCTTTGTTTGTGATTAGTTTTGCTTGAAATCTATAAAGACTATATATTAAAGATGAAAATGACCTCCTTATTTTTATTAAAAATGGACTTCTTGTTCAGCAGGTATTTCTAGAACACCGGTATTTTATTTGTTGAGTTGATGTGTTTAAAAATGCTTTCCAGAGATGACTTAGCTTTGCTTTGTAAAGTTTGTTAGTATATACTGTGTTAGCTTGTCAGAAATTAATGTAATAGAGACAGTTATATTTTAGTAGGTAGGGTGGAGTTACGAGAAGGGCTAAGGGAAAGTCAAACAAAACCATATGCATAAGTAAATAAGCAACTTTGCCTATAAAGAAAGTCCCTTATAATCTGGTAGCAATTCTATATCCTTGTACTGTGTAGTCTCCATCAGTAAAGTCTTTGTAATCACTGCCCTTTGAAATTAATGCTAGCTGCTACTGAGGGGGTCTGTTACTACAGCTGCCTGACTCTTTGACTAAGATGGAGTGGCTGCTTTAATTAGTATAACTTAATTGATGTAGACAAATCCTTATCCAAAGGAACTTAGTTTTCACTTTGGAGAGTTTTGTTCAGTGCCTGCTAGCCACAAAATCGACAAAAATATTTTTATTCTCTCAGTCTTTCTGAGCGGTGTAGCATACCATACCTCCAAATGAAGACTTTAAGAAACTGTGATTGAATGCTGAGTAGTTTGTCAGGATACAAATCTGAAACTGCACACATTCATTTACTCTCTCTTACTTGCCTCAGGAGGGCAGCTCAGGAGTGTGTGTGGGGGGTGTGGAATTACCTTTTGCCAGTTAACTTAAAACTTTCTTTTATAAGCTTGTTAGCACTAGTGGTTTTCTAGACTGAGCATCAAGACTAAAATGAGAATGACTGAATGACAGTTTTAGGTTAAGTCATCGGGAGCCATTGTCTTCCTCTTATCTAGAAGATGTTTAGGTTGAGGCAGGTGGGCTTCTGTGGTTCTTGTTTTACTGTGGGTATGCTTTTCCACATCTATTGTAAACACTGTGATGCTGTAATGACTGGTTTGTGAAGCCTTTCAGAGATTAACCAGATGGACTGGTTTCATTGAGCTGTTTTCTTAGAATAAAGGATGGGAGACAGGTCATGAGAGAAGTTCAGGAAGAAGCTTCCCTTTTGAAGCCTTTCAGTCTCAGGTTCAGAGTACTCAAAGTCAGGATGCCATACAGTGGGATATCATTTCCTGAGCCCCAACACTTGAAAGACCTCTATGATAACATGTTGGGTTTTGTTAAAGTAAAATATATGGCTTTATCCACATTCAATAAGCACTGGTTCTCAACCTGTGGGTTACAACCCCTTTGGCAAACCTCTGTCCCCCAAAATATTTACATTATGATCCATAATAGCAGCAATGAAATAATTTTATGGTTGGGGAAGGGTCACCACAACATTAAATTATTAAATTTAATATTAAAGAGTCTCAGCATTAGGAAGTTTGAGAACCACCCCCTCCGCCACCAAAAACAAATTTGAAGAGCAATAGAAGCGAAAGAGGTTGTTTTTAGAGGACATTTCAGTTTAACTAGATGGTGTCAGAACTAAATACATGACTAGGCTGTGACTGCCAATTTGTGGCTGCACCCATTAGTCCACTCTTTCTTTGCTGCTGAGATTGACTATGTTGGCTGGGGCAGTGTTCTCTCCTCTGAGGCTGGCAGGGAAAAACTTAATGAAAAAGACATTTCATGTTCACTAAACTCTTAATGTAAGATCTTAGCAAGAACAATGAGTGAAAACTACATAAAGCAACTATTTCTCAGGATATGGAGGGCACTATAATTTGGTGTCATTAGTTGATCAAAACAAGGGTGGACCACTCTCATAAAATTAAAAACAAACTCTTTGCTTGTGTACGCAAAGTAAAAGGAGAGTAATGGTGAGGGAAGTCTAAGCCCAGTAACCCACCAATGGTGTTTTTATTTAATTTGTCCATCCTGAATAGGGTTAGGCACAGTCACAGGAATAGAGAGCAACTTGACAGCAAAAGGACATACTTAGATAAAGCTTTACAGATCCATTATGCCTATCCTGGTTAGACCTATAATCTTTCTGTGCCTCAGTTTTATTAACTGCGAAATGAAATAACATAGAATCTTAAGGCAAATGTAATGTTAGATATAGGTAAATGAGTTACATTATTATTGCTGATGTGAAGGAAGGTTGGTAAATTTAAATTCACTTAAAATCATTTAAGTGACCATTCTGCCTCATTCTTGAGAAAGACATAGAATTTGATAATTAAGGAAATATAATTGTGTTAGTGATTTTTCTAAGCATTAACTCATTACAAAATTAAATACTAATTTTTTTTTTGCATAGATGTGGGGAGTGGGGTGTTATCGGCAAACTTGGGGGATATACATCTGTAATTTCAAAACTCAAAAGACCAAAGCGGAAAGATTACCAGTTCAAGGACAGCTTGGACCTCCTAGGGAGATCCCTTTTGAGAGAAAGATCCCTTTTGCATGGAAGGTTGCATCTCATCATGATGTTCGAGTTAACCCATCTCGGTGTTTTGTTTTGTTTTGTTTTGTTTTGTTTTGTTTAGCAGACTGAAAGGTGAGTGAGAAAGATAACTTCCTGTTTAAAAAAGAGAGAGATGTCCTGACTGGCAAGAGCTACTCTGTGTACAGGGCTAGCTAGCTACATGGTCAAAGTCCTAGAAATTAGGTGGCCCAGAATAGTGTAAGATGTAAAGTTTTGTTGTGCTGCCTGCCAGGCTGTGAAGGGTGAAAAGGTGATCAGCTAATCATCGCAGCCCAAAACAGTCTGCTCTCTGCTCAGCAGATTAAAATTATATTTAAAAGGAACTGGGAATTAATTGTAAAGGCACGGAAATGAGATTAGTAGGTAATTCCTCATGGTTGTGACTTTTTAGAAGACATTAGGGAAATACAAAGAACTAAGGAGATGATGAAAGATCAGCATTAAAGGCAAACTAAGGAGTACATTTAACCAGAAAGCAGGCGATAGTGGAAAGGTCACCTCCGGGTTGGTCAGCTCTCATTAGAAGCTTGTCACCTGTGTAGTTACTTTTCTATACTGATAAACATGATGATGGGACTCTTAGATGTGACATATTTCAGAGATAATTTTGTTGTGAAGGAAAATACCTGATAGATTTTCTACAAAGATTAAATAAACTACTCTTGTTACTGTTCTTTTCTTCCAGGAGTTTTATATTAGTCCCTTGAAAGTTCAGTCATTATCTTTAATCATCTGATTATTTCTTTGTATTTCCCAAATGTCTTCTAAAAAGTGTCATAACCATGAGGAATTAGCCACTAATCTTATCCCTGTGCCTTTACAATAATTCCCAGTTCCTTTCCCATCTAATTTGCATCTGCTGAGCAAAAAATGCACTTAGTTTGGGCTCTGATTATCTGACCACCTTTCCACCCTTCACAGCCGGGCAGCACAGCAAACCTTCATTTTGTACACTCCTCTAGACCATGTCATAGCAAGAACCTTGACTAAGTAGCCAGCTCTGCTTTTATCTGTGGAAAAGAAAGGTAAAGACCTGACATTCCAAGGCCCTCATTTATTCTCATTGTGTTCTTAACCAGTACCTTAGAGGATCACATCTGCTGTTATTAATACTTGGGCTCAAAATAAAATAGTATCGATATATAAAAGGTAGGTAGCATAGGTAGTCATTCTTGTTTTGGAATTGGTTGTATTTCAGTTGAGCTAGGTGGATTTGCCCATTCAGTATGGTTGGGGAAGAACGAGAAGTAGAGGATTGATTGAATTTAGCTCTTTTCTCAACTTACTCTGAAGCCTGGATGACTTCTAGGTCTGTGGAACTTGATCTGTTTTTACCAAAGGTTGTAAACTCCAAAGGGAAAGAAAGTCAGGGAGTCGTAATCCTTGGGGGCCCCTTAACAGTAGTTACTCCCCTGATGAAAAGCAGCCGGACTGAAAGTATGATTTCCCATGGCCCAGGCTCTTGGGACAGATTTTAAGCATGCAAATTACTTTTAACTTTATTCTCACTTGACCTGTATAATTAGGTGCTTATCCCTGAAGTTGAAACCTTTTTTTTTTTGGTTTTTTGAGACAGGGTTTCTCTGTGTAGCCTTGGCTGTCCTGGAACTCACTCTGTATACCAGGCTGGCTTCGAACTCAGAAATGCGCCTGCCTCTGCCTCCCGAGTGCTGGGATTAAAGGCATGCACCACCACGCCCTGCTCAAGTTGAAACCTTTTAATCGCTACAAATTATGGAAATGACTGAGGGCAAAACACAGATTTATTGTGTTGGTAGTATGTCACCTCAGTATAAAGAGTTCATTACCCGTGTGTTCTGTACATACATAACTACACATGTGGTGTGAGTGAGCAGTTGTTAAGATGTGTAACTGTACTTCTTTTCCAAACTGGGAACAAGTAGTTGCTTGGTAGTAGTGAAGTGAAGTGAACAGAAGTCTTTTCCCTGTCCTCATCTTGCTTTGTTTTGTTTCTTCCTCTAGTAGCATTGCACCCAAAAGTGAAGTTTGTTTCCTGCTACTAATATTGGCTAATAGATAGCACTGATGTGGTGAGTGGGGCTCTCATTAGGTATCTTGATGCTTTCTTCGGAACTTTCTCAGACTAGCAGGTCTGAACATTGGGTTACCGTCACCTGAAGAAGTTTTCAGAACACAGCTTGCTGGATCCATCCTTTAAGTTCAGGAGGTTTGTTTTAGATTCATAGTACAGACAAGTTCACAGGTGTGATGTTGCCACCCGGGGATCACTGAAAACAGCTGCCTCTACTAGTCTATACCTAACTCAGATGATTTCACTGATACAGGAGATTTTGTTAATTAAAGTGCTTCTTAGGTCCCAGTGCTTACTTATATAACCAGTAACTACTGAGTGCAGTTACATATCTCTTGCAAGACCACCTCTTTTTAAACAGTGCTGGGAATTGAACTTGGGTCTTCACACATGCTAAGCAAACATGTTGCCACTGAGTTTCAGTCCTAACCCCCAGATAGCATTTTCCTCTAATTCTGTGCCTTTGTAGATTTCAAAAGTTATAAAAATAACTGATTCAGTTGTCCTCTGGGAAGCTTACTGCTAACCTAGGCCTTATCCTGGAAACTTCTAGCATCCCTACAATCTTATCTAGGCTTCTGAGACTTACTGCTGAAGAAGTTCCTAGTTTTCTGATCTCTTGACTGACTTGTCAACTCAGCTATTCTGGCTCAAAATCTTCTCCATGATGACTGAATTCAATTTGGCTTCCTTCTTGGCTTCACTGGAACTGCTCTGCTTGGCCTCAAGCTACCTCTGTCAAGCTTTTCTGATCTTCTAGCTCCTCATTCTCTAGTCTTTACCTGTGTCTAGCTTGTTCTCTACAACCTGTCTCTGTACAACTGTCCCAGGAATACTGCCTCCTCTTCTCGTTCTCTGTGCTGCTCCCTCAGGTAGCTTCCCTTTCCTCTCTCTTCTCCTGAGAGGTTGAGATATCTTATTCTGTCAAATATTTCTCTGGTTTGTCACTTTCTCTGTCACATTTCTGCTTCCTTCTACAAATTAACTTTACCTTCATTGTTTGGGATTAAAGATATGTGCTAAGGGTTAAGCCACACCACAACTAGAAATAAGGGTTTTTAGTAAGTAACAATCTCTGGGGTTCACAGTGTGTTAAATATCCTGCAACTAAAGGTATCTGTTAATGCAGTTATTTTATTCAACAAGAGACTTCTTTAAAAACTGATTTGCATCTCATTGACCTAAATAGTTGCATCAAAATGAAATCTGCTCTGCACTTAGCATTTACCATGCTGACTACCTTCTCTGTTTTTCCTCTTCTCACCTTATACTTAATTTTCCTCACATAATTTCATGCTTAAATATATGTCTATGCTATATTACTGTGTTTCTCTTCTTGTCCACAATTTGCAAAAGGAATTGGAAATAGACATAGTAAAGGGAAAAGGCATTGCTGGCTTTAGGGCTTTTTATCTGGTGGTAGGTTTTATTTATTTTGAAACAAATTTTTAAATAGTTCAGGCTTGCTTAGTGCTCACAATCCTACTACCTCAGCCTCTGAAGAGTGTTGAGATTGTAGCTGTGCACCACCACACTCAGCATATGTTCATTGTCTGCTCTTTAAAAAACCAGAATAAATGTCACAAAGCTGTGGATAGATTAAACCAAACCAGAACTAACTTCCTTTGTTACAACCTATAATTGATGTCATTCCATTTTGGCATTGTCCTGGTTCTTTTCTTTCTTGTCCAGGGGTTCTGTTTGCCATTCTTCTGCCATTCCAGTTTGACAACTTTTATGACCTTTTGTGGTTCTTGCCCTGTACAGTTTTGAAAGTGGTTCCTACTGTACAAATTACCGAAAGTGTAAAAGCCGTTTGTGAATCTGGATTCTCGTTACATTTTCTGTACAATAGCACACAATGTAGTGTTGGCTAGGTCCTACTTTGTATTATCTTTGTACATATCTGGAAAATCTTTTTCTTTGGTGGCACATTTTCAGATCTCATTGGAGGGTAAACGGGCATGCTTCATGAAGCCCACTCCTTTGATGCATTTGTGAACGTTCTGATAGAGTATTCTTGGGTCACCATCTCACTGGGGACAGGGACACAACTCTTCCAGGCCCAAGAAGCCATCAAACTATAGTCTGTATCATACATACAGTTAATACTAAATATTTCAGACCATTATTGCTATCCTTTGTGAGTGATAGGGAGGCCTGACCATTACTAAATTGTTCAGTATTTCTAATTCCCAAATTCTTTGGAATTTTGTTATTAATTTCTTTCTGTTTTTGAGACAGGGTCTTGTGTAGCCTAGGCTGTCCTCGCTTGAGCTTGGCATATAGCCAAGGATGGCTTTGAACTCCTGCTCCACCTCCAAGAACTGCAAACAGCCATGTGTGAGGATGCCTGTCCTGGCTTTTTGCTTTCATGTACCAGCCTCTTTTTTTATTACTGTAGTATTACATGGCTACGTTTGTCCAGCTGTCTCTATTTTCATTTCTAGATGTCTTGGACACTTTATTAAAATACTTGTGTAAGACATAGACAACATAGTAAAGCAGTCTTAAATGCATAGCAGTATTTTCCTTTGAAAATTGATTTACAACATGTGCATTAAATATCTTTCCATTTTCTTGAGTGGTTTAAGATGGAGAGAAGAGAAACTGTAGAATTTTTAGTAAGTCTTAAAGTTTGTTAGTAGTTGGTCCTTACGTCAAAATTGCCTTATTGTATAATAGCACAGAGCTACTTGTAATACATATTTAAGAATAGAAACTAATCATAGCTGTTAATGTTTTCATGATATAGTCAATCCAAATATTTAAATACTATAGGATAATATGTAGGGCCTACATTGGGATGGTGTACTGGCTTTAGAATCCAAATTAAGCCAGCAAGCTTGAACCTGAAAATGAACTTACCAGTTGAGTAAAGCAGGTTCTTTTAGCTTTCTTGGTCTGTGTTTTATCTTCTTGATAATGAGAAGGTAAAATGAGGTATTAATGTATACAAAGTACATACACTGCATAGCATGTGTAATAACTGTTTCCCATGAATTTGGTACAAAAGTAACAGTACTTAGTGTTTAGTGGGCTTGTTGTATGTAAAAACACTAAAGCAAGCCTGTCCACTGTCATACTGTCATTTTATTTCATTAGAAGGTGCATACATAAATGGTAAGCTGACAGTGGATTCTCACCAGCAGATGACAGTGTATGAAGGGAAGAGAAAAAGATGAGAAAAAAGAAGAGATTTGAGATACAATATGCAGAACACAAAATGAGCTGGAGGCAGAAATCAGAGGGGGGAAAATCAAATGATGTGGACTTTAGGGAGGTTCTTAGCAGGGAACTTTTACAATATTTTCTACATTCTGTCTCTTTCTCTTTTAAACAGATGCTCCATTACTGGTTTTCGTGTATGGGCTGAGTCTTGAGCATATCTTTATGACACTAGATACCATTGAAGAATGGTAAGTATTTCAAGTGATGACTTTGCTACTATGAATTACAGTTCTGTGATGACTTTTTAAAAACTTCTTTAGGTGATTGGTTCTAATTTATGAATAGTTTTTCAATGGTTGGTGTTGTTCGTAGATGCGACAGTAGAGAGAAGCTCACTAAGATGCTAAACCTTCATTTTCTGAAGGAGCAGAGGGGTTCAGCCTTCTTTCTTGGAAAAAAAANTGATGACTTTGCTACTATGAATTACAGTTCTGTGATGACTTTTTAAAAACTTCTTTAGGTGATTGGTTCTAATTTATGAATAGTTTTTCAATGGTTGGTGTTGTTCGTAGATGCGACAGTAGAGAGAAGCTCACTAAGATGCTAAACCTTCATTTTCTGAAGGAGCAGAGGGGTTCAGCCTTCTTTCTTGGAAAAAAAAAGACTGACCCCGACTAGCTCACTCCAGTTACTTTCATTCAGTCATTATACAAAAATTAATTGGAGCTGGGAAAGATTCCAACCACCACAGCTATCTTGCCCTTGCTGCCCAAGAGAGTAGTTGACCCACACAAATCACAGTTCCCTTTAACCATGGCTAGCCAGAATCAAAAGAGGAATGTCTTAGGACCAAGGTTTGTATGTCTGCAAGCTCTCACGTAGAACCAAGAGCAGACTGTTCAAGGAGACAAACATTTCTTCAAGGTTCAAATAGTCTAAAAACAACCTCAGCCTCTGCTGATTAAACCAAATAGCAGAAGGTTTGCTGAAACATTTCACTCAAAGCCAGACACAAAGACTTCACTTTACATATCTCTACAGTTTTTCAATAGAATACATGTGGAATGCATCTTATAACATATAGTCGACTTTCAGAGTATGCAAATATTTGTCCTGATGGTAAATATTTATTGAGAACTAATCTTTTTCCGTTTAAGCTGCTGTAATATCCCATAAACTGTGTAACCCATAGCCGACTGCTTCAATGATGGAAGCCTGAAACCAAGCTCTCTTACAGGGTCAGCAAGGGCCTCTGTTAATAATACTCTTAGTTAACTCTGATCTTACTTGGTTAATTCAAGCAGGAGTCCCTAGATGAACATCAGATCCAATATATATAGCCAGGATTACATGCCATCTTACAATATAAATATAAATGTTACTGTAAATGTGAAAGCTATTCTAGGACTTACATGTCAACACTTGTATACACTTTTAAGTGAAGTTCAACCATTTTGCTGCAACTTAAAAGAATCTATCCAGGCCAGGCATGGTGGTACACGCCTTTATTCCCAGCACTCGGGAGGCAGAGGCAGGTGGATTTCTGAGTTCAAGGCCAGCCTGGACTACAGAGTAAGTTCCAGGACAGCCAGGGCTATACAGAGAAACCCTGTCTCAAAAAAAAAAAAAAAAAACCTTAAAAAAAAGAGTCTTGGGCTGGTGAGATGGCTCAGCGAGTAAGAGCACCCGACTGCTCTTCCGAAGGTCCCGAGTTCAAATCCCAGCAACCACATGGTGGCTTACAACCATCCATAATGAAATCTGATGCCCTCTTCTGGAGTGTCTGAAAACAGCCACAGTGTACTTACATATAATAAAAAAAAAGCCAAGCTTTTTTCTCTCTCTTTTTTTTTTCTTTTTTGTTATTTTCAAGACAAGGTTTCTCTATATAGCCCTGACTGTCCTGGAACTCACTCTGCTGACCAGGCTGGCCTGGTACTCAGAAATCTGCCTGCCTCTTCCTCCCAAGTGCTGGGATTAAAGGCGTGCGCCACCACGCCCGGCTGTAAAATATTATTTTGTGTATGAAAGTGAGGCTGAGTAAGGTTTGATCCACAGCATGCATGTACATTTGTTTATTTTGTGTGTATGTATACGTGCATGCATGTGTGTTTGTATACAATTTTACATACCACAGTGCACATGTAATTCTAGAGTGTAATATATGTGGGGATTTCAGAGTACAAAGTAGGAAACAGTGCTCTCCAACCACCATGTGGGACCTGGAGATTGAATTCAGGTTGTCTGGTTCTTGAGCAAATAGCCACCTACTGAGCCATCTCTCCAGCCGGTCAGAAGGTTTGAAAGATGCTAAGACTTTCAGGAAGTCCCATCAAATACTTTGCCTTGAACATTATCACATTATCATAAATATGTGAGAAATTCCAGAGATAATATTTTTTTAACTATGGGAGAAAATAATCCACAAATGCAGCTATATTAGCAATGATCAGATTGATTGAAACATGGTTTTACGTAGACGAGGCAGTATTAAAATTCACATCCTGTGCACATAGCACACACACCCTTCCCCTCTTTTGCATTTTCCAATTTGGTGGAATACAGATTTCTAAAGTATGTCTGTAGGATTTCCTCAGTGTCTATTATGTACCTCCTTTCGTTTCAAATTTGTTAATTTGGGTAGTCTTCCTGTGTTTTTTAATTTGGATAAGGGTTTGTCAATCTTAATGATTTTCTTTCTCAAAGAATATACTGTTTCATTGCTTCTTTGTATTATTTTTGTTTGTTTGTATTCGTTTTAGCCCTGGGTTTGATTATTTCTTACTCTCTACATCTTGTAGATGTGATTTCTTCTTTTCATTCTAGAGCTTTTAGGTGTGCTGTTAAGTTACTAGTATGTGACATCTCCTTTTTTTTTTTTAATGTAGACACTCAGTACTATGAACTTCTAAGAACCTCCTGCATTATGTCCCATAACTTTGAGTTTGTTGTGTATTCATTTACATTCAATTCTAGGAAGTTTTTAATTTCTGTTGACCCACTTTTCATTCAGTCAGTTTCCATGAGTTTGCAAGCTTTCTATTGTTAAAATCCATCTTTAATCTGTGGTGTCTGATAGGATGCAGGAAGTTAATTCAGTTTTCTTGTATCTATTGAGACTTGCTTTGTGTCTGAGTATGTGGTCAGTTTTGGAGAAAGTTCTATATGGTGCTGAGAAGTAGATATATTCTGTGAGTGAAGTGTTATATAAAAGTCTGTTAGGTCCATTTATTATGTGTCATTTAGCACTAGCATTTCTCTGTGTAGTTTTTGTCTTTATTACTTGTTGGTTGGCAAGAGGAGGTTATTGAAATCTCTATCAGTATGTGAGGGTTAATATGTGATTTAAGCTGTCATAGTGTTTCTGTTTTAAATATGGGTGCCCTTATGTTTGATGCCTAGATGTCAAGAATTGAAGTGTCCTCTTAGTGGATTTTTCTTTGAATATGTAGTGTTCTTCCCTATCTCTCCTGATTACTTTTGGTTTTAAGTCTATTTTTTCAAATACTATAATGGGTGCACCATCTTGCTTCTTAGATCCATTTGCTTGGAGTATCTGTTTCAGTCCTTTTATGCTGAGAAGATCTCTATCTTTGAGATAAGATAAAGACAAGGTGTGTTTCTTAGATGCAGCAGCCAAATGGATCCTGTTTTCACATCCATTCTGTTAGTCTCTGCCTTTTTATTGGGGAATTGAGACCATTGATGTAGAGATATACCAAAGAGCTGTGTTTGTTGATTGCTATTATTTTGGGGTCTGTGTGTGTGTGTGTGTGTGTGTGTGTGTGTGTGTGTGTGTGTAGAAGTCAAAAGGACAAGTTTCAGGCATTGATTCTCTTCTTTCATTATGTGGATCCACCATCTTGGGGATATTTTACCTATTGAATCAATCTTGCCATCTCCAAAATGTAGCTTTTAAATATGCTACTTATAGTAATATAAAGCTCATAAAATAGAATGAATACATTAAAAATTAAAGCCTTACTGAAAGATACTGACATGAATAAGGGGAGAATATACTACCTTCATAGACAGGGAGACTGACATAATAGTATCTTTTCTTCCTAAACTGATCATAGAGTCAGTGAAATTCTACATAAAAGAAGAGATATATTGTATCATGACAATTTATGTATAGAGACTTTACAAGTCATTAAAAGACTAATTTCTGTGTTTAAAAAGTTAGTAGTGGAAGAAAAGTAAGCTGATTCACAGGAAAATAAGAGTAAACCAATCTCACAGATAATGAAAACCAAATTTTAAACCACAGGGTTTTGTGTGGTATAATAACACTTGTATGCTGGGGACCAAGCTTGAGGCATTATTATACACACTTAGCAGTTTCTTTACCATTAGCTTCATCCCTCATCCTCAAGATGTTTGGGGAGGGTTTTTTTTTCCTCCAAATCAAGTTTTCAGAGGTTATACTTTGATGAAATATTTTTAAGTAATTAAAAGTATCTTCTGATTTCAGTAAAAATTAAAGCAATTGTGAAGACCAATTTGAAAAAGATGAGTTATTACTATAAAGCTAAGAAATCAATGTCTAAAAAGTATATAAAGCTATAAAATCAGAATTAGTAAGTCATATACTTCTGGGGATGACTATATTATTTCAAAAACATTTGGTCAAATTCTCAAATATAGGGAGCCAGATAAGTTGAGTCAGAAGTTACTTATGAGTGTAAGGCACTGATTTGGAAGTCATCTAGATTCTTGCAAATTGCCCTTCAAGTGGAGTAACAGTATCAGAGTAAACTGGGGGTAGAGAAAACTGAGCTAGGTTAAGGCTAACACAACCCAGGTCAACTTTGTTTCTTACACAGTCAAGTTTGAGTATACATAAATACTGTTGATAGGAATACGGAGAATCAAGATGAGTAGAAGAGTCTGTAATGATGGAGACAGTAGGGTGGAGGAAAATATTCCATTTTCATAACGGAAATCAGGAAATGTAGTTTTGTTTTTTTCTTTTTTGGGGGAGGGGTTCGAGACAGGGTTTCTCTGTGTAGCCCTGGCTGTCCTGGAACTCACTTTGTAGACCAGGTGCGCACCACGCCCGGCTTGGAAATGTAGTTTTAATTTAGCTCTAGCCCTTCGGAATTGAAATTGCTTTAATCTGTACTGGGGTAGCCATATCCTTCTACAAAGAGCTGAATGCTAAATACTTTGGTTGTAGTGGACCATGAGGTTCTGTTCCAACTAGCTATTTTTTTTTTTTTTTTTGGTTTTTTCGAGATAGGGTTTCTCTGTATATCTCTGGCTGTCCTGGAACTAACTGTAGACCAGGCTGGCCTCGAACGCAGAAATCTGCCTGCCTCTGCCTCCCGAGTGCTGGGATTAATGTGCCACCACCGCCCGGCTCCTCCTAGCTATTTTTTAAAAATTATTGACAGGTTATGTTTTGGATGCTTGCTATATGCACCATGTACATATAGTGCCAAAGAAGGGCATCAGGTCCCACGGAACCGGAGTTACAAATAGTCGTGAGCTGCTCTGTGAGTGCTGGGTACTGAATCTTGCAACAGCAATGAACACTCTTAACCACAGAGCCTTCTTTCTAGCTCCAACTCTATTGTTCCGATTGCTGGCAAGTCTTCCTAAAAGAAACCTGGGACTCTTGGGGTTGTTCAATTGAAACTGTTCTCCCAGTGATACTCATTGGTGATCAGCTGAAATATTTTGTGGGAGTTTATTAGAAATGGTAGTCTATGTTTGTTTTGAGCAATTTCTCAACTATAACTAATAGTCGTAATGATGGAGGCTTATAGACGATATACTCCTTTTGATCCGACCTCTGAGGGAGAACAAGCTGCAGTTGCTATGGCCTTTATAGGACAAGCAGCTTCTGACATTAAAAGAAAGTTGCAAAGACTAGAAGGATTACATACCATGGCTTTGCAAGATTTAGTCAAAGAGGCAGAAAAGGTGTATCACAAGAGAGAAACAGAGGAGGAGAAAAAAGAAAGGGAAAAGCGAGAAGCAGAAGAGAGAGAGAACAAAAGGGATAGAAGACAGGAAAGAAATTTAAGTAGGATTTTGGCCGCAGTAGTAGGGGAGTGTGAAGGGAGAAACAGGCCTGAGAATAGACAGACAGGGTACATGGGGAACAAGGAATCTAGACCTGGAGGAAGAAAACCTGTCCAGAAGACTTTGGATAAGGACCAATGTTCCTATTGCAAAGAGAATGGGCATTGGGCAAGGGAATGCCCTAAGAAGAAGGGAAAGGTCCCTAAGGTCCTGACTCTAGAAAATGATTAGGGGAGATGGGGCTCAGACTCCCTCCCCGAGCCTAGGGTAACCCTGATGGTGGAGGGGACCCCTATGGACTTCCTGGTTGACACTGGGGCAGAACACTCTGTATTGAGACAGCCATTGGGAAAACTCAAGAATAAAAAAACTATAGTAATCGGAGCCACTGGTCAGAAACAATACCCCTGAACCACTGCACGCACTGTTAATTTGGGAAAAGGACAAGTAAATCATTCCTTTTTAGTCATTCCTTTGTGTCCTACGCAGCTTCTAGGAAGAGATCTTTTGACTAAACTAAAAGCCCTAGAAGCGGTCAGAAACACCACCTGGGAACAGCTCAAGGTTCTCTATGAACCTAGAGATTTGATGGTGCCAAACCAGTTCCAGGCGGGACACACAGTACTCGTCCGAAGACACCGAGCTGAGAATTTAGAACCTCGCTGGAAAGGCCCCTGAAGAAGGAGGGTTATGTGCTGCCTTAAAAGAAAAATGTTGCTTTTATGTAGACCACTCTGGAGTCATAGAAGACTATGAGCAAGTTGAGAGATAGACTAGAAGGGAGAAAGATAGATGAAGAAGTGCAGATCGGATGGTTTGAAGGACTTTTTAATAAATTCCCTTGGTTGATTACCCTCATTTCTACTCTGATGGGCCCAATAATAATTTCGCTACTAACATGTGGCCTGTTAATTCTTAATAGACTGGTAACCTTTGTCAGAGAGAAGATTAGTTAGTGCCATCCAGCTGTTGGTACTAAGACATCAATACCCGTCTCTACAGTACCTAGAAGAAGTGGGGAATGAAAGATCCTGAGAAAAATGTAACAGGTCACAAAGACCCTGAAACTGGGAAAAGAGATTTTACTATTAGCAGAAAGCCTTTACATAGCTGAACATAATAGTCTGAACATTTCTTGAACCTGTGTACTTGCTCCCCTACTGTTTTCTGAATGCATGTGTTTGCCAACTGCTACAGCTCACTGCCAATAGTTTGTGGGTTGGTTGATGGATTGAGATGTAGCTCACTGCCAAGTGTTTGTGGTAAGAATTTCACTTTGCACCTGTGTATCTGAGCGTGACAAACCTCTGTGCACCCATTCTGTACCCATGACATTTTCTTTGTACCCATTTTTCTTTAGAAAGAATAGATATTGTTAGATCAGGAAAATCCCCAACTCCCCTTCCTCTTTCTCTCCCCCTTGAGGGACTATAAAAACTGGGTCCTCTTTTCCTTCGGGGGTCAACTCCTCTATCGAATCCCCAGAGCTCTAGCTTTCTCTGAATAAAGCCTCATGTGATTTGCATCAAGCCTGGTCTTCTGTGAGTTCTTGGGGGGGTTCACCAATATCCCGTGACTTGAGTGGAGGTCTCCCTACGGGGGTCCTTTCAGTAAGAACTTGTATTCCTGATTTGTAAGGATAATCCTATAAAGATAAAATTAAACTGTGAGGGAGCCCAGCAGTGGCTTAGCACTAGTTCCCCCAGGTTGTCCTCTGACAGCTACACTTTGGAGCATACACATCCCACCACACCCAAGCATGCATGCTCAGGTAAAAACAAAATTAGGGTAAAAAAGTAGACCTTGAAATGTTTACATCTCTAGACCAACTATTCAACTTTTAAGAGTTTATTTCTTTTGTCATCAACTTGTCTATGAAAAATATATAAACTTTCATTATACATACAAGATAATGTGCTATAAAGCCGGGCGTGGTGGCATACACCTTTAATCCCAGCACTCAGAAGGCAGAGGCTGGCGGATTTCTCAGTTCAAGGACAGCCAGGGCTACACAGAGAAACCCCGTCTCGGAAAAACAAACAAACAAACAACAAAAAAAGATAATGTGCTATAAAGGAAAGACTTGCCCAAGGTCGTGCTTGCTGGCTAATTAAAGAACTAGAGGTGTGCCAATATTTGACTTCTGTTTGTCCTTACAATATTGTACTTCTCAATAGACTTAAGGTGGTCCATAAAAAGGAATCAGATCTACATTTACAGTTAGTATTGTGCCACATCCTGTGTTCCCATAACATAGATCCTGTTACAGAGAGAAGCCTGGCAGTGCAAATTTTTTCTGCAGTAGAACCAGAATTCTAATCCATTATTACATTTGCCTTTCCAACTAACATTCTATATAACTTGCTTGGCATTTGGGTCCCAGCTTTCTTTCAGGAACTGAGTCAGTCTCTGTCAGTCCCTGAAATTCCTGAACCCAGGCACCCAATATCACTTTTCCCAATTACTTTTTAAAAGTTCTTCTTATATTTTATTTCTTCTGCTCTATAAGCAACTCCAGTACACTGTTAAGAAGTGGTAAAAGCAGGTATCCTTATTTTATTCTTGATGTTAAGAAGAATGGTTTTTACACTTCCAACTTCCTTTAGAAGAAAAAAAAAATATATATATATATAAAGTCAGGTTATAGATGTTTCTATTCTTAAATCTTAAGCTTTATAAAATATAAATGAATTTTAAGTTTCATTTGTTCTTTGTCTGTTGAAATCGCCACTCTAGTAAAAATTATTTTTCCTATTGTTAAATGACCTTTGCTTTTTTAGAGATAAATTTATATTATAATTTCCTAATAGTACCTTTCAAAATCTATTTTTACTTATTTTAATAAGTTATATTTTTCCAAGAATTTGTTTTATCTAATCCTTAAGTATAATGGCTCAAACTTGTTAATTATGCATCTTTAAAACCTATATGAATAGACATTTTAGTTATGAGCAACTTAGTTTTTGGTTCATATGTTCTTTAGTTGTCTTACATCTATTGTTCATTACTTGTTACTGATGATTTTAGAATTTATTCCTTTTCCTACTCTATTCTTCACCTAGGAGGGTCCTAGTACTCCAGAGGACACATCACCACAACCCTTGAGATTCAACTCTTTTATTTAAGCATATAAAAATAAACCTTTTTTACTTTTGATTTTTTTAGCTTAAGCATATAAGAAAAACTTTCTGATTTCACTTTAAGCATATAAAAGTAAACAAGGTGTGTATAAATATATATATATATATATATAGTTATAGTTATAGGACTACTGTATATATTCTATAATATATGTTATACATTTTATACATGAATACAAAAATTAACAGGATAAAAGTAACATAAAGGTTCTGAGCCTATGATACATAAGTATAAAAGACTAGCCAGGCCTGGTAGCGCATGCCTTTAATCCCAGCACCTGGGAGGCAGAGGCAGGAGATTTCTGAGTTTAAGGCCAGCCTGGTCTACAAAGTGAGTTCCAGGACAGCCAGGGCTAAACAGAGGAAACCCTGTCATCAATAAGTAATGTATGACTCTCTCAAGTTTCTCCTAAAGCCAGGTATTATGATTTAAAGAAAATATAAGTATGGTAAGAAAGATAAGCTTTTACAGAATAGAATATTTAGCAAGAATTTTGTCATGTTTATAAAAAGTATTGGTGGAAATGTTTAAACTTTTCAGGAATAGAGAGGCTTGGTTGATCATTTGTAATCTAGTAAATTACAAGGGAGTAATCTGTTGGAAACTTCAAAAAATTATATACAGAATATATTTTGAATTTATTCATTTTTCTACTTGGGGTAAGCTGGCAAATTGCACCTGAAACCTGTTGGCAGTATGTATGGCTCAGGTTGTATTGTTACTCTGTTTTCTTTGAGGACTTTCAGGTTGCTACCATATTATATAGGTAAAAAGCGTATTTAATGATCATAAGTTAATAATTTGGGTTGATTTTTTTTTTTTAGACCTCCAACAACATGGAAATGAACGAGAATGATAAGTGCAAGAGCCCAGACAGTGAATCTCCGTGGACGATGGACGCAGAAGCCAGTTCTGGGAAGAAATTCACCATTCCAAAGATCAGGAGGACGACTGAAAAAGGTGACATTTCTATAAAAGAGACTTTTTATAAAAATTATGTTTGTCTGGTTCGTTTATTCTGACCCAGTATTAAACTAGGTTAAGTTAAATCTTTGGCTCCTCAAATACATGTGTGCCTCACAAAATGGAGTAGACACAGTTTCTAGTCTTCCCAGTTATTACACTAAAACCCTTGGATTTTACATGTAAAACAGATGTAAGAGAAGTTCCAAAAGTAGGAAGAAAAAAGAGGAACATGAGGCTAGAGAATAAATAGTTGACAGTGTGTCTTCTGGACTCTGTGTTTACTCCAGCTAGGCAGTGCCTACCACCCAGAAATACCAATTGGCATAGGCTTCTCCTGCAAGAAATTAAAAATATATATATATTTTCTTTGTTATGGCACTAAAGTGGAGCAGCTTAAGAAGTTGGAACTATTAAGTATTAGATAAAACACCAGGAATTTGGATGATGGTGTGACCACTACACCTTTGTCAGTAGAGAAGGTACCCTTGCCACCAAATGTGATGTCAGAAGAAGCCAAGTAGGAAGCCTAAATTACAACCAAGTTATCATTTTCTTACTTTGTACCAGTAGTGACCAAGCACAGAGCGTGGACCATTCATCTCTGCCATCCTTTGCCATACAGCATCAGGAGATTCTATACCCCGCCCCCCCCCCACCCCAAACCCTTGCTCTTGTAGCATTGAGTTGCCCCTTCTCAGGAGGGGAGCAGTGCTGAAAGCTGAAAGCTTAACCTTCGACAACATCCAGGTAGCAGTGCCTACACAAAGCACTGGAGGCTGAGTAGGTGTGGTGCATGTGCTTTTCCTGCTTGCAGTAGCAATGGGACACACCCACACCCCAGAGTCCTCGTGTAAGCCCTAAAGAGAACCAGGAGTGCAGATCTGCCTTGTGGGGCTAACTGTTCACTTTGATTATCAACAGTTTCCCCAAGCTGCGTAGTTTCAGTAGATGTGCTAAAATCAAGGCTAGATATTATCTGGAGTCTCAGAGTGCCCAAGACATAAGACAGTCTTTTTATTTTACCACTGTTCAGGAAAACCTCAACGTGAGTGAGTAAAACTACTCTGAAAACAATCAGCACTGCAGTACCACCGTGACACACATGTTGGGATTATGTGAAAACACTCCGATTATTTACTAAATTTTTTTCACATGATCTATTTTTGAGCATATTCTTCCCTTCACCAAGTCCTCTCAGATCCCCTTCACCTCCCTATCCACTAAACTTCATGTTTGTTAGTTTTTGTTCTCAAAAGAAAAGAGAAGATAGACCAAAGAAACCAAAAAGACAGAAAGCAGTAAGCCATAACAAAAAAGCTCACAAAAACACGGAGTCCATTTCGTGTTGGGCATGAGGCCTGCCCTGTGGCATGGTTGAGATACCCCGGTCCACTCTGTTGAAGACATTTATTTTCTCTCTCCTAGAAGACAGCTTTTTAAAAGAAACCATCATAAATATGCTTCATTAAACAATTATAATCTTGAAACAAACTAAAAATTAGAAAATTGCTTCAAAGTAATGAAGTAGAATGAAGAGCCAAATGAGAAGCAGACTTGTTGATACACTTGGGATCCTAAGTCATGAAGTTCTCCACAGGTTCAAAATCTTCCTCTCTACATAGTAATTAAAACAGAAACTCAAGCAAATTTTTATTAAAGTGCTAGAAGAAATACATAAATCCACTATTGTATTTCAAAATTCAACACTTCTTCATCAGAAATACCTCATACAAAGCCTCCTCTTAGATCAGAATGAAATTTAAAAGTTGAAATAGCAAAAAAGTTGAGGGCTCAGGGGTTAAGAGCATTGACTGCTCTTCCAGAGGTCCTGAGTTCAATTCCCACATGGTGGCTCACAGCCACCTGTAATGCCCTTTTCTGGTGTCTGAAGATAGTGATGGTGTAATCACATAAATAAATCTTTTTTAAAAGAAAAAAAACAAAGCAAACGAAAAGAAATAGTAAAAAGTTGCCCGGAAAATCCCAAGATATTTGAAAATTAAATACACTTATTGAGTAACATAGGTCAAAGACTACATAACAAGAGGATCTTTAAGCACCTTGAACAAAATCAAAGTGAAAACACAATATTTGGGGGACACAAGAAAAACAGTGCTTATCAAAATGCACAGAGTTGAGTGCATATATTAGAAGAGAAACATGCAAGATCAACAGCTTAGATTGCACCTTAGGAAACAGGATGGGTATAGATCAGCCAGAAGAATTAAGTTGAAAAGGAGAATTAGTAGGCATTTAAAAACAAAACAAAATCAGGTTCTTTGAAAAGATAATGCTAATAGGCCTCTACCCAGGATAACTAAGATTGACGGAGGGGAGGAGAGAATGCAGATTGTCAATATTAAAAATTAGAAGAGGCCGGGCAGTGGTGGTTCATGTCTTTAATCCCAGTATTTGGGAGGCAGAGGCAGGTGGAATTCTGAATTTGAGGCCAGCCTGTTCTACAGAGTTAGTTCCAAGACAGCCAGGGCTACACAGAGAAACCCTATCTCAAAAGAAAAAAAAAATAGAAGGATCGTCACTATAGATTATCATAAATTACTAACTCTACCCACAGATGTATATCCTAAATGAAATGTGCAATGTCTTACATATACAGTAAGCAAGACTCACACAAAGAAATGGGCAAGGCCAATGTGATGGCCTTTTTACCTGAAGGTCAAAAGTACTTGCTGCACAAACTTGACAGTTTTAGTTCAGTCCTCAGACTCCACAGTGAAAGAGAAGCAACTACTCAGTTGTCTTCTGACCTCATCATACACACAGAAAGTCAAAGGAGAAAATAGCCCATCTATTAAGGAAATCAAAATAACAGTTACTCATCTACACTGATAGCACATGGCCTAAAATAGGTACACCGGTGAATATATTTAGGGAATAAATTATACCAATTCTCAGTAATCTCTTTTCAGAAGACAGACTCAAGCCAGGTGCATGCCTTTATCATCAGCCATGTTAACATGCAAAGAGGAAATTTTTGACGGGTCCTACTCTTAAACAAAGAACTATAAGCAACTAATGTTAGCTGGGAGGGGGAATTAGGGATGAACCTCCTTCCTGCTTGTCAGTTGAAACCTGAAACCACGTACAGAAAACAAAAAGGGACTCAACAAGCTGTATTTCTATACATTTGTACACTATAAAAATAATGAAAGGATGCTATCATTGAGAACATGGGGCATAGGAGGGGCTGGGAAGAGGAATGGGAAGGGGGAAGGTGATGTAATTCTACTTCAGTTAATAACAGTAAAAAAGGAAGATAGAATTAAAGGTCATGCATCCTACATCTGTGAGTCCATCATCACCCTAATACCAAAACATCAATGATCTGGGCTTTGTTTTCATGTAAGCCATCATTCAGGTACATGCAAAGACCTCAGAGAATGTTGGAAAGTTAAATACAACAGCGTGTGTGATGAATGTCAGGGCAAGTGAGATAGCACTGTGAACAAAAGCACTTGCCACCAAGTCTGATAACTTGAATTCAGTCCCAGAACCCAACTCAGGGTAGAAACTGAGACCTCCCACAGATGAACAAACGTCATTTTTTAAATACATTGACTTTTGCCTTATCAGTTGGAATGAATCCCCTAGAGATGTATGAGTAGTTCAACATTAGAAGATGGTTTATACTCTGAGTATATAAAAGAAAAACACAATTATAGTAACAGGTACAAACTAGCATTTGTAAAGCCAGTTTGGTACTTGAGGATGCCCAGTTTTATGATACAGGCTTAGTATTTTTCACCTGAAGTGCTGAGATCTGAAGTGACTTGAGAACCAACCTGTTGTAACATCCACAACTTTACATTGCCATCATGATGTCTTAATGGTTTAGCAAAGTCGGAGACGTGAAGTACCTGTTCTCAACCACTTAAATTAACGAATAGTCAACATATGTTTGTAAAAAAGCCTACAGCTAATGAATTTAAAACCCTGCAATCAGGTCACAAACATCTATTTTATCCTTTTTCATCTTAATACAGAAAGCCAAAGAATTGGGCAGAAAGAAGTAAAACTATCCTTGTTCATAGATGACATGGTTGCTGATGTAAGAAATCCAAAAGAACCAACACTTGATGCACATAAGTAGTTTTAGGGACAACTGAACATAAGTAACGCAACATAAAGCTGCGGGCGCTTTAATCCCAGCATGCAGGAGACATAGGCAGGTAGATCTCTGAAGTTGAAGCCAGCCAACCTGGTTTACATAGTTTCAGGACAGCCAAGCTGACAGTGTGACCCTGTCTCAAAACAAAAACAACCTCAGATAGCTAACATAAGAGAAAGTCTAGATGGCCTTAGATTTAACAGTAACTCAGTTATAGTGCCAAAGGCACGAACTAAGAAAATCTTGACTTAGCTTCTCGGCCTTTTGGCTAAGATCAAGTGAAGAAAGTCTTGACTTAGCTGGACTTACTAAAATTGAAAATGTGTGCTCTGAAATGCATTGCCAGTGGAATGGAGCTCGGCTTTGCAGGTAGTCCTGGTACTGGCCTCATGGTACAATGGATGCGACGCGCGCCCCCCCCCCCCAAATCTGGTTCCCAAATAGAAAGCTACCTGATTATTTCATGTCACTTTGCTAATAGATGTGAAAATTTGAGGGGCTTTTGCATGGAGCATAATGATGAACTTCTGTCAGCATGAGAAACAGATTAGAGTGGGATTGTATCTGTAGACAAGTACGACAGTGTTTTACTGTTTTTGAAATCAATGAGATGAAACATGCTTTGGAACACATTCAGAAGCACCCTGAGGAGCTCATCCCAGAACCAGAAGGACACACACTCCATGGCATTCGGTTGTGAATAATTGCTCTTCTAGTACCATTCTTAGAGACATTTTTGTTATGTTCTTTTTGTACAGAGTTGATCTGAAAAAAGCAATCTGCTATATTGCCCCCTTATCATTCATAATTACTTGCAGTTGCTACCAGACATTTGCCAAGGATTCTAATCAAGTCATCAGACAACTGATAGGCACATAAAATTGGCCACCATTGCCGGGCATGGTGGCGCACGCCTTTAATCCCAGCACTCGGGAGGCAGAGGCAGGTAGATTTCTGAGTTCGAGGCCAGCCTGGTCTACAGAGTGACAGCTATACAGAGAAACCCTGTCTCGAAAAAAAAAATAACTAAAAAAAAATAACTAAAAAATGAAAATATCTGAATAATAATGACCTTTTTGAAAAGCTTGAGATATGGTACTACAGAATGTGCTGTGGATTTCAGCTTTTGGAAGTCAGACCCTTATTTACAGTCTGCAGAAACTTAAGTACTTCAACTGTTGTATACTGAAGTAGTGATTCAGAAGTTGGCTGGGGAGGATGGCATGTGAACATGTCCATCCTGTTAGCTAGTAAGGAAGAATCTAACAATGATTATGAAGTTCGAATTTTATACAAAAAAAAAATAGAAGCAAAGCTGCAGACTTTGAGAACCTATTTGTAAAACATAAAGGACTGTTAACTCAAGTATGCAAAGAACCCTTTAACGCAGCAGTGAGAAAATAGACTAAAGACTGAGTCAGACACCAAAGAACTAGAAAACTGTATAAAACAGTGGTTTACATCTTTTCATCATTGGGGATCTGAAAGTTAAAAACCGCTTACATACCGCTATACACCTATTAAAATGGGCAAAATTTAGACTACTGTTCATGTCAGATGCTGAGGAAGGAAGGTGCTAAGCACAGAACCACATTACCGCTGATGGGGACACACAGTGCTATTGCCGCTTTGAAACAGTTTAGTGGTTGAACCATATTCTCAACATGCACTTTACCTTTACATGGGAAATACCAAGAAGGGTTAACAGAAGCCACCAGGTTGGTGTAATTACTCATTAGTCACATTGTGGAGTCACTGATTTAAGTTAAAAAGTAATCACTTAAGTTCTAGGGCTATCTTATGCCTGTATGTGTTAACCATCAATAACTAACAGGTATGTGGAGAGAGGTGGGATAGTGTTTTCCCTTACATCAAGTTGAGAGGTCCACTTTACTGCGATACAACGTAACTGCAGACTCTTGCCTTTGTTTATGAGATTTCCAAGCTGTCAGTTATGCTGTCTGTTCTCACTGTACAGCTGTGCAATGCCATTTTAAACACACATAACTGTTGTCCTCTTCTTTCCCCTCAGTTTACTTGTTGTCTTGTTACACCAATACTAGAGAGTATGGTTTCATACATGGCACTCTGAAGCAGAGCAGGCTGGATATCAGCTGTGACCTGCAGTTCACATGGCAGTTTGGGGAGACAAAACTGATTCGAAATGAGTATCTGGAAAAACAGTTTGCTGCTAAGAGGTACGTTGGTGTGACTGAAGCATGCTTGAGGTTGTTTTTAACTGTGGAGTCATGCGAATTAACTTCCTTCTGTCACTTGAAATTGCTAAGAAAATAAGTGTAGATTATTTAAGACAGGGCTAGGGAGATGGGTAAAGTACAGGTGAAGTGCCTGCAGTACAAGCATGCAGATCTGAATTAGATTTCCAGTACCTGGGTAAGATTCAGGCACAGCAGAGGAGGTGGTGGTAAGGGATACAGGTGGATCCCTGGGGCCCATTGACAACCAGCCTAGCCAAATGGATGAACTTCAGGTTCATTGAGTGGAACTAACTCTAAAACAGCAGTTCTCGACCTGTGGGTCACAACCCCTTTAGGGACAGACAATCCTTTCACAGGGGTCACCCAAGACCATCAGAAAATACAGATATTTATGATTTATAACAGCAGCAAAATTACAGCTATGAAGTAACAGCAAAAATATTCTTATGGTTGGGTCACTACAACATGAGGAGTTGTACTAAAGGGTCTCAGCCCCTTGGTTATGCAGACTTTATATGCCCCAATACAGGGGAACGCCGGGGCCAGGGGGTGGGAGCGGGTGGGTAGGGTAGCAGGGCCGGGAGGGGGGAGGATATAGGGGACTTTCTGGATAACACTTGAAATGTAAATGAAGAAAATATCTAATAAAAGTTGAGAAAAAAAAAAAAAAGAAAGATTGAGAATCATTGCTCTAACAAAAAAAAAAGTAAGGTGGAGAGCAATCGAGAAAGCTGTCTGATGGTCTGATATCAACCTCAGACATCTACAGATGTGTACACCATGTGTACATGAATATATGTGTATGCCACTCATAGAGACACACAAATATTGACTTAAAAATACAGATTTATTTTTAAAATAAAGATTTACTTTTAAAAATACAGATTCCCTCCCATAATCTCTTATACTTTTAAGTGATGTTTGTTTCATGCAGTAAGATGGTCAGTGGGATTTGTGGTCGGGTGGTCCAGTGTTGATTCTTCGTTTCACATCTATGTACATAGAGAAAACATCTTGTTGTGGAAGCTGTAGTGATTTGGTGTGTCCCACAATAACACCCCCAACACCTTCCCACCCCCATCCACAAATCTTCACTGATGAAAGTTCATTGCAATGATATAATGAGTCATTGGTCTGGTTTGAGGCCTGTGGCATATGTGACACCATCAATATTGGCTCCTCACCGAGAGCAATTACTTGGTTCTCATGTTGTTACCCTGTGTCATGGATATCCTGCAGCTTCATGTCAGGCCGACCACCAGCCCTTTTCATGCATCCCAACCATTCACTAATTATGTAGATTTGGGGGAGGGTCTACTCCAAGCCCTGGGTCTGGGCTTGGTTGGTAGCTGAGCTGGTCAGGCTGCTAGCTGTCCTTGATCCTCCCCGATAGGGTGAGCTCTCCAGCACTGCTCCAGCTAGGGCACCCAGTGCTGTCAGGTGGCAGGTTCAGCTCTCCCGCTGTGAGCCATTTATAAAGCATCAGTTTTGTGGTTCCTTACACTTACAAAAGTGAAGTTGCAAAGAAATCATAAAGCAACACTTGTCTTGACCCATCTCTTGGTGTTTTGAGGAAGGATTTCATAAGCTCAGCCTGGCCTCCAACTTGCTGTTAATAGAAGAGGACCTTGAACTCCTGCCTCTGCCTCCCAAGAGTTTTTTTGAATCTTGTGGACAATTGCAGTTGCTAGAGAGGAAATGCTAAAAGTTTGAAGGCAAGCTGTAAACCTCAGCCATTGCTGGGGGGAGAGAGAAAAACATTGCATTTGAGTTAGGAGTCTTTTTTTTTTGGGGGGGGGGCGTTTGGTTTTTCAAGACAGGGTTTCTCTGTATAGCCCTGGCTGTCCTGGAACTCACTCTGTAGACCAGGCTGGCCTCGAACTCAGAAATCCGCCTGCCTCTGCCTCCTCTGCTGGGATTAAAGGTGTCACCATGCCTGCCCGGTGAGTTAGGAGTAGGCACCTTCAGCAAGTGGGGAAGCAGCAAGTGGGGTGGAGCTGGGTGCTTTTGAGAAAAAGTGAGACTTTGAGAGTATCGACTTTGGCCAGTTTGCCCAGAATGGATGTGAGGTGAAGGCGAAGCTAAGCTTCTGTGAGTTGGAACTCAGGAAAGTAGCAAACCCAGCAGGGAGGTCTGGAACTCCTTGAAGAGTAGTTTGAACAAAGATTAACTTTACCACCCACTCTTCTTTCATGCAATGTTTTGAGACAATTTTCTTTTCTTATAGCCAGTTTTGTTTCTTGTTTAGCCCCCCCCCCAAAAAAAATTGGGCAGCTACTTAGTGGTACACGACATTTTAAAGCATTTCTAATGGCAGACAATTGTGTAATTTTCTTAGGTACTTGTCCAGTTAAACAAAAACCTTTTCCCATAGAACTTCACAGAACTTAGCACTGTGTTGGGGGGAGGGGGGTGTCCTGTACTAGGGTGGAGATTTTTTTTAATCTTTTCTATATGTCCATAGTGTAAGATTGAGTGTGGCCACATAATCAGTGCCTAAACTCATTTTTAAAATTTCGTGATGCTGGGCAACAATCTAAAGCTTGAAGCCATGGGTGGGAAGGAAAAATGAAAAGAGTGCTTAGCAGAAGAGAGTGACGGAGTGGGATGTGAAAGGAAATTAGTGACTCATTCCTGCCTTTCCTTTCAACCTCTTCTCTTAGAGAATAGTTTATAATCTGTAGTCTTAAGTAAAACAAGTGGCTCCAACCAGATGCCAATCCACATTCTTACCTGCTTCGTGGCTATGTTTTGTAGGTGTTAAATTAGCAAAAACATGAATACTCTTAAGAACCTTTGAGTTTGGACACTCGTTAGGTATTGTACCAAGCACAACATTTCACACATAGAATTGTGAATAAAATTAACCTCTAAAATTTAAGTTATAATAAACAAGATGTCCAGTGAAATATGAAATAGCATATTATAATAAAGGTAGAAGTGCTCAAATCAGGAGTTGACCTAGGAGCCGTAGAAGTATTTTGTTTGAAAAAGTTTAGAAACTTGAGGTGGAATTGTGGATAAGAGAAAAGCTAAATTTAATTCTTCCTAAGTTTGTTCAAATATGTAGCAGCTGACCTCTTTTCTATTTTTAAGTATTTGTAAATATGTTAAATCTATAGGAAAGTGTATCGTTTTAAACATTGTACTCACCTTGATACTGAGATTAAATCTTTCATAAATGCCCAGTTTTACATTTTCCACCATAGCTATGTAGTCTGACTCATCCCAGGGCTAATCTCATCAACTTCATGATTGATTCCAAGAGTAGAATTATAAGTTTGGGCAAAATGCCAGTGAGAAGAATTAGCATAATAGTATCTGAGGAAAAGAGAAGCCAATATGAACAAGGAAGGAAATGCCTTTTCCTGGTACAAAGCACTCCTGGTATAATGAGGCTCCTGTTTGGATGACCCAGTGCTAAGGACATCGGGGAAGATGGGATAAACTCATGTCCTCAGGATGATCTGGAGTTATCTAATAAATTTCTCCTGATATGAAAGACTGCCTGATAGCTGAAATCAGGCAAAATTACTCTTAAGACAGTAGATTGTCTTTACTTGAATTCAATTGAAACTGAATTTAGTACTGGAAAAGAGATACTCCCAAGTAAGTTATTGCAAAATAGATTGTAGTTGAAGAGGCAAGAATTAAAAATACACTCCCCTGTGCTCTCAGATGGGAGGTTGGTGATAACCTGACTTGGGACAGAGTCCATGGAGTTCATTAACAGTAGTTAATACACAAAATATCAGTGTATTTAATGTCATGACTGTTTCCTGCTTAAATCAAAGAAAGATCACTTTTTAAAAGAATAAAAAATTGAGATTCAGTAAAAGAGATGTTTTCTGATTGTTTCATTGTCTCCATGGTGTTTAGTTTATTAGATTAATGTAGAGAATCATCTTCTCCAAAGATTGTCTGAGTAAAAAGAACAGTATTTAACCAAGGCATGGACAAAGCAGGAGTCTGTCACCCATGATAGTCCCTAAATATCTTTTCATATTTTCATCCACATAAACAAACTCAGATTTATACAGTAAAGAATTCTGCTAGGCATGGTGGCACACACTTTTGACCCCAGTAGAGGCAGCCAGGGCTGTTGCACAGAGAAACCTGTCTCAAAGGTGAGGGAAGAAAGGATTTTTACATGGAGTTGGAGAAATGGCTCATTTTGTAGTGTACTTTCTACAAAAGTATAAAGACCCAAGCTCCCCCCAGCAAGCTATATTAAAATCAGAACATGGCAGTACATCTGTAGTGTATGTGTGTGTTCATGCACGCGCCACACAGATGGAGAGATATTTTTAATGCACCGAGAGAAAAGTAATGCAGCGCCAAATTAAAATCCAGGTAAAAGTCATTATATATTCAAATTTATGTGATAAAAAAGTCTCAGAGACTTGTTACCAGGAAACCAAAATTCTTAGTCTCAACCATTGTCTGAAGTTCTCTTGCTATGGTTACGTGCCTTAGGAATTCTGAGGGCAGGAAATTTGACCTAGTTAGGATATAATGAGGCCCATCTGACACTGGTCCTTGCTGTACCATTCTTAACTTAATTTTTTTTAACCACAGTTGTATTTTTGTTGTAGGTAATTGAACTCTTAGTAATGTGCTTCTTGAATGGATGTGTAGACTATGGATATGTACCCATACCTGTTGGAAAGGAAGACATCCCACACTTCATGAGTGTGGGGTGAGCTCTAGGAAATTGATTGAAGTTTGGGTGGTTCTCTGTATGGACTGATTAGAGAATGGGAATGTATTGCAGAATCAGTGGAAAGAGTTTGTGTTCAGAGTTGCTTATGAGGAAGGGCAGCTGGCTAAACAGACTAGTAATTTATAATTCTAGCTCATCCTGCATAACACACACCTTCTCCTTGTACATAGACTGCCTCTCCTCGATTTACTGTTTCATAGATATACAAGTATAGTTAAGACAGGTCAGCGAAGGTACAAGGTATGAGGCTGGCTTGAGAATCCTGGGTTGATGAGATATGTTGTCACCTGGTAGCTGACGCTTAGGGCATATAGGCTTCATTGTTGCTGGTACCATCTAATGACCATAAGAAGCACCTGACCTGGGAAAGGTGGCATGGGGCAAAGGGACTTCCTAATACTTTCAAAAAGTTAAATTCAGAATTTATCCATAGTAAAGCACTATGGAGCTGGACAGATGGCTCAATCCTACTGCTCTTAGAGGATCCCGATTTGATTCCTAGCACCACAACCATCTGTAACACCGATTCCAAAGAACCCAACACTCTTCTCACTTCCATGAACACCAGTTACATATGTTACATACATACATTCAGGCAAAACACTCATGCACATAAAAGAAACTCATACTGTCTCAAAGACTTCCCTGAGTTACCCTGCATGGCAAAAAAAAAAAAGTGTTTACTGGTGTAACTGAGTTTATAGACCTTAAGATGTGGGGGTAGCCCATTATCTAAATGGATATGACTTAATTACATGAGTTCTTTTCAAATGGAATAAGATAACATAAATCAGAGAGAGGAGATAGCAATAAAGGAGTTGGGAAAAGACAGGTTGTGAAAGAGACTTAGCCTGCCTTTGCTGACACTGAAGATGAAGAAAATGAATTATAAGCCAAGGAATGTGTAGGTAGAGGCTGGGAAAGGCTTTGGATCAATAACTAGCAAGGAGACGGGATGTCATTCCTACTAATATTACTGAATTATATTAATAAGCAAGGGGGATGGATCTTTCTATAGAACCTTAGAAATAAACAGGCCAGATAACTTGGTTTTACCTGATGAAACCTGTATTAGACTAAATAGCTACATAACTCCCCTGAGATAAACCTATGCTGTTTAACCTACTTTGTGGCAGTTTGTTACAGAAACAACAGAAAACAAAAATACTGCTTTATAGGCTGTGCATGGTGGCACACGCCTTTAATCCCAGCACTCGGGAGGCAGAGGCAGGTGGATTTCTGAGTTTGAGGCCAGCCTGGTGGTCTACAAAGTGAGTTCCAGGACAGCCAGGGCTATACAGAGAAACCCTGTCTCGAAACAAAACAAAACAAAACAAAAATACTGCTTTATCTCATAGGATTTAGCAAATTTGTTTTCTTAATTAAAACTGTTGAGTCCTGGTTCTCTAACTATTTTTCATGTACAGCTGAGTTTATGATTTTGCTTCCACACTCACTATGGTCCAAACTTACCTAACACAAAATTCCAAAGTTAAATTATTAATAATTCTAACTTCCATGTTGCTACATCACTGTGAAATCTCATGCTGTACTGTTCCATCCTGCCTGGGATTGGATTAATTCTTTTGCCCATGTATCCACATGCTATACATTAACCACCCAGAGCTGGTTTGTAGTTGTCTCAGATGTCAGAGCAAGTGCAGTATCATAGTGTTCTTCCACAACGGATAACAGTGGGGTGCTGCTAATTCAGATACTCCAGAGAAAAGCCATAATATGCTTCCCCATGGTAAACTTGGGGGGGGGGGGAAGTTTTGTTTCCAGGATCTATGTATGGTTTTGCTGTCACACCTCAGACAAAAAATATAGTAGCCAGCTTGATTAAGTTCTTAAGATAGGGTATTAAGTTAAGGGTTTTGTTGTTGGTGGTTGGTTGGTTTTTGTTTTGTTGGTTTTGGGGGGGGGGGGTTTGTTTTTTGTTTTTGTTTTTTGAGACAGGGTTTCTCTGTGTAGCCCTGGCTGTCCTGGAACTCACTCTGTAGACCAGGTTGGCCTCGAACTCAAAAATCTGCCTCTGCCTCTGCCGCTGCCTCTGCCACTGCCGCTGCCTCAAGTGCTGGGATTAAAGGTGTGTGCCACCACTGCCCGGCTTGGGTATTAAGTTATGCTGCAAGGGCATGAAGGTTCCTCAGTGGTTAAAGCTGTTTCAGTATAAATGTGAAGATTGTGGAGTTCAGTCCCCCAGAAATGTCAGGTGGATGTGGTAGCCTACCTATAATTGCAGCCTGGGAGTGTGGAGATGGGTATCCCCAAAGTAAGCTGGTTAGTCATGTCACTGAGTTCTGAGTTTGATTGAGAGACCCTGTCAAATGAACAAGATGGGCAAGTGATAGAGGATTACTCCTGATTATCAGCTTTGGGCCTCTGTATGCATGTGCATATATGTACATGCATACCTACACACATGCAAACATGTATACATGCACATACACACAGCAACAGTGGATGCGAGGAGGGGGGATTAGAGAATTTGAAACTAATTGTAGTTTCAGACACCTGAGATTTCTTGGCACATTTCCTAAGGCTTAAAGCAGAGATATCGTATTACACTTTGAGCCGGCTGGACCTGAAGGATTTGAGAACTACTGATTTCCCTCCCTGTCAAGCTTTCCAAAGAGCCTCAGACATACAGCTTCTGGAACGCTTGCCTTCTCTCCTTTGTGCATACCAAGTACCTAAACAGTTCATAGATTCTTTAATTGCCAGTTAAATTTCTGCTATATTTGCCATATAGACTCTGTTGTATGTATGTATTTATACATTTTCTGTCTAGCTACTCTTTGCAAGTTGTCCTGTAGTTTATTGGGATGATGCAAGTAACTGTGACATAGGCACTTGGGTGAAGCATTTAAGCCATATTTGTAGTTGGTTTCAGAGCACTGACAAGACAGTACAATGTTACTTGACACTCCACCATCTCTGGAGATGATGTTGTTCCTGGCCATTAGTTACTCTATGCAGACTAGCTTTTTTGTCAGTGAGTTTTCTAACTTTACTGTTTTTCACTTAGTACTTAATAATATAGTACTGAAAAGGGCCACAGTGACAAGCAAACCAGAGTATTTGAAAATGTCAGTACTTGAGTGCTGGGTCGATTTTTAAGCTTTTTACTCTCAGAGCTTAACATATATGAGGATCAGGCTCTGACAACTTTATCGAGATTGCTGCATAAAAACATGAGAAAATTTTTCAGAAAGTTCTTAACACTTTTTAAGAGTGTGTGTGTGTGTGTGTGTGTGTGTGTGTGTGTGGTGTCTGTTTGTATGTCCTAGTGTGTTATATATGTCTGCATACTTATCTAGAGACCAGAGATCAATTTGAGGTATCTCAGTTTATCTCTCTCCACCCCTTTTTTTTTTGAGGCAGTCTCTCAGTGAACTTTGCAGCTAGGAAAACAGGCCAGAAAGTCCACAAGATGCAGTACTTCCCTACCCCTCCAGTATGATGTACATACAGGCTTGGGGCACTATGTCTGGAATGTATGTGAGTGCTGAGAATCTGATCTCACCCAGGAAGCGCTGTACCTGCTGAAACTTCTCTACTCTCAATCTCACACACTCTCACTCTCACACACACACTCTCTCTTTCTCTCTCTCTCTCTCTCTCTCTCTCTCTCTCTCTCTCTCTCTCTGTGTGTGTGTGTGTGTGTGTGTGTGTGTGTGTGTGTGTGTGTGTGTAAAATACTCAAAATAGATACAACCTTTAGCACAAAATCTGGTAATAGATCACCTGGTATATGTTAGTTCTACATGTGCTTACCTGATGATTATACATTACTGTAGACACAAAAATCTGTTCCAGCTCATTATATTTGTCATGGCTGAAGAAGACATGTTGAGATTGATTAAGTCAGGATGATTACAAACAGGCTAAACCTTTGGCAAAACTTCCTTTTTGAGTTTTAGAAACTTCAGATGGGGACAGCATGCCACAGAAGTGCTATATTGAGAGCTAAAAACACCAAATGATGCATTCTTCACTGACCTTAAGAGAGTAAAAGCCAGAAGTGGTGTGTGCCCCCAAGGAAAGAGTCATGCAGACATAACAGGACTGATACACAGAGACTAACAGCATATACAAAACATAGATAGGTTCAAACCAGACAAAACTGATTCAGCCCCAGCTCAGAGAAGAAATGGACACACAGATTAATCCTAACAAAGAAGCTGTTTGAAACTGATGCCTGCTGGGGAGGGGACAAACCCAAAATGAACTCTTTTGTGACTTGTTTTGTTTTAGTAATTTTTGTCTTAATGACTTTTTGTTTTTATTTTGGGTATTGTTTTTTGTTGGATTTTGTTTGTTTTTGTTTGTTTTAAGAGATAGAGAAAGAACATGAAGTCAATGAAGTCAGGGAGATAGGGAAACCTTTGAAGAATTTTGGGGAGGAGAAAGAATATAATAAAAATTCACAAGAAAAAAATTAAATTAGAAAAAGAAAGATTTTGGAGCGACTAGTATCCCCCAGATACCACAGCGTAGTTGTACAGTCTCTGGCTCTCCTACCTAGTTCAATGTGCATCACGTGCCATGCTTAGTCTTTGTGCTGTGCAGAATAATGACCCAAATGGCGCATGCCCCTCCTATGTCTTATTTCAATCTGCTCTCTAATTCTTCTATCCTCTCTCCATCTGCACAGAGCGTTAATTCCTCACTTCACAGGGTTCAGAGCTGCTGCTGTTTGACACTGTGGCATTCTCCTAAGGTTGGAATAACCTTAGAAAAAACAAATTATTACATAGTTTATAGAGCCAGAAATAGTTCAACAATCTGATTTTTTTTATGATTTTTACAATCTCAAATTCTGTTTAACTGTAAAATGTTTTCAAATGTAATTCTGGATCATTTGATAAAATTGAAACATAGCCATTTCACCACAAATGTTAATACAAGACTTTGATTAGCTATGGTTGTAAGCTTGAGATTTTTATTATTATGTATTTTCAGTCAATAGAATACTGCAAAAACTTGTCAAGATGACATATGCCTATAATCCTGTACTCGGAAGGTGGAGGCAGGAGAATCAGGAGTTCAAGGCCAGTCTGAGCCACAGAGACCCTGACTCAGTAAAGCTAAACAATAACAGCAGTAATATTGTGATGTCTACAAACAAAATGATTTATTAAAATAAACTATGGGGCCAAGGTGATGAGAAGTAACATTGTCAACAAACCCTCCTGCATGTATAGCCTGCATTCTCTCTATTACAAACCATGCTGTCAATGTAAGTGACAGAGTAAATTCACCGAGATTCTTAAGGACCCTAAGATCTCAGACAGGCAATTAATGGGAATTAGCCTTAATTGTACTCATTGCATTAGCCACTAAAATGAGGTACACTGTCCTTTGAAGTGAGGTGTTAATCTCTTACCAGTTCTGAGACCTGCAGACCACATATTGAGTACAAAGCTAATGAGTATCTGCCTGTGTCCCCTATATCAGTGACCTTAGCTGCTCTTCTGGAAAACTTGCTTCTACATTAGTACTTGGTATGTCACTTTTCATGTAATTCTAGGAAGACTTCTTCCTCTTACACCTCATAAAGCAGCCTCTGACACCTGCCAGGCCCCAGGGCTCCCTTGATTTCACTGCACTGTAGTGCCTGTCACAGCTTGTGCTCAGCTGGGCAGTAGCCTAAGGGAGTGTTGTAACTGTTGAGCTTCTGTCAAGACTAGTAAGACTAAATAAACAAAGAGTATTTTACCTACATATGTGTGTATTCACTGGATTATCACTTTTAATGGTCTTTGATACCAATTTTTTTATTTTGTTTTCACAACTGTTTAGTATAAGAAGCCAAGCCTGTGCTAGCTTTCAGCATGCATTTCTTGCTAAGGTTAACATGCTGAGATTTTCATCTAAAGAAAGAGCTATGTTGCTTTGTCACTTAAACACTTAACAGCCTTTGTAAAATTCTGAGCTGGTCTAATTTAAGTTGTATTTTGTCTCAGGAATAGGAGGCATTGCAGGGGTTGGGGTGGAGAGGTGGCCAATCTACAGAATATTCAGAAGGGTGTGTGTGTGTGTGTGTGTGTGTGTGTGTGTGTGTGTGTGTGTGTGTATCTATTGTATATTTATATAAAGAACACCATTTTATATTATAGTAGTTATGGTACATGACATCCTCCCTCCAAATTTTGAAAAATAATACTCTTTAAGTCACTTGACACAGTTCATCATAGAATATATAATTTAAGAATAAGTTTACAATATTAACTGAATTAATGAGATATGATAAGAGATACAACAAAGTGAGTAGTATGTGCTTTTGGAGGGCTTGATTGGATGGACAGAACTGGGTTTCCATATACTGTGGGGCCTAGTAAAATGAGATTCCACCCTATCACTGCTACTCTGGCCAAAGTGAAGCAGCATAAGGTAGCTCAGTGTATTTTGAACTTTTAAAAAAATGTTTATAGCAATAAAAATTGTTAGATATTTGAGACCAAAACTCATGTAATAACTCTTAAGATTGTGTACTGGCTGCATTAAAAGTGCTTAGTAAATGTTAATTGTTCACCATCAAGTTCCTTCAGCCTACCTATAAATCTTGTACATGTAACCTTAACCTTGAACTTAGTCTTCAGGTGGTTTTTAGTCCTAACTCACTGGCATCCTAGTGGAAGCTCATACCTCTGATTATTGTCAGTAGTGTGTAATTTCTTTGATAAGCTGAAATAGTTTAACTATGTCATTTGTTTTTACATAGGTCAGAGATGCGTGAGGGTGGAAGACATAGCAGAGAACTGGAAGAACATTTCTGCTTTCTGGCACTTCCTCAGAGTGATGTGGTGGACATTTACCAGAATGGGCTAAGTGTCAGAGCATCCTCACTGAGAATACTTGGGAATCCTCTTCTTGGAGTGTATCTGTTTAGACATGTTGACATTGCCCTGCGTCATGCTTATAGTAGAAGCATAGCTGTAGAAAGTATTATGATTTTTAAGGTAGGTGGTCGGATAAAACGTACTAAACACAGGACTTACTTTAAGTCCACATAGATATAGTTTGGTTTAGATTAAATTAGCTTGAATAGAGTATTCCATAATTATTCTGTTGTTGTCCTGTGGAATTTTTCCTTTTTCTTTACTCTCTATCTGACATGGCACAAAGTAAAACTACACAAAGGCAGCACCCATCATTGTCTGCTTAGTGCATAATTTAGTCTGGATTCATTACCTCTCTTCTTACTCTTTTTGTCTTGCTACAGTACCATCACAGCTTGTATCCTCCAAACAATTAAAATAGAATTGTAGCATAAGCTAAGTTTATTCACCTATTTCAGTTTAACACCATTATACCAATGTCGATTGTTTTTGACAAATGTGCCACATTTATATAAAATAATATATTTTGTGCAAAGAAAGGGTAGAATAAGACCACAGAAGACGAACGTGTATGTGTGTGTGTAAAACATAATAGTCATCATTAAAGTACCTATTTAGTGCATGATAGAATTTTCTTGTATCCTTTCTCTGGAGTATGATATATCTATTATTATTAGATGGACAAACATTTATTTTTTTAAGATTTCTTTTATGTGGGTGGCTGTTTTGCCTATGTATATGTAATTACCAAATGTGTGCCTGCCTACAGAGGCCAGGAGAGGGCATTGGATCCTCTTAGACTAGAGTAACCATTGGTTGATAGCCCACCATGTGGGTGCTGGGAACTGAACCTGGGCTCTCTTTAAGAGAACCATTAAGCCATTTCTCCAGCCTCTGCAATGCATTTTTAAAGCCTTACGGAAATGTTTATATAGTCATTTGACTTTAAAATATTAAATGGAGCCGGGCGTGGTGGTTCACTCCTTTAATCCCAGCACTCAAGAGGCAGAGGCAGGCGAATTTCTGAGTTCGAGGACAGCCTGGTCTACAAAGTGAGTTCCAGGACAGCCAGGGCTACACAGAGAAACCTTGTCTCAATAAAACATAAAAAAAGTAATAATAATAAATAAATATTAAATGGAACAAGCATGCCTATAATCCAGGCATGTGGAAGGTTTGGGACAAGAGGATCTTGAATTCAAGATCCCCTTGGGCTACGCAGGGTCTTCAAAGATACCAAAAACCCTATCTTAGAAACTTGGCACACACCATTGGTAACTATCAACATGTTGTCAAATACGTAGATCAAGCTAAGGCATGTATTAGGAAGATGGCCCAGTGGGAAGTTCTCTTACTACACAAGCATGGGAACCTGAATTTTTGATCCCGAACAGCCAAGTGTAAAGCTGAATGTGGCCATACACACCTGTAACCAACACAGAGCTGTTTGGGAGGCAGAGGCAGACAGATCTCTGAGTTCGAGGCCAGCCTTTTCGACAGAGTGAGTTCCAGGACAGTCAGGGCTACCTACACAGACAAACCCTGTCTCCTAAAAATGATAAAAGAAAGAAAAGAAAACAGATTTTTAGAAATGCACGCAATTGTCAGTAATAAAATATGGGTTGGTGGTATGGTTCAGTGATAAGTATTTTCCCACCATATATACATTAACTAGCATGTGAATGAAAATACTGTAAATGCCTAAGTATGTTTCACAAACTATATTATTTTAATAAAATACAATAGAATGTACTCTGAGCTTTTTTTTTTTTTGGTTTTTGGTTTGTTTTTGTTTTTTGTTTTTTCAAGTCAGGGTTTCTCTGTGTAGCCCTGGCTGTCCTGGAACTCACTCTGTAGACCAGGCTGGCCTCGAACTCAGAAATCTGCCTACCTCTGCCTCCCGAGTGCTGGGATTAAAGGTGTGCATCACCACGCCTGGCTGAGCATATTTTAAATAAAATCCAGAAGCTGCGAAAATCTGTTTCCTCTAGAACTTATTGCATATTCAAAGCAAAATATTACATATATAAATAATACATATATTAAACCATAAATGCCAAACCTTCTCCCTCTAAAACTTAAAAGCCCCATTCTGCTTCTATTTACAGTAGAGTTTGACTCTTGTGTGTACCTCACATTAATGAAGTCAGTGTCATTGTCACATCACTTAGGCTGTGCTAAGTGTTCATCCCTCTTGCCAGCTTTTCCTTCTTAGAAGGTATATGCACCGTATTTGCATTCTCAGTCATCTTGACTATTTAAACTAGTGGATCTGTGTCAACAGGTATACAAATACTCCTTAAAGACCCTTTGGATGCTTAAAGACCCTTTAGGTACTAAGTCTGGATCTCTAGCATTCATGTAAAAGATCACATATAATTCAAGCTTCGAGGAGATGGAATATGACTGGAGGATCCCTTGGGCTTCCTGGCCAGCCCATGTAGCCAATCAGTGAGCTCCATGTTCAGTGACAGACCCCGTTGCAAAAAAATACAGTGGAGAGGGCTTGAGGAAGACATTGGCATCCAAACCCCTGTCCTGTACATACACACACATGTATGCATACACGTTCACATACACATGCCACACACACACAAAAAGTCCCATACTTAAATTTCTTCTTTATTGTATATATGTATTTACTACAGTAGTCAGAGGACAACTGTGCAGGTGAATTGTCTCTTTCACCCTGTAAATCCTATGAAGCCCATTAGACTTGGCAGCAAGTACCTTTACCTGATGGGCCATCTCACTGGTCCTTAGGTTTTTGTAATATACACAGAAAGAGTATTTATGGATTGCATGTTAATTCCAATTTAATCATGATGAATTACCTCATAATGTTTTCTAATAGCATTGCAATGATATTTAACAGGCATAAAAATTTGCACTTGATCTTTAGCCAAAAGGCCAAGAAGCGAACCAAGCATAAAAATTTGAACAGTCTTATAGAGAAAATGAACAACTTCTAATTCAAACTAGTTCTGAACAAGTATACAAGACTTAAAAATGAGCTAACTAGAGATAAAACACTAAGTAAGACCCCAGACCTTATGCACAATTTCCTACCAACAGTCCTTAATGGTTCCAGTTCTTTACATCCCCACCAACATTTCTTTTTGGTAAGGCTTTGAGGACTGACTTGGAGAATGTGCCCTCTTAAGTTACTGAGAAAGTTTGCGAAGTGATGTTGTGGACCTCCAAGTCATCTCTACCACTGTTCATGCAGCTTGCCAGCTGCCTATCTCTACGGGCTGATACAAAACTGGCACTGGTCCTCACAAGAAGAATAGCTCCCCAAATAGAAGGCAGAATGCCTTTACCTTGAAACAGTGGCTGTTCCACACCTTGACCCCTATTTGGCAAGAATTGGTTTATTCCTAGATTCAAAGTTTATGTCAGAGACATGTTCCTCGTTACATATTCTGCTGTGTAATACCTGGTTGTCCTGAGACAGGTACCACTACTAGTTATTTCTCTCCACATGTACCTGCTGCTTTTCTCACATCCTTAGAAAACTTGTGTCAGACCCCTCAAAGTTCCCTTCCAGGCTAATAAATAATCTCCATGTGGTTGTCCTGAGTTCAGACTTTGTTACATAATGGATGTTGATGATTTACACTTAGTGAATTGCCTGCTAGTCACCCTAGCCACTTCCTTGAAAGATTTTTCTTTGTATTTGTTTAATTAGTGAACAGTATCTTGACTAAAGCATAACTTAAGAATTAGTCTAATCTAACATTTATGTTTTTATTTTTAATAAGCTATATTTAAGAATAATTTTCAATTTAGAGAAGGGTTACAAACATAGAAATTTTTATGTGTAGTCCAGCCAGACTTGACTTGCCTCTTTTTTGGTTTTGGTTTTTCGAGATAGGGTTTCTCTGTATAGCCCTGGCTGTCCTGGAACTCACTTTGTAGACCAGGCTGGCCTCGAACTCACATATCCACCTGCCTCTGCCTCCCGAATGCTGGGATTAAAGACATGCACCACCACGCCCGGCTGACTTGCCTCTTCTTTTTTTACTATTATTTATTATTTTATGTACTTTGGTGTTTTGACTGCATGTGTCTGTATGATGGTGTCAGATCCCCTGAAACAAGAGTTACATTTGTGAACTACCATGTTCTAGGAATTGAGCTAGGTCCTTAAGCCATCTCTCCAGCCCCACAAACCCCTTTTTATTAATTTTTATTTTATCTGACTTGCCTGTTCTGATCAGCAAACATTTTCTAAAACTATAGCAATTTGGTCAGAAGTGAGAACTAAGAGTGGTACATACAGTGCTGATGAGTAACACAGATTTTAGTCATTTTTGCCAGGTTTCTTAAGGTTCCTTCCATTCCAGGGAGCTATCTAGAATACTGGTTTCAGAGGTATTATTTTGAAATTTGGATAAATGGATTAGCTAATTGAAAACACTGGGGAAAAAACATTCTACTTCATACATGGGTCTTAACCTTTAATGTATACATGTATGTATGTAAACAGCTGTAAATGTGAGCATAGAATAACATTTAGAAAGGAGACTGAGGAGGGTAGCCTTCAGTGATGAGGAAGAATGCAGGAAAGGACATGGGAGTCAGGAAAGAGTACAAAGCTAATTGTTCTCCTAGTTTCAACTCTGTTGCTGGTTATTTTGACTTTTGGTGGCTGTCGGTGGGTGGGTGGGTGGGTGTGTAAAACCTGAACTATGTTCCATGCCTTAAGAATGTCTGCTCTAGCCGGGCGTGGTGGCGCATGCCTTTAATCCCAGCACTTGGGAGGCAGAGGCAGGTGGATTTCTGAGTTCGAGGCCAGCCTGGTCTACAAAGTGAGTTCCAGGACAGCCAGGGCTATACAGAGAAACCCTGTCTCGGAAAACCAAAAAAAAAAAAAAAGAATGTCTGCTCTAAGTTCCCTGAGATGCATAGAGATTGCAACAGGGCTAGTATGTATTTGAGTAGCTACCATAGTCCTTAAAATAAAATGTCCTTTTATTTTAAAAAAAAGAATATTACTAAAGATCTTTTTGTGATATTCTTTGTACTTATTATTGAAAGCCCACCTTTCTTCACTCGATTTAGACCATTTAGAGTTGTATACTTCCTTGGGTTTTAGTGTGGCAAAGTTTTAAACTGTAACGTAGTGAAATCGCTGATTTACAGTCATCAGTTCTTGGCCACTGTTTTTCAAAAAGACTTCTCACTGTGATCTTAGTGACTTGTTTTCTTGAATTTTATCCATTATCTTTTCACACTGCTTTCAGTACTTGAATGTTTGGCTTTGTAATATGTAGTTTTGTTTATACACTTCAATAGGAATTTAAGTTTTCAGTTGTCCTCCATGTTGACTAATCTCCCTCACTTTCTTCAAGTGGCACTTTTAATTACACGCCAGATGTTGGCCCTGATAACACACACCTGTCATCCTAGTACTTGTGTGGTAGATAGGTAAGCTATCACAAGCATAGCATGTTTTGACCTAGCCAGAGCTTTACATCATAAAAAAAGAAAGGAAAAAAAATCGAAAACTGTCTAGATTTATGTCACTTTTTCTTTTCCCACCATTCTGTTTCTAACTTAAATGTTCATAGTCTTTTATATATACTTGAACAGTAAATTCATTTCTAAAAGTAGTTTTTCTGAAGCTTTTATTACAAGTAATTCTAATCTCAGAATTTAATTGGGAAATAAGTAGCGTAATCACTATGGTAAAATATCCCATTTGTCCAAAATGTATTAACAGTTTATTAATTTGTCACTATTAAAAGCATAAGACTTTAAAGTATTTGGGTATTATCTTTTGCTTTTTAGGTTCTCTTTGGGAAAATAAAGAAAATTCAACCTTCTATGGATAAAAACAAAGTTTCTCTGGATCCTTCTCCTAACTTTGATTGCCATATGTCAAGAAATACACCTTCTTTGAAAGATACCATTGAGCTACAAGCCTACAATTCAATGGTATGTTAGTTCTGGGTTCAGTTGATGACTTGAAGGACACATGTGTAGCACAAAACTATTTAGATGACAAAAACTTAGCCTCTAAATTGGCTGCCAACCTCTCATTAGACCAAGGCTTCACAGTGGCTTCACAACCAGTCACTTATGAAAGTAAATTTCAGATGTTTCATCATTAAGGTAATGTGAGATGCTTGATAAACTCAGTTATGATATGATCAAAAATATCATATATATCAAAACATCATACTGAGGGCTGGTGAGGAGCTTTGTGCATAGAGTGCTTGCCATACAAGCATTAAAAGACCTGAGTTCCATCCTCAGAACCCATGCCAAGAAAGGAAAAGCAGATGTAGTGGTATGTACCTGTAATTCTTGAGTTAGAGAAGCAGAGGAAGAGGGTTTCTAGGGCACATTTGCCACAGTCTAACTGACTTGATAAACTCTAATCCTTTGAGATATCCTGTCTCCAAAAATAAAAAAATTAAAATGGCTGTACTGAGGCATAAGAGCCAAGGTTGACCTCTGGCCTCAACATGTACATGATACTATACATGTGCATACACAGACATACACACAAACACACACATACACACAACAACATCACACTAATCTCTATAAATAATCCAGTTGTGATATAGCAATTAAAGTATGTTATAATAAGATGATTTTGATCAATTATACTGATTTCTTATACTTTGGAAGAGGAACAAAGGAAAGCTTTATGAATTGAGTAAAAGCAGTTTTTAAATTTTTGTTTAACACTTTGTAGATTATTAATTTTTAATAGAATAGTCAGTTGTATATTTTATAAGTGAAATTAAGTCTTCAATTGGAGGTACATACCTAAGTTTCCACATGTAAAGAGTGTTAATGTTTTTCTTATTAATTGTGTCTGACTTGAAATAGGCTTCAGGACATATTCAGCACATTTTTATAGAAAAGTACTACTTATTTTAAAAGATTATTGTGCTTCTACTGGTATCAGTAGCTTCCAAGTAAAAATATGTGGTGGGGGAAGAAAAGAACTTGTATATATCCTTAACCAGATGAGACTTTGAGAAGATGGAGGGAGTGCTACAGTTCTTGTCTTATCATTAAGAGTCAGTTTAAGGCCGGGCGTGGTGGCGCACGCCTTTAATCCCAGCACTCGGGAGGCAGAGGCAGGCGGATTTCTGAGTTCGAGGCCAGCCTGGTCTACAAAGTGAGTTCCAGGACAGCCAGGGCTATACAGAGAAACCCTGTCTCGAAAAACCAAAAAAAAAAAAAAAAAGAGTCAGTTTAAAAAAAGCTCATATAGCAAAGCAGCATGGGGGGGGGATCTGCAAGGGAAGGGGGGAGGTGTTAGTCTTGAAACACTTATGAGGTAAGTGCCATATTCATGGGAAAAACATTTTTTCTCATAATCATATTGGAACCCTTCATCAAAATCACAGTATAAATAGTTTGTAATGAAACCACAGTCCTCAAGATGTAGACGCTCTGTTAGTGCTCATGTGTGAGAAAATACCCTGGAGCCTTAGGTTTTGATATAGAAGAACAACCTGTATACAGCCTTAAGGACATTTAACCACAAAGCAAAATTCTAACTATCAAGAGGTAGAGCTACCAAGATATAAGTAATGGGTTTTTTTTTAAAGATTTATTTTATGTATATAAGTACACTGTAGCTGTCCTCAGACACACCAGAAGAGGGCATCAGATCCCATTACAGATGGTCGTGAGCCACCATGTACTTGCTGGGATTTGAACTCAAGACCTCTGGAAGAGCAGTTAGTGCTCTTAACAACTGAGCCATCTCTCCAGCCCAAGTAATGGGTTTTTTACCTTTTCTCCAAATCCTTTTTTTGAGACTGCTCAAGGTTCTGATTAATCTTAAGGGTTAAGATATTCTCTTGGAAACCAGTGGCCAGGGTTTTACAATAGTTTGATTTTTCTTCTTATGTCTTTCAGGTGTACTTCTATGAATATGATTTCTTTTCAAGACCAGCAGATAAACCTAGGCAATGTCTTCCATATGCAATAGTAACAGTGAAATGTATTGGTCAAAAGGCAGGTAATGAACAACTTATGACATCGCTGAGATTCCCCTCAACAGGATTTCCTAAGAGACATGGTAAGATACTTACATTATTCAACTGCACTGGTCTTAAATTCCTAGTATTTTAATACATTGTAAATCTCTAACAAAAACAGTTTTACCTGTCTTCCATTTTATATGTTTAGGATCATATGCACATAATCTTTCCACTTTGGCTTAGTATATGTACATGTTCTTTTTCTGTGTTGATAGCTATAACAATAATGTGTTCATTTTTATGGATGGGTGGGTGGGTGGGTGGATGGATGGATGGATGGATGGATGGATGGATGGATGGCGAGTACTGCATTGTGTAACTATGCTATTGTATTAGGACATTCAGGTCTCGTTACCACTTATTATTCCACATTGGTATTTATAGAAGGGTCTCAGTGCTAGCATGCCGGAGTTTTACTGTGGAATCTGTATTAACACTAAGAATGTATAGCTTTAAGTAGAAATTATGTCCTGTGATTCTTTTCTAAAGTGGTTGACTTAAGTGCGTTAGGTTATATCAAAGTCTTTCTTACAAGTCTAATGGTTAGTATATGTTGGTTCATTGTGGGTTTTTTTGTTTGTTTGTTTTTGTTTTTGAAGACAGGGTTTCTCTGTGTAGCCCTGGCTGTCCTGGAACTCACTCTGTAGACCAGGCTGGCCTCGAACTCAGAAATCTGCCTGCCTCTGCCTCCCAAGGGCTGGGATTAAAGGCATGCCTCTTGGGATTGCCTGTCTCCACACTAACCAGGTACACATGCTTGAAGAGACCCAGCATCAAATAGCCACTTCTCTGAAATTTCTACTCCAATCTTTTACCCACATATTTTAATTTAGCTTGTTTTTTTTTTTAACTGAGTTATGAGAGCTGTATCATATGCCATGTAAGCATTAAAACTATTGTCTCTGACTTGGTGGGTTTTACCTTGTACTTTTTATTGGTGTTTGATGGACAGGAATGTGTGATATGTGTATCATTGAGCCACAGTCTCTCTTCAGTCCAGACTAGTTGGGAGTTCTGTCATATATAGGTGGCCTGGAACACACAATGATCTCTAGCTTATCCTCCTAGATTGCTGAAATTAGAGGTGTGAGCTATCACACCTGACATGAAATTTCTAAAGGGATACATTATTATATTAAGATAATTGAGATTAAATCTGTCTTATTTATGAATGCTTTCCTAAGTAAATGAAGCTTTTAAAAAGTTTATAGGACTAGGCACACGCCTTTAATACTTGGATTCAGGAGCAGAGGCATGCAGATCTCGCTGAGTTCTGGGTAGCTACAACTAATAGTGAGACCCTGCCTAGACAGAAAGGGAAAAATCAAAAACTCTCACAGGTTCCTTTTACTATTTTGGTCTTACCTTCCTGGAGGCATTAGCCCACTCTGTTTCCCAATGCCATATGCAGTTGTCTTACAGAATGGTTTATAAGAGAATCCATCATGCCCACACCGGTCTTCAGTAACACACCCTGAGAGATGTCAGTCAGTCACAGGTACTCCAAGAACTGCTTAGTGCTTTATGCCCATGTTTTAGGATCATCCTATCAATGTCTACCACCATACCTATCTCTTATAATTTTGCTTGTCTCTAATTGATTCTACACATTCATTTATAAAGAGAAAAAAAAGACTATTGAGTTTTCTAATCTGTTAACATTTTAATTTTGTAATTTTTCTATAAACTTCTAAATGTCTTTCAGTAAATACTTCACTGTCAATGAATATAATTCACTCTGGTTATGGAGTAGTCTTCCCTCCCTCCCTCCCTCCCTCCCTCCCTCCCTCCCTTCCTCCGTGTGTGTGTGTGTGTGTGTGTGTGTGTGTGTGTGTGTGTGTGTGTGTGTGTGTTAAACTGAGCCAAAGTGTATGTTTGGTTGTTTCCAACTTTGTGCCGGTATATGTAATACTATGATTCTGCACAAGTTTTCAAATGAGCATGTTTTCATTTGTCTTTGACATAATATACATGGGCATCGAATTGATGGGCCATATTATACAATCTGTAAATTAATGAAGGAGCTCTCCTCACTATTTAAAAACAGTTGTATCATTTCATTAATACTAGTTTGAGGCCAGCAGTGGCTGAGTATTAAAATATGACCACGTCCTTGTTTTTCGGGGGTGCGGGGGAGTTCAAGACAGGGTTTCTCTGTATAGTCCTGGCTGTCCTGGAACTCACTCTGCAGACCAGGCTGGCCTGGAACTCAGAAATTCGCCTGCCTCTGCCTCCAGAGTGCTGGAATTAAAGGTGTGCACCACCACGCCCAGCGTCCACGTCCTTGTTAAAACTTACTTTCTGACTTTTTGATTCTAACTATCTTAGAAGGCATAGAGTTTTCAATATTTGCTTTATAGTTAAGGTTATTAAAAAATTTATTTCAGCCGGGCGTGGTGGCGCACGCCTGTAATCCCAGCACTTGAGAGGCAGAGGCAGGCGGATTTCTAAGTTCGAGGCCAGCCTGGTCTACAGAGTGAGTTCCAGGACAGCCAGGACTACTCAGAGAAACCCTGTCTCGAAAAACCAAAAAAAAAAAAAAAATTTATTTCTTTGGATATTAACATAAATTCAATTCTTATTTTTTGTTCTGTGTTGGCCACTACAATAGAACTGTGGACAGTTTCGCATAATCATCTCATTTTCAGCATCTTGCCTGAGTTTATTGTTAGTTTTCTTAACATTTTAGTATATTCTTTGGATTTTCTATATACAAGGTCATCCATCAGCCTATAAGGATAGTTTTTCTTACATGTTTTTGTATGTTTTTGTTATTTGAGAGTTTGTCTTTTTGGGTTTTGCTTGGTTGGTTGGTCGGGGTTAGGGTTTAATTTGTTCTGGGGTTTTTTGGTTGGCTGTTAGATTTTGGTTTTTACTTGTCTAGTATCTCAAAGTGAATTTCTGAGAAGTTGTGAGAACAAATATCTTGTTCTTAAATTTGGGGAGGGGAGGTTGCAGCTGGAGGGATGGCTCAGTGATGAGGGTCAGTGACTGTTCTTCCAGAGGTCCTGAGTTCAGTTCACAGCACCTAGATGGTGGCTCACCACCATCAATAACCATAATCCAATGGGAACCAGTGCTGCCTTCTGGTGTGTAAATGTACATACAGACAAAACACCCATATATTTAAATTACATACATACATACATCTTTTAAAAAAATTAGCGAGAGATTCCAGTCTTTTATCAATAAGTCTGATGTCAGTTGTGACCTTTTTGTAGATAACCTTTTGTCATATTAAAAGCTCCCTTTTGTTCCTAGTTTAATAAGTTAAAAGTTACATTTTGTCAAATGGTTTTTAGCTCTTGAATTGGATATGTGAATAATATCATCTTAGGTGGTCTTGACTCTTCTACAATTTTATTAACAAATTCTATCCTTGTATTCATTAGAGATAGCAATATGTAATTTCCTTGAGATGTTTATGTGTCATCTTAATATAAGGGTAGTATGATATCATATGATGAGTTGAGAAGTAGTCTATATTTTTAAGTTGGTACTGATTTGGTGCTAATTTTTTTAAATATTTGACTTCACTTGTGAAGTCATCAAATCTTGAGTTTTTAAGTAGTGTTTTAATACTTTCATTTACCTGTAGGTCAGTACAGCTTCTTAAACTATGAGTCATGACCCCATATGGGGTCATGTAATCAAATGTGAGGGTTATGAACATTTTGGCACCCTTCTGGTCCGAACCAGCCACAGGTCTCGGGCGCAGGGTCTGTGCACTCCCCCAAGGTCCCTAGAGGGCTCTCCAAGTGATCTTGGGACCACTGGTGAATGGACCACAACATCTGTTCCAATCCGATCATGTGGAACTTGAGACAGCATCTGGGAGGCAGACAAACGGCCAGACCAGGGCAGCGGGTGGATCTCTTCTGGTCTGCACCAGCTCCGGGTCTCCTCGGGCAGAGATGGCAGGAGGCAAGCATAAGAACAGAAGCAACAGAAACCAAGGGTACTTGACATCACCAGAACCAAACTCTCTCACCATAGCAAGTCCTAGATACACCATCACACTGGAAAAGCAAGACATGGATCTAAAGTCACTCCTCATGATGATGATGGAGGACTTTAAGAAGGAAATACAGGAAAACACAGATAAAAAACTAGAAGCATTTAAAGAGGAAAAACTTAAGAGAGTTACAGGAAAAAAATACCAAACAAGTAATGAAATTGAACAAAACCATCCAGGACCTAAAAATAGAAGTAGAAACAATAAAGAACACCCAAAAGGAGATAATCCTGGAGATAGAAACCATAGGAAAAAAATCAGGAACCATAGATACAAGCATCAGCAACAAGATACAAGAGATAGAAGAGAGAAAGAATCTCAGGCGCAGAAGATTCCATAGGGAGCATAGACATGACAAAGAAAATGCTAAATGCAAAAAGATCCTAACCCAAAATCCAGGAAATCCAGAACACAATGAGAAGACCAAACTTATGGATAATAGGAGTAGATGAGAATGAAGATTCTCAAACTAAAGGGCCAGCAAATATCTTCAACAAAATCATAGAAGAAAACTTTCCATACCTAAAGAAAGAGATGCCCATAAATATACAAGAAGCCTACAGAACTCCAAATAGGCTGGACCAGAAAAGTAACTCCTTCTGACACATAATAATCAGAACAACAAACGCACTAAATAAAGACAGAATATTAAAAGCAGTAAGGGAAAAAGGTCAAGTAACATATAAAGGCAGGCCTATTAGAATTACTCCAGACTTCTCACCAGAGACTATGAAAGCCAGAAGATCATGGACGGATATTATACAGACACTTGAGAGAACACAAATGGCAGCGCAGGCTACTATACCCATCAAAACTCTCATTTACCATAGATGGAGAAACCAAAGTATTCCATGACAAAATCAAATTCACACAATATTTCTCCACGAATCTAGCCCTTCAAAAGATAACAGAAAAACACCAATACAAGGACGGAAACTATGCCCTAGAAAAAGCAAGAAAGTAATCCTTCAACAAACCTAAAAGAAGACAGCCACAAGAACAGAATCCCAACTCTAAAAACAAAAATGATAGGAAGCAACAATTACTGATCCTTAATATCTCTTAATATCAATGGACTCAATTCCCCAATAAAAAGACATAGACTATCAGACTGGCTATACAAACAGGACCCAATGTTTTGCTGCTTACAGGAAACACACCTCAGGAAAAAAGACAGACACTACCTCAGAGTGAAAGGCTAGAAAACAGTTTTCCAAGCAAACGGTCCGAAGAAACAAGCTGGGGTAGCCATTCTAATATCGAATAAAATAGACTTTCAACCCAAAATTATCAAAAAAGACAAGGAGGGGCACTTCATTCTCATCAAAGGTAAAATCTTCCAAGAGGAACTTTCAATTCTGAATATCTATGCTCCAAATGCAAGGGCAGCCACATTCATTAAAGAAACTTTAGTAAAGCTCAAAACACACTTTGCATCTCATGCAATAATAGTGGGAGACTTCACCCCACTCTCGTCAATGGACAGATCCTGGAAACAAACTAAACAGAGACACAGTCAAACTAACAGAGGCTATGAAACAAATGGATTTAACAGATATCTACAGAACATTTCATCCTAAAACAAAAGGATATACCTTTTTCTCAGCACCTCATGGCACCTTCTCCAAAATTGACCATATAATTGGCCACAAAACAGGCCTCAACAGATGCAAAAATATTGAAATTGTCCCATGCATCCTATCAGATCACCATGGACTAAGGCAGTTCTTCAATAACAACATAAATAGCAGAACACCAACATTCACGTGGAAACTGAACAACATTCTACTCAACCTTGGTCAAGGAAGAAAGAAAGAAATCAAAGACTTTCTAGAGTTGAATGAAAATGAAGCCACAACATACCCAAACTTATAGGACACAATGAAAGCATTCCTAAGAGGTAAACTCATAGCTCTGAGTTCCTAAAAAAAAAAAAACAAAAAAAAAAACTGGAGAGAGCATACACTAGTAGCTTGACAGCACATCTAAAAGCTCTAGAACAAATGGAAGCAAATTCACCTAAGAGGAATAGATGGCAAGAAATAATCAAACTCAGGGGTAAAAATCAACCATGTGGAAACAAAAAGTATTCAAAGAATCAATCAAACCAGGAGCTGGTTCTTTGAGAAAGTCAACAAGATAGATAAACCCTTAGCCAGACTACTAGAGGGCACAGGGATAGCATCCTAATTAACAAAATCAGAAATGAAAAGGGAGACATAACAACAGATCCTGAGGAAATTCAAAACACCATTAGATCCTTCTAAAAAAGGCTTTATTCAAAAAAAAAAATTGGGCCGGGCATGGTGGCGCACGCCTTTAATCCTAGCACTCGGGAGGCAGAGGCAGGCGGATTTCTGAGTTCAAGGCCAGCCTGGTCTACAAAGTGAGTTCCAGGACAGCCAGGGCTACACAGAGAAACCCTGTCTCGAAAAACCAAAAAAAAAAAAAAATTGGAAAATCTGGATGAAATGGACAACTTTCTAGACAGATATCAAGTACCAAAGTTAAACCAGGATCAGATTAATGACCTAAATAGTCCTGTATCTCCTAAAGAAATAGACGCAGTCATTAATAGTCTCCCAACCAAAAAAAGCCCAGGACCAGATGGGTTTAGTGGAGAGTTCTATCAGACCTTCAAAGAAAACCTAATTTGAGTTCTTCTCTTTTTTTTTTTTGTTTGTTTGTTTGTTTGTTTTTCTAGACAGGGTTTCTCTGTGTAGCCCTGGCTGATCTGGAACTCACTTTGTAGACCAGGCTGGCCATGAACTCAGAAATCCGCCTGCCTCTGCCTCCCGAGTGCTGGGATTAAAGGCGTGCGCCACCACCACCAGGCTTCAGTTTTTCTCAAACTAATCAACAAAATAGAAAACTGAAGGTACACTACCCAATTCATTCTATGAAGCCACAATTACTCTGATACCTAAACCACATAAAGACACAACAAACATAGAGAACTTCAGACCAATTTCCCTTATGATTATCGATGCAAAAATACTCAATAAAATTCTCGCTAACCGAATCCAAAAACACATCAAAATGATCATCCATCATGACCAAGTAGGCTTCATCCCAGGAATGCAGGGATGGTTTAATATACAGAAATCTATCAACGTAATACACCATATAATCAAACTCAAAGACAAAAACCACATGATCATCTCTTTAGATGCTGAGAAAGCATTTGACAAAATCCAACACCCATTCATGATAGAAGTCATGGAAAGATCAGGAATTCAAGGCCCATACCTAAACATAATAAAAGCAATCTACAGCAAACCAGTAGCCAATATCAAAATAAATGGAGAGAAGCTGGAAGCAATCCCTCTAAAATCAGAGTCTAGACAAGGCTGCCCACTTTCTCCCTACCTATTCAATATAGTACTTGAAGTCCTAGCCAGAGCGATTCGACAACAAAAGGAGGTCAAGGGGATACAAATTGGAAAGGAAGAAGTCAAATTATTGCTATTTGCAGATGATATGATAGTATATATAAGTGACCCCAAAAACTCCACCAGAGAACTTCTAAACCTGATAAACAGCTTCAGTGCAGTAGCTGGATATAGAATTAACTCAAGCAAATCAATGGCCTTTCTCTATACAAATGATAAATGGGCTGAGAAAGAGATTAGGGAAACAACACCCTTCACAATAGTCAATAACAATATAAAATATCTTGGTGTGACTCTAACGAAGGAAGTGAAAGATCTGTATGATAAGAATTTAAAGTCTCTGAAGAAAGAAATTGACAAAGATCTCAGAAGATGGAAAGATCTCCCATGCTCATGGATTGGCAGGATCAATATAGTAAAAATGGCTATCTTGCCTAAAGCAATCTACAGATTAAATGCAATCCCCATCAAAATTCCAACTCAATTCTTCAATGATTTAGAAAGGACAATTTGCAAGTTCATCTGGAATAACAAAAAAACCTAGGCTAGCAAAAACTCTTCTCAACAATAAAAGAAACTCTGATGGAATTACCATGCCTGACCTCAAGCTGTACTACAGAGCAATTGTAATAAAAACTGCATGGTACTGGTACAGCAACAGTCAAGTAGATCAATGGAATAGGATCGAAGACCCAGAAATGAATCCACACACCTATGGTCACCTGATCTTTGACAAGGGAGCTAAAACTATCCAGTGGAAAAAAGACAGCATTTTCAACAAATGGTGCTGGCACAACTGGCGGTTATCATGTAGAAGACTGGGAATTGATGCATTCTTATCTCCTTGTACTAAGGTCAAATCTAAGTGGTTTAAGGAACTCCACATAAAACCAGAGACACTGAAACTTATAGAGGAGAAAGTGGGGGAAAGCCTCAAAGATATGGGCACTAGGGAAAAATTCCTGAATAGAACAGCAAAGGCTTGTGCTGTAAGATCAAGAGTTGACAAATGGGACCTCATAAAGCTGCAAAGCTTCTGTAAGGCAAAAGATACTATCAATAAGACAAAAGGGCCACCAACAGATTGGGAAAGGATCTTTACCAATCCTAAATCTGATAGAGGACTAATATCCAATATATATAAAGAACTCAAGAAGGTGGACACTAGAAAATCAAATAACCCCATTAAAAAGTGGGGCACAGAGCTAAACAAAGAATTCTCAACTGAGGAATACCAAATGGCTGAGAAGCACCTGAAAAAATGTTCAACATCCTTCATCATCAGGGAAATGCAAATCAAAACAACCCTGAGATTCCACCTCACACCAGTAAGAATGGCTAAGATCAAAAATTCAGGTGACAGCAGATGCTAGCGTGGATGTGGAGAAAGAGGAACACTCCTCCATTGTTGGTGGGACTGCAAGCTTGTACAACCACTCTGGAAATCAGTCTGGCAGTTCCTCAGAAAATTGAACATAGTACTACCGGAAGATCCTGCAATACCTCTCCTGAGCATATATCCAGTAGATGTTCCATCTGGTAATAAGGACACATGTTCCACTGTGTTCATAGCAGCCTTATTCATAATAGCCAGAAGCTGGAAAGAACCCAGATGTCCCTCAACAGAGGAATGGATACAGAAAATTTGGTGCATTTACACAATGGAGTACTACTCAGCTATAGAAACAATGAATATATGAAATTCCTAGGCAAATGGATGGATCTGGAGGGTATCATCCTGAGTGAGGTATCCCAATCACAAAAGAATTCACATAAACATGTACTCACTGACAAGTGGATATTAGCCCAGAAACCTAGACTACCCAAGACACAATTTGCTAAACACATGAAACTCAAGAAAAATGAAGATCAAAGTGTGGACACTTCGCCGCTTCCTAGAATTAAGAACAAAGCACACATTGAAGAAGTTACAGAGATCAAGTGTGGAGCTGAAACAAAAGGATGGACCAACCCGTGACTGCTGCAGCCAGGGATCCATCCCATAATCAACCACCAAACTTTGGTCGTGTAAACTTTATATGCCCCAGTACAGGGGAACGCCAGGGCCAAGATGTGGGAGTGGGTGTGTAGCGGAGCAGGGCGAGGGATCGGGGAGGGTTTAGGGGACTTTCGGGATAACATTTGAAATGTAAATGAAGAAAATATCTAATAAAAATTGAAAACAAAAGAAAAAAAAGAAAATTTTGGCAATAATAAAAAGTGTATGAACATGAAATGACAAAAAAAATTAATTCCAAATCAAACCTGTTATGAGTCCAAGGTGTGTCTTGTCTTACCCACGCTTCTGTGGGGTGTAACTTCCCTGCCCCTTTGAATATATGGTATGTGCCTTGTGTACTAGATACCTCTCATCACACAGTGCAGTGCCAAAACATACTGCCTGAGCCTTTGCCTGAGATTTAGAAGCTCAATTCCAGAAAAAGAGAGTTTTATAATGTTCCTCCTGTCATCCTCAGCATGTATCAAATTAGTGTATCTTTGGATTCTGTTATGCTAGAAAGTGTGATTTTAAAGTTAGTGATGACTTTTAAATTAGTTTAGCTTTTTTTTTTTTTTCAAGACAGGGTTTCTCTATATAACCCTGGCTGTCCTGGAACTCACTTTGTAGACCAGGCTGGCCTCGAACTCAGAAATCCGCCTGCCTCTGCCTCCCGGGTGCTAGGATTAAAGGCATGCGCCACCATGCCCGGCTGTTAATTTAGTTTTTAATTAAGACAATTTCCAAAATTTTCAGAAATAGTTAATATTGTCCCATTTTATACTATATATTTAGGAAAGAAAAAAACGTTCTCATGATTGTTCATTAGAAAATTAAAATATCAATTAACTCTTAAAGATATTGAAAGTGGCTGGACGTGGTGGCGCACGCCTTTAATTTCAGCACTTGGGAGGCAGAGGCAGTGTATTTCTGAGTTCGAGGCCAGCCTGGTCTACAAAGTGAGTTCCAGGACAGCCAGGGCTATACAGAGAAACCCTGTCTCGAAAAACCAAAAAAAAAAAAAAAAAAAAGAAAGAAAGATATTGAAAGTGCTGTTAGAGTACCAAACATTCAGCCAACATTTAATTTTCTTGTAAAAATAAGCATATTCTTATTTGTATATAAATTTTCTTTTAATATAAATTTAATGTATAGTAAAATTATATTTGTCAAAGAATGTAATGTTTTGTTTTGTTTTGTTTTTTTCCTTCGAGACAGGGTTTCTCTGTGTAGCCCTGGCTGTCCTGGAACTCACTCTGTAGACCAGGCTGGCCTTGAACTCAGAAATCCACCTGCCTCTACCTCCCAAGTGCTAGGATTAAAGGCATGTGCCACTACCACCCAGCTCAAAGAACTGTTTAAAAGTAATTTTGTCTGGAGTAAAAAATTTTTCTGGCAAAAAGATCACTATTAGCTTTTGGCTAGCCAGCTACTCTGTTCTAACCAGTTTAATATCTGACATATCTTCTATATGAAGACGGCTGGATAGGAAGAGGGATGAGGAAGGGAAATGTGGGGGTGAGAATAATTAAACTTCATTATTTAAAGTATGAAATTTTCAAATGAAAAAAAAATGGAGAGAAAACCACAAATGGTCACAAATGTATAAAGCTTTCTCTGTACTTTTTGTTTATATCGGAACTTGTTCGTTTCATTTTTCTTACTATATTAACATACAGTTGTTTCTAATATATGGTATTCCTCTAGAGTCTTGTTTTTTGAGACAAGTCTTGTTTTTGTGTAGCCATGGCTGTCTTGGTTCACTCTATAGACCAGGCTGGCCTCAAACAAACTGACCTCACAGAATCCACCTGCCTCTGTCACTCAAGTTCTAGGATTAAAGGTGTGCACCGCCATTGCCCAGCTCTATAGAACCTTTTTTTACTTCAGTATGATCAGCAGTAAATAATTTCTAAGTCAACTGATTTGGGCCTTTTTCTAAAGTGTTTTGTTTTGATAAGCCATGTTGCTTTGTAACCTTAGTTGGTCTGGTACTTGGTATTTATAACGCAGTCTAGCCATTGTACTTCCTCAGCCTCTAAAGTGATGATATTACAAACATGTGCCACCAAATCCAATTTTACTTTCAAAACTTATCCCAAGCATGTGGCTAAAATGTTCAGTCTTTATTACTTCCAAGGGTGCTTACTATGCTATGGTTACAGAGAAAGGGTTTATACGATTTTTCTCCCTACTTTAATTTTTTTAATGTATTTTATTTACATGTATGTGCATGTATTGTCATGCAGTCAAGTTGCTAGACTAGGTTCATATTTTCCATTGCAATATTTTGTTACTTAGTCTCTTTTTTTTTTTTTTTTTTTTTTGGTTTTTCTAAACATGGTGTCTCTGTGTAGTTCTGGCTGTCCTGGAATTCACTTTGTAGACCAGGCTGGCCTCAAACTCAGAAATCCACCTGCCTCTGCCTCCCAAGTGCTGGGATTAAAGGCGTGCTCCGCCACACCCGGCTGTTACTTAGTCTCTTAATCTCTTTTCTTTTCTGCTAAGAAGAGATGATCATCATTGGGTTATTTAACCGAACTGTCAGCTACACTCACCCATGACATACTTTTTTATTTATGTTTCCACAGAAAGAACATATTCTCTGGATAACTGTACAGTTGCCAAAAGAATTGGAAAAGGAAAAGATGCTACAGTCATCTTTGAGCACTTCAGGAAACCTGTCGATTCATTGGTTCAAGAAAATTGTTTATGTAAAACAAAAAATTCAGAGATGGGTCCTTTCAGCTCAGATACTTTTAATTCTTATGGAAATGTACAAAATGGAAACAATTCTGTGCTTGAAGCATACAACAGACAGACAGAAAATTCATCAAATCTTAGAGATGCTTCTCAAGTATACACACACAATTCAGGTTTTTCTTTCATACCCACTGATAACACAGCAAGTGGTAGTGGTGACCTGTTTAGTGTGACATATCTTAGAAGTATTTTAAGTAGTATTTCTGCTGCTTTTCCTTCTCACAACAATACTGGCTCAAGTACAGTTATTACTTCAAAACTCATTAAGGACCCAAGACTGATGAAGAGAGAACAGAGTGTGAAAAACAAAAATAATACTACAGGTTTGAGTGATGTTTTGCCACTTGATAAGAATTTAGGTTGTGGTGATTCACAAATAAAGCTGACATGTATGCCAACTAGTTCCATCTCTTCATCGGAAGTTCCTGCTGATCATACCATTACTAGTTGCTTGAATGCCTCTTGCTTCAAATTCTCTTCTGAAAGTTCACACTATCAGGCTCATAATAGCAGCTCAAAGGGCCATGATTGTATAGCATCCAGTAGCATTGCTGTTACAGAACAATTTAAAGAGCAACACAGTTCTTCCTTCCCCAGTTCTTTATTAAATACATTTTCAGATGTCGGGAAACAAAAACACAGTGAAGAACAGATCCAGAGAGCTCAAATGAGAAGCAATGTCCCAGTTTTAACAGCTCTGAGCAGTGAGTCACAGAACTCTGATGATTCAGAAAATTCTTGTAGCAACGACTCTCAGGGTCATTTCTCTCAAGAGTCACCATCTTCTGATATAAACAGTATATATAAGGTTGGTCACCAGATGTCTACAGTCTTCCCAGCCCAGAAGAAAGGAAACCTATGTGAATACATCCAAGATACGGGAATGATGAGAACCTCCATCAGCCCAGAAGACAGCACTAAAGATGGAGTAAACCATACTTGGTGCAAAGAAACTGTTCTTACTAATGAACAATTAATGAACAGTAGCCCAATTAATAATTTCAATACATTGTACCAGGAACACAAAGAAGGAGGAAATCTTAATTCTTTAAGTGGTAATTGTGAAAAAACAGGAGTTACTCATAAGTTACAAATCCCCAAGTTTCCCATATCTTCCACAGGAGATAAAAATGAACCATATGGTGCAGCATTGGAATTAGAGTGTTCTCTTACTCCAACTATAGAGTGTCTTTCACAAAAGTACCCTCAACACTCTTTGGAGCATGAAGACGATACTAATACAAATTTTGCCATGATTCAAGGGCTAATAGAATTAAAAACAGAACAAAATAATCAGAACTTTGGTAGCATTTTGTCTGATGCTTTCCAGGAAGCAAAAGATGTTCCCCTGGCCAGTGAAAAGCGCATTGATAGAGTCATTTCATCTCCTGCCATTGACATCTCTCTTGACAGTTCAGTTTGCAACATAATTGGAGAATATACATGTGTCCAGAGGGAAAATGAAAATGGGGCAGTGTCACCATATAACTGTCACAAAGAAGAAGCTGCTCATGTTAAAGATGGTGTGCAGGATCACAGCCTGTCTTATGATGCAGAATTGAGCTGTGGTCTAAACTTGAAAATTAATTTGCAAGAACAAAGAGATGATGAAAATCCAAATGAGGCTAAAGAACACAGTACAGATAACATAAATGGAAGTGAGAAGCAAGATTGTCATGCAAATGACCATTTCACCAATATAGTTGAAATGAGGGAAATTAAGAGTAACACCAAAGTAGAAATTCTGAATTCTGAAGAATGTTTCACATTTAACTCATTTGGGGGAAAGAACGGTAAACCAGCAGAAACAGCATCATCACAGAGTGAAGCTGTAGAACAAAGGCATGCACCAAATGATCAAAGAGGCCTAGAGCACTTGGTGTCCACATTTCCAGAAATTGAAGGCTCTTCAGTGTGTGTAGCCTCAAATGCTACAAAACAAGTAATTGACACTACTGTCCTTACAGTAAGCACAAGTCTTGGGGATCATCAAAAAGATGAGTTAAAAGAGATTTGTTCCTCTGAGAGTTCAGATTTGGGTTTAGTAAAACATAGCATTTCTGAATGTGAAATTGATACTGATAAAGATAAATTACAAGACTTTGATCAGTTGGTAAATGAGAATTCAGCTCTCAAAACTCGATTGGGAAGTGAAATTGAGGTAGATCTTGAAGAACATGATAATGCTTCTGTATTTCAACAAAATATGCATAGCCAAGGAAATGACCTTTGTGAAGAATTTGAGTTATATGAGTCTCTAAAGTCTCGGATTGATTGGGTAGGCCTATTTGGAAGCAGTTATGAGGAAATGGAAACCTCAAGTTTTGCAAGAAGAGAGGGTACTGATCAGCATAGTTCTACAGAATATAACTGTGTTTCTTTCTCTTCACAAGACAAAAGAGAGCTCCACAACCCGATTTTTCTTCCAGATCTACAAGTTACAATTACAAACTTACTTAGTCTACGAATCAGTTCCACTGATGAATCTTTAGAGTTGAAAGATAATTTTTACAAACAGGTAACTGAATCTACAGAACCAGAAACAAATAAGGAAGGGAATGCTTCAGGATTTGGCATGTGCTCCCAACCTTCTGGAGAAAATTCAAGTTTTTCATGTGCAAATAAGTTTGGTAATTCAGTGCAAGAATCAGGAGATGTGAGCAAGTCTGAAAGTTCCCATTCTTTCAACTCAAGTCATAATACACATGTGGATCAAGGATCTGGAAAACCAAACAATGAATCTTTGTCTGCTGAACCATCTAATGGCACAGTAATGAATGATAAGAGTAAATGTCCCACAAAATCAAAACCTGTCTTCAATGATACTAGAAATAAAAAGGACATGCAATCAAGAAGTAGCAAAAGAGGCCTGCATGCATCAGGAGTCAGGGGTCAGAACATAGCCGATAAAGACTTAAGGGAGCATGAAACTCACGAGAAGAGGAGAAGACCAACAAGCCATGGCTCATCGGACCGTTTCTCTTCCTTATCCCAAGGACGAATTAAAACATTTTCACAGTCAGAGAAGCACATTAGGAATGTACTGAATATTCTAAATAATGAAGCATCTTTATGTAAAAGCAAACATCTGTCCAGGAAATTGAACAAAGCTGTTCTTCACTTAAAAAAAGCCCATAGAAGAGTTCATACATCTTTGCAGCTTATATCTAAAGTGGGACAAAAGAGGAAGGGTCCATTACCAAAAGCATATGCAGTAATACGTAATAATTTCTGGGAAAGTTGTGATCATCAAGGTGATAGTTTGATGTCTGAAAGAAGATATTCTAAGTATTTTTTATCCAAAAGAAAATATGACAGAGAGGGAGATAAAAGATTTTTAAGGTTTGACATTGAGGAGTCATTGACCCCGGTATCAAAGCACAGATTATATAGAACAAACAGAGAGAGGATTGCAGAGTGCCTTTCTAGTGAAGTCATGTCTGGGCATGTTTCCAGTAGTCTTACCACTTTCCATGTAAGAGAATTTTTTGATGAAGAACAGTTTCCAGAACCACAGTTACCTCTAGCTTATTCATCCCGGAGTATAAGTCAGTTAGAATACACTAATAGCATTGTGGGAAATGCAAGCTCTTCTGAACTTGAACATTTTTCTGAAACAAGTGGGAATATGCATGACCTAAAAGAAACACTAACTGAAAAAGAATATCAGACACATACACAGTTATGTAATAGTGACTCTGCAAAACTTGAAAACCATACAGCATGTAGTATTAGGGATATAGCAAAAGAATATAATTCTGAGGATAAAACAGTTCTCTGTGAAAGCAATCCAATGTATTTAAGTTTCATAAAAGAAAACACAAGTCATAGTCCAGAAAAAAGTTGTGATTCAACTTGTAAAGCTAACACAGACATACATATTTCAGTTTTAGGCTCAAACAAAAAGCACATTTTAAGTGTTGATATTTATGAACAAGATAAATGTGTTTCTGATGGTGTTAAAAATGGAGAAGCAATTTTTCCTATAGAAAAGTGTACAGTTCCTATGGAGACCACATCAAGCATTCCTACAGAAAATATAGCAAGCAGAAGTTACACTATTCCTCCGGTCTCAACAATTCTAGTGACAGCTGGAGAGGAAGAATCTTCTGTAGGGGCAAATGGACTCTTTGATATAAATGAGAATGAGATGAATATTACTAAGCATTCTAAATTAGATCTAACATCAGTAACTGAAGAAAGTAAAATTTATAAGAAAAATATGAAGAAACTATCTTGCAATGATAGTTCTATGCTTTTAAAAGATAATGTAACGGGTCCTTCAAGAAGATATATGGCAAAATACATTGAGGAAGAAAAAATTAGGAAAATTGAGCAAGCAGTTTACAGAAAAATTATTACTGAAGGATCACCTATTAGTTTTAAGTACAAAAGTCAAAATAAGATCCTAAAGGAAGAATCATTTCATGTTAACAAGAAAATAATTACAAACAACTTGACTGATTCTCACCTAAGCATTAAAAATTCTACTGTAGACACAATTGCTTTGAAAGACATTCCTAATCAGCTCAAAGAAAGAAAGGAAGCAGGGCAAATTAAAGTTAGTAACAACTCTCACTCTGTCTGTCTTTCCAAGCCAGCCATTGTAGAAACTAATCATAGGTCTGTTTTACATGGGAACCCTAAAGTTGCTACTCTTCAGAAGGAATTAAAAGAACATCGCTCACCTAATTATACATCTCAGGTAACAGAACTGTCTCAAATTTTACAGAGAGCAGATGAAGCAGAATCTCTTCAGATTTTAGAAGAAGAGATTAAGCTTTGTCAAAATATTCTCCCTTTATTTGTTCAAGCTTTTGAAAGACAGCAAGAATGTTCAGTTGACCAAATCCTGATTTCAAGAAAGCTATTGGTAGAACAAAACTTGTGGAATAATTGTAGACTTAAATTGAAACCATGTGCTGTTGATACTTGGGTAGAACTTCAGATGGCAATGGAAACCATTCAGTTTATTGAAAACAAAAAAAGATTCTTAGAAGGTAAACCAACATTCCGAAGCTTGCTTTGGTATGATGAGAGCTTGTACAGTGAACTGCTTCGCAGGCCACGTGGATATCAACTGCAGTCCAATTTCTACCCTGGTTTTCAAGGACGACTAAAATACAATGCATTCTGTGAGTTACAGAATTATCATAATCAGTTAGTTGAATTCTTAACAGAAACAAAAAAAGAAAATGATTCATATTACGCATTCTTAAAATACAAACGGCAAATTAATGAATGTGAAGCCATAATGAAGCACTATTCTGATTGCTTTGACTTTTGTCTTTCTGTTCCATTTGCCTGTGGAGTTAACTTTGGAGATAGTTTAGGAGACCTAGAAACCTTAAGAAAAAGCACTCTGAAGCTGATCAGTGTACCTGGGGGCTCTCCTAAAGTCCATTCCTATCCAGGAAAGAAAGATCATTTGTGGATCATTATAGAAATAGTCTCGTCAAAGGTTAGTTTTATCAAGAGCAATGAAGAAAGAAGTATCAAAATCTGTCTTTATGGTCTGGAGCATATATATTTCGATGCTGCAAAAAGTCTTGTATGGAAAGAAAAACGTTGCTCTTTACCCAAAAAACATTCAGAAAAGAAAAGAGAAATGGAGGAAATAAATGAGAGTGCTTTTTCTAAGTTGAAGAAGATCTATGATGTCTTATCTAAAGGTTTAAACAATGAACCCACTAGTATTGGGCTTAAAGAAGATGCTATGATTGCTTCCAAACAATCGACTCTAGGTAGCATATCAAACTGTACACTGAACAAAGCTTGGCTTTCATATCCAGATATTTCTTGTGTTGGTGAGATACTGGATCAAGCTAAATCTGCAGACCTAGAGAAGTTACAGGACCTCACTCTCAGATGTACAGATCACTTAGAAATTTTAAAAAAATACTTTCAGATGCTGCAAGAAGATAACATAGATAATATTTTTATCATGGAAGAAAATGTTTTGGATATGCTAAGCAACCACAACCCTGGAGCAGTCATTTTAAAGCCTGAAGCTATTGAGATATATATTGAAATTGTCATGATGTCAGAAACCATTCACTACCTTAAAAATTTAATAGCAAAGAAACTGCACAACCAGAGGTTTCGAGGTATGCTCTGGTTCGATTGGTCTCTTCTTCCTGAGCTAATTGGCTGCCAAGAAGAAGTGGTTTCCCTTTCTGTTGGTGACACCCAAACACATTGCCTTTGGAAACTGGTAGAGACTGCAATTTCTGTCCTTAAGAAAGAGCTGGCTGTTATCTATGAATATGGTGAAGCTTCTAACTGTTCCTATGCTCTACATTTATTCTACAGAGAACTTAAGGAACTTACAGGCGTTAAAAGGCTTCTGAATAACTCTAAGTATTCAGTTTCCACGTATATTGACTTGGTGCCACATACTGCCTCTGTAAATTTTGGAAACACCGTGGCAGAATTAGAACATAACTACAAGCAGTTTTTTCTATTACTTAAAAATGTAATGTCTGTCCCTCAGAAAGATTTTGGAAAAATGATTCATATTATAAAAGTTATGAAGACAATTGAACATATGAAGGTGCTAAGTGCTAAAGATACTAAATTGTCCACTCATCTTCTCTTTCTCCAAATGCTGCGCAACAAAAGGAATGCTTTGCAACAAAACAGACAAGAAAAGATGGAGACACCCATTACAGAACCTGGGAAGGACAGCAGTCAACCTGGGGTTTCTGAGCAGACACCTCCAGGTGCAGAGTGCACAGTAAAAAACATTTCAGGCTCCTCTAAAAAGCGACCTGTGACTGCAGACACATGTGAAGTCTCTCAGGGAAAAGGAAATACAGACACTGTTCCCAGTTGGAAAAAACAAAAGGTACAAATGTTTTTAAGTCTTGCAAATATTCATGAAAACAAGCTTTTCTAACCAGAAAAGTAGTTTACAGAATAGAAAAGTTGATGTTTTCAATTCAGCCTGCTAACTATTAGTATTAGATTAAATGACTCATTTATAGACTTGTGTGATTAAGGTACCTTACAAGTACATAATTTTCAGCTTTTTAACTTAGAAAGTATTTCATGAAAGAATAAATTTTAATAGTTAATAAGAGGGGCAGGTTCATTATTGTGGATGTGAGTTATACCAGTGACTGACCAATTTTATTTCTCAGATAGTTTCTTTGGCCAATGTACTGAACATTAAAAACTGGCTAAATCCTGTTAGAATTATAGGGCAAGTAAATAAACTCCTGATTTATTTTTATAGTGTTAAGATTTGAACCCACACTTGTGTATGCTAGGTAAGCGGTCTATCCCTAGAACTGTGCTTCCAGCTAATTTTAGTTGGTGCCAAGAAAAATGAGACAAAACTTAAAGGAGGTTGTTTCAGGCCTGAGAGGTTAACACAGACCATGTCCAGAGGTGGGGAGGTGTTCAGGTCTTAAATATAGGCCTACATAAGGAATTTAAACTTTATCTTTTCCTTACATGCTAAAGCATAATGTCATGTGAAATATGTTGTTTATAGGGATGTTATTTATTTTGGTGATTTAAATGGAAATGGAATTCTTAGTATAGTTAGAAGTAGTAAATCAGCCAAGACTAGAAAATGGTGCTGTGTTTTCATGGAAGAGTGGAAAATGCAGGCTGGTTGATAGTGCTAATCCAAAATACTTATGAGTACAAAGGGTCCAGATTTTTGCAATTTCCAGATTTAGTTATCTTTGTGCATATGTATATATGTAT
>LR749827.1:2280-61027 GCA_902729485.2 Mus minutoides | reverse complement strand
TTGGGGCTTGGAGATAATGCTTAGAGAATTTAAAGTATATGGGCAAGAAGAATGTTACAAATGTATGTTTATAAAGCAGTTGCTGTAAACCTGTGAGATACTGTAAGTCTAGCAGAGTCACTATGTTTTGAATGGGTGAATGTTTTGAATGTTATAATGTAGCTTGTCATCACTAATAGAAAAATTCAGTTTTTATTTTTCTATTATTATATTTTATTATATTTTTCTCTTATTTAGGTTACCATGAAAGATGTTGGAAACAGACAGACAGTATCCAAACATCCAAGGTAGGAGTTGCCACCAATCCTCTTTGCATAAAAACTAAATAAATATGGGCAACTAATAAAGGAATTTGTAAACTATTGAATCATAAACATAGCTTAGAGGACAGGTGTAACAGATGAAGAAGCTTGTTAAATAAGGCCTAATGATCTTGAATTTCACTCTTAAATATTGAGGGCAAATGCCATAAGATTATTAAGTTAGCTGGAACTTACAAAGGGATAATTGTTAAATCAAAAAAGAAAAATTTATAGTAATAGACATTGCATAGCAAACTTGTATAGAAATGCATAAAATAGGACATGTAATTAATTTTTAAGTTGTAGCTTAACTAAAGTTCAGAGTTGCCTAAAGAGAAATTATATTCTTTTTTTAAAGATTTATTTATTATGTATATGTAAGTACACTGTAGCTGCCTTTAGACATGCTCATTACAGATGGTTGTAAGCCACCATGTGGTTGCTGGGATTTGAACTCAGGACCTTCAGAAGAGCAGTCAGTGCTCTTAACCATTGAGCCATCTCTCCAGCCCCAGAAATTATATTCTTATATCGAGGGGGTATTAGTAGAAATGGTGTGTATTTCACAGACATAATACTAATGTTCTATTTCATAGAAGAATGTTTTAGCAGTGTAAAGTAGAAGACTATGGTCTCAAAGAATATGGTTTCAAAGACTGTTTCTTTAAGCTGAGTAAGTTAACTATAGAAAATTCACTACATTGCTTACATTTTTATCATTTTATGCTAAATCATTCACCTCTGTAAAATTTTGGATTTCTAACTATCCATTTTTTTCCGTTTTACAAAGTATAGTAAGTAACAAAATATAAAAAGGAAGAACTAACAGCTGTATTTCTTGATTTTCCTTTCTTAAATTAATACATTTCTAGAATTCCTTTCATAGCATATATAACTCTGAATTGTTATAAAGAGGCATATAAAAACACCAAGTACTAGCCGGGTGTGGTGGCGCACGCCTTTAATCCCAGCACTCGGGAGGCAGAGGCAGGCGGATTTCTGAGTTCAAGGCCAGCCTGGTCTACAAAGTGAGTTGCAGGACAGCCAGGGCTGTACAGAGAAACCCTGTCTCAAAAAAAAAAAACAAAACAAAAACAAACAAAAAAAACCACAAAGTACTAACCCACTAACAAGCTCAAGATAGTACTCATGAGTAGCTATCTTTCCCTATCCTCATCCCTTTTAGTGTAACTATTAGTTGTGGGTAGCATACACCAGCATAATTATCTTAGGTTTGGTAACTTAAGTATTTGTTGCTTAAAGAATTAACCTGTCTGCTACAAGATTGATACAGAGTGCTAACTTGAAAGAAATGAAGGTACAGAGGTCATCTAGGCAGCTGTGAGTCTTCACAGGAAATTATCACTAGAAATAAGAAAGACAAATTACCTGTTCTGGAAACCCAGTTTATATAGCACTAGATGGCAGCATGGGTTGTTTTATTTGTTCGTTTGTTTGTTTTGTTTTGTTTTGTTTTTTCGAGGCAGAGTTTCTCTGTATCGCCTGGCTGTCCTGGACCGCACTCTGTAGACCAGGCTGGCCTTGAACTCAGAAATCCGCCTGCCTCTGCCTCCTGAGTGCTGGGATTAAAGGCCTGCACCACCACGCCCGGTTATGGGTTGTTATTGAAATGCCTTTTTAGATTATATTGGTTAAAACATGGGGTTTTTGGAGCTGAGCATGGTGGTGGGCACCTTTAATCTCAGCACTTGGGAGGAAGAGGCAGGCAGAACTCTGTCAGCCTGGTCTGCAAGGAGAGTTCCAGGACAGCCAGGGTTCTTACACAGAGAAACCCTGCCTTAGAAAACCAAAACAAGCCGGCCGTGGTGGCGCACACCTTTAATCCCAGCACTCTGGAGGCAGAGGCAGGTGGATTTCTGAGTTCAAGGCCAGCCTGGTCTACAGAGTGAGTTCCAGGAAAGCCAGGAATATACAGAGAAACCCTGTCTCGAAAAAAAAAAGAAAAAGAAAAAAGAAAAAAAGAAAAAAAGAAAAAAGAAAGAAAACCAAAATAAAATTAAAAACTATGGGCCTTTTGATTTTTCTTAGAAGGGTATAGAGACTCTAGGCTAAAGATGAATTCCTCTCAACTCAGGAGAACCAGTACTATTCTTTCTCAACACATATTGGCTTTTGATACTGCCAAAATTGCTTAGTTTAAACTTAGTAACAATGTCATGGATATTAAATTGCAAAAATTTTGTCAGCCCGTTTTTCTTCTCAGAAGATGAACAAACAAAAGAACATTTGTTTTAAAAAGAAAAGGAGATGCATTCGGTGGTTAAGGACCCACAACTAATAGTTACACTAAAAGGCATGGGGACAGGACAGGGACAGATAGCTACTCATGAGTAATGAGCTTGTTAGTGGGTTCAAGTATATGAACTAGAGATTATACTGAACTTTTGAATAATAAAGCCTCTAAAATTAGAGGCTTTTATTAGAAGATTTTTCAAATAACTCAGCCTTCTAACAGTATCAGAAATGTTTTTTTTTTTTTTAGGTTTTTCGAGACAGGATTTCTCTGTATAGCCCTGGCTGTCCTGGAACTAGCTTTGTAGACCAGGCTGGCCTCGAACTCAGAAATCCGCCTGCCTCTGCCTCCCGAGTGCTGGGATTAAAGGCGTGCGCCACCACGCCCGGCTAGAAATGTTTAAAAATGTGGAATATATCATCTTCATCAGGAACCATATCTAAATTCAAACCAAGGGAGTAAAACTGAAAAATGTTTTACTTGTATACTCCTGGTAAAATGAGAAAATGTCAGTCTTATCAATTCTTACACTAAAAAATTTCAAATGTTTAGCCATTAAAATGTTGTGACTGTATCTTTAAAGTTGTTTGCAATTACATTGCACTCCATAGCACTACAGGATCTCCTCCCAGTGATGAAAACAAAATAGGATCAAAGTCCTCTGACAGCCTGAAAAGCATCTCTGCATCTCCAGAAGTGGTCAAAAGACAGAGCTCAGTACTTGGTTCAGTATCACCTGCTGAAAATGTACAAGACACTTGCTCACCAAAGTCAGAAAGCAAAGTAGAGCCAACAGAACAGCATGAAAACTCAAATGTCATAGAGAAAAGAAATGGGAATTCTAGTGCTGCTGAAACAAATGATAAGAAAGACTGTCCTTTAGTAACTTGTGACCAAAAGGATATAGATGCCTCTTACTCACCTGACCACACATCAGCACAGGAATCCCCTAAGATCCCTGTGGATCACACACAGATCTCTCCTTCGAGTCTAACAGCAGGAAATGATGACCCTCTTGTGCCTGATGCATCTCTGTTCTCAGTGTCTGCTTCCCAGTCTGAGAAGGAGATTTATTTGAGTGGCACAGACTTTCACCATGAAAATAACAAAATACTAAATTTGTCTACTGAAGATTGTACAGGCACCAGGTCTCCAGAACCTGTGTGTATCCAGGACAAAATTTCTGTCCTGCAATTAGATAAAACACAGCCTATAAAAAGTGAATCCCCAAAAAAGTGTATGACTGATGCACCAAATCCCAATACTGCACCATTTGGCTCATATGGGAACTCAGCCCTTAATGTGAATGGAACAGTACATCACACTTGCTCTGAACAGAATTCAAAAGTCCTGACTCAGAAAGTTGGCACATCTAGAAATGTACCTCCACAATCTATACGTTCTCCAGTATATAATTCTTCTGCGCATTCATTTGGAACTTCATATCCATACTACTCTTGGTGTTTTTATCAGTACAGCAGCAGCAATGGCACTGCTGTTACTCACACATACCAAGGGATGACAGCATATGGGATACAGCAACCTCCTCCTCCAGTGTTGACTACAGTTGCAAGTACTGTCCAGAGCACACATTTCAATCGTTCATACTCTGAACATTTTAGTTACTTTGCTGGACAGCCACAAGCAAATTCCTTTAACCCAGTAAATGGGTATTTTCCATCTCACATGCCTGTTTCTTACAATTACCAACAACCAGTTTATTCACAGTTTGCTTCTCGTCAACCAGTCCCACGGGCTACATATCCTTATCCGCCTAACCCAGGTGCACCTCCTCAAGTTCCTTGGACTTATGGTGAGTTGCAGGTCTCAATGACTGATTCATGTTTATTTTGGGCTTTATATTTATGTAAAGGAATTTTCAAATAGTGAGACATAGAGCTGTTTTCTTTGCAGACTTGTAGAATTTGCTCCTATGCTGAGCAAAGTGGAATTTTGTTTTAAGTTGTAAATCCAAGCCGGGCGTGGTGGCGCACGCCTTTAATCCCAGCACTCGGGAGGCAGAGGCAGGCGGATTTCTGAGTTCAGGGCCAGCCTGGTCTACAAAGTGAGTTCCAGGACAGCCAGGGCTATACAGAGAAACCCTGTCTCGAAAAACCAAAAAAAAAAAAAAAAAAAAAAAAAAAAAAAAAAAAAAAAAAAAAAAAAAAAAAAAAAAAAAAAAAAAAAAAAAAAAAAAAAAAAGTTGTAAATCCAGTGTCAGAAAACAAAAGAAAATTGATGATGTTGCTAATATATCCTTCCATAACTATCTTTAGGGAGGAGCTAAATCAATTACAGTGAAGTTCACACAGGGATGAGACCATTAAAACCTGTCCTACAGTGTTTAATGACATGACAGTCTTTCAAACTAACCTCATATGTGTAAAAAATAAAAGAGCAAAAAAATTAAACCACACCAACATTTCTAGTCATCCACTTTTCAGTAGTAATCACAGGGTATGTAGAAAGGGTTTTTTTATGTAATCTGGAATTTTTATTACGAAGCTTCATTTTGATAAATGGAGAAAAAAATAAAGTACAAAGATGGGAAAAGGAAAACCATCAATTATTTAAGTCAACCTTTTCTTTCTCTCAGTTCTAATATTTCATATAAGTGAATATCATTATCAGAAAGTTTAGATTAAAAACTTAATAATTTGCCTCTTGAACTTAAATGGTTTATTCTCTGTCAAGCACCTAGTTGTACAATACCACATTAAGTCAGGCAGTGATGGCACACACCTTTAATCCCAGCACTAGGCAGTCCAGCCTGGTCTAAGGAGTAAGTTCCAGGATAGTCAAAGCTGTGCAGACAGACCCTGTCACCAAAGAAAACAAAACAAAAATCACATTAAAGACAAGTTGGGAGGAAGGGTTTCCTTTGGCTCACCGATTATAGAGCACAGCCCATTAACTATGAAAGAGAGATGTAACAGCAGGAGCCAGGGCAAGCTGCTCACTGTCCACAGGCAGGAGGAAGAGAGAGAGATGCTCCTGCCCCAGAATGCAAGTGGGTTACACGAGCCTCAGCAAAAGGTTAAACTAATTACTCTGCTGAAACTAGTTACACAAAGGCACCCAAATATTCTCTTAGCAGAGACAGAATATCCTCCAAACTAAAAAGTCATCATTCCTATCTTAGAGAAATGCAAGCAAATTTCTTTTTCTTTTTCTTTTTTTTTTTTTTTTTTTTGGTTTTTTGAGACAGGGTTTCTCTGTATAGCTCTGGCTGTCCTGGAACTCACTTTGTAGACCAGGCTGGCCTCGAACTCAGAAATCCGCCTGCCTCTGCCTCCCAAGTGCTGGGATTAAAGGCATGCGCCACCACTCCCGGCTGCAAATTTCTTTTAATCATTTGTTTTCAACCCCTTACTAATCCTAAAAATGAATAAGTATAAAAGCTTATATGAGGTATTATTTGTCTCAGTTGGAATGGAAATATGTTGAATAATTCATTCTTTTTTTCCCCCCTTACTGGTGGGGAACCCAGCACCTTTAATATCCTTGGCAACTGTTGTTTCCCTGAGCTACATGCCAACCCAATTTAATTCTCTTTATAATTTAGAAACCTTAGCCAGGAGTGATGATTCAGGCCTGTAGTCTGAGCACTTGGGAGGTGGTGGCAGAAGAATCTGAATTTCTGGGTCAGATTTGGCTATATAGTGAAATTGAAGCCTACCTTGGCCACATGAGACACTCTTGAGAAAGAGGAGGGGAGGGAGAAAAAAATCAGCACTGCTACATTAGACTTAATTCTGACTGATTCATTCTAAATTATAGGAATGTTAGAGCCCAAGTGTGTTACAGACCACCACACACATACAAGGCCATATTGGAATCCTTATAGCTGGCGATCAATAGCAGGCTTTTCACCAAAGACCTCTTGGCACCAGATCTCAGGAAGGAGTATAGCATTTCTACAGTAAAACCACAGTGACATCATTGTCAGATATAGGTCAGGAGAACCTTCTAGCATTTGTTTTGGCAGAACACATCAGTTGTTTATCTGGGCCATAGCCTGGGTCATGAAAAGCTCCAAATGTGTTGCCAAGGCAGATGTAACTCTTCAGGGAAAGTTGGAAAGTGCCTGAGCAGAACAAGATGAGGACAGGAGGGTGTTCGTGACCTCAGACACCAGAATAACATTGCAGTTCCCTATTGGAGCTCCCACCACTGCTCAGTGAAGCAGTTGCTGTTGTGCTAAACCAAGCCCCTGGTCCAGGAGAGATTCTGTTTACATTCTTCTCTAACAGATAATGCTATATGAGGTGGTAGTGTAATCTAGGTACCTTTCGCTTCCCTCCCTGCCCTGGACAGGATACAATAGTTTGACTGAGAAGATGAAGCCTAGAGAGGAGAAGAAGGTGGAAGTGCTGCTCTGCTTTTCTCTTCAGGTCAACACCAAACATAGTAGATATGGCAGATCCACAATATTAAATAAATGTCACATTTGTGCTAGTAAGAAAAGGTTACCTTCAAGATCAAGCCCGCTGTGAATCAGAAATCTCATTTATTGTTTCTTGATCCCATGAAAAAGAAAAGAAAGAATTAAATAATAAAGTAATCAGAAATCATGCTTAAAAAGTAAGAGACAATTGCAGTATACAAGCTCATCTTACAGTTTTCAGAATAACAATGCACAGAAGTCACCTATCACATTGAGTGCATACTGAAAAGATTCAAACATCTTAGCACCTTTATTGCTTACAATGTTTGTGTTTTAAAGCAAGAAAAATGAAACTACAGAAAAATACTTGAAACTTGTGTGCCAAACATAGTGTGTCCCTTATGTTTAATTTTCAGGAATACCCAAGATACAGATGAGGAAAATACCACCCAGAGAATCTTAAGTAGCCTCCTCAGGATTCTTTCCTGATAAATGGGCTTTGGCTTTAACTTAATCTTAGACTCTTTTTACTGTACTACTGCTTAGTATTAATAAACCTCAAATCTTTGTTTTGTTTTCTTCCAGCTCCATGGCAACAGAACCCATTTCTACGAGGGCCTTAAAAATAAATCTCTTGCACTCGGGAGGCAGAGGCAGGCAGATTTCTGAGTTTGAGGCCAGCCTGGTCTACAAAGTGAGTTCCAGGACAGCCAGAGCTGTACAGAGAAACCCTGTCTCGAAAAACCAAAAAAAAAAAATAATAATAATAAATTTTAAAAAATAAATAAATAAATAATCTCTTCATACTGAAATAAATGCAACTTAAGTTTTCTCAAGTATTTTTTGCCTACATGTTTTTTTTTATGCCTGCATATTTTCTTACTTTAGTATTTGATAATTTTAAATGTATGTAAATGTAGTATATAATTCTTATAAAATGTAATTATAATAGTGTATCACATAAAATACTACAAAATTCATTTTTAACATCAGAAATAAGCAAAATTACTTCCATGCAGTTATAAAGAGGCTTGTTCCAATGAATATTATCAGCAGCATTGAGGAGCAATGACAGAAATCTTTAAAACCAGGATTTGTTTCTGTTTTCAATGCACATTGATTTACCTTTTTGTTGTTGTTTGTTTGTTTGTTTGTTTGTTTGTTTTTCAAGACAGGGTTTCTCTGTATAGCCCTGGCTGTCCTGGAATTCACTTTGTAGACCAGGCTGGCCAAGACTATACAGAGAAACTGTCTGAAAAAAACAAAACAAAAAACGAATGACTCCTGCTTTACACATAATTCACTACATGGAGGAAAAACAACAAAAAGGAATTTGTGGGTAAGTAAATAAATGCCAAAATGCAACTTCTCTCACTGCCTGTGCTGTCCCCTCATGCTTTTCTCCTAATACCACTCAGCTTTAAAGTGATTCATTATTGCCTGGAATTTCATAGTTAAAGACCCTGCTGTCACACAACACACATTTCACTCAAGAAAGGCAGTTTAAAATTTTCACATCAGGGAGAAGTGATATGTTGGGAAAAAAACAACCAAGACCCAAGTGATGGAATAGAACATTCCTGGATTATCCATCAGCTGAGATGCTCAGGGAAGGCCTCTTTGAGGAAGTAATTAGATGCCACAGTAGAGAGAAGCTCACTAAGATGCTAAACCTTGTAAAAGACTTCCTCGTCTCCCCAAGTCGGAAGAAAGAACCTTTTTTTTCTGACTGGGGCTGATCGAGTGAGGTCAATGAAAGTAAGTCAGTAATATGTTTTTAATTAACCTCGACCCTTTCTAAGGTTGGTGGTGTCGATAGAACGGGAACGACGGGTTCTCTCATCAACTGGGTGTGTTTAGTGTCAAGGGAAATTGGATGGCTAGCCAGAATCAAAAGAGGAATGTCTTAGGACCAAGGTTTGTATGTCTGCAAGCTCTCACGTAGAACCAAGAGCAGACTGTTCAAGGAGACAAACATTTCTTCAAGGTTCAAATAGTCTAAAAACAACCTCAGCTTCTGCTGATTAAACCAAATAGCAGAAGGTTTGCTGAAACATTTCACTCAAAGCCAGACACAAAGACTTCACTTTACATATCTCTACAGTTTTTCAATAGAATACATGTGGAATGCATCTTATAACATATAGTCGACTTTCAGAGTATGCAAATATTTGTCCTGATGGTAAATATTTATTGAGAACTAATCTTTTTCCGTTTAAGCTGCTGTAATATCCCATAAACTGTGTAACCCATAGCCGACTGCTTCAATGATGGAAGCCTGAAACCAAGCTCTCTTACAGGGTCAGCAAGGGCCTCTGTTAATAATACTCTTAGTTAACTCTGATCTTACTTGGTCAATTCAAGCAGGAGTCCCTGGATGAACATGAGATCCAATATATATAGCCAGGATTACATGCCATCTTACAATATAAATATAAATGTTACTGTAAATGTGAAAGTTATTCTAGGACTTACATGTCAACACTTGTATACACTTTTAAGTGAAGTTCAACCATTTTGCGGCAACTTAAAAGAGTCTATCCAGGCCAGGTGTGGTGGCGCACGCCTTTATTCCCAGCACTCGGGAGGCAGAGGCAGGTGGATTTCTGAGTTCGAGGCCAGCCTGGTCTACAGAGTAAGTTCCAGGACAGCCAGGGCTATACAGAGAAACCCTGTCTCAAAAAAAAAAAAAAAAAGTCTATCCTTCATTCTCTTTCAAATCTTATAATGAGATTTGGCCATGTATGACATGGAACTTGGGGAGAGAGGGTATCTTCAATGTCTAAATATAGAACAATAATGACCTAAAGCTCAGAGTTACTGTTTTCAATTTTTACTTAAATGGCCATCAGAATATCTGATTAGTTTTTGTTTCCCCACTGTCTTGTTTACTTTGCTGTATATCAGGATCTTTTTAAAAAGTACCATGTGAAGATCATGTCCTTGGAGAAATAAACCTAAGTTCTACTTCTCCTGGAGGCTTTACTGTCACCCAGAGGCAAAGACTTACACAGGAAGAACACAATAATTCCAGTAGTTGACTCACTATTCTAAAAACAAAGGATTAAAAAGAAAAGTCAACACGAGGCTGGGGAGGCAGCTCACTGAACAATAAGCTTGCTGTGTAAGCCTAGTAATTTGAGTTCTACGCCTAGAACCCACAGAAAGGGAAGGAACAGACTCCATGAAGTTGTCCTCTGACCTCCACACATGTGCTGTGGCATGCATGCCCAAACATGCACACCATGTGCACCCAAAACACAGTGATACAGAAAATAAGATAAGCATAACTCATGAGAGAATGCTGTTTTGCTAATACTTGATTTAGTTATGTTTAAAAGATTTAAAGAACACACACTGTATGCTTAAAATCAGTATCCTTATCACGACTTTCCCAGAAAGGTTGATGTATAAAGCTGTGGCTCCATTCAGCAGGTCATAGTAGGTTGGAAATACCACAATAATCAGGGCTCAGGGAGGGGTCCATGGAGCATTACCCTTCCTTCCAATCTGTACTATGAGCTACTGATGGACTCCGGGGAAGGGAGTTGTGTACCCACTGAAAACTTCAATGGATAGTTTCAAACACAAGGTCACACAGATGATTATGGTATGATTAAACTCAATGGGTCTCAAAGCAAATCAAACCAAACCCACAAAAACAAAAACAAAACAAACAAAAAAACAAACCCAGGGGCTGGTGAGATGGCTCAGCGGGTAAGAGCACCTGACTGTTCTTCCGAAGGTGATAAGTTCAAATCCCAGCAACCACATGGTGGCTCACAACCATCCGTAACGAGATCTGGCTCCCTCTTCTGGAGTGTCTGAGGACAGCTACAGTGTACTTACATATAATAAAATAAATCTAAAAAAAAAAAAAAAAAAAAAAACCCAAACCCAAAACAACCAGTGATGGGAGGGCTCACTGGTGGAACACACATTTGGTAATGACAGTTATATGTTAGCCTGAAGCACTGTGTTTTAGACGCATATCTTGGTATGAACCGTTTTGTAATCCTTTTGATTGCAGACTTGCTGACTAAGGGTCACTTGTCCACGGGAAATCTTTTAAAAAGCCCCTGCCTCTGTTTTAGTGCATCTTGGCTGCTTTAATGAAATACCACATATGGGCAACTCTAAAAGAACAAAGGTTTTCTCTTTACAGGTGGGAAGTTAAATAAATCTGCTCAAGCTGCTGGTAGAACCAGCATGTGATGAGGGGCACTTCCTCATTCACATTGTGTCCTTGTGGTGAACGGTATCTATGGGACCATTTTTCTAGGGCCACTAATCCCATCAGGAAGGTACACCTGTCAAGACCTAATTCCTTCTAAAAGGTCTCATCCTTGCTTTTATGATTGGTTCTAATGGTTAGATCTTGAACCCATTTGGGATTAATCCAACTTTGTTCTTTCATGTGTAGACAACCAGTATTCCTGGTTCTGTTTATTGCAAATACTGCCCTCTGAAATGGGATTGACATCCTTATAGAACATCAGTTTATTTCGTATGCAATGAAGATTTATTTTGAACCTCTTGATTGTAGCTCAATGGTCTAGATGTCTGGTAAGCTCCAAAGAATATGAACTTAAAGAAATAAGTTAATAATATATGTATATATGGATACTTCCATATATCTATAATTCAGGAAACAAAGTATTATCAACAAATAAACTCAGACAAAAACCAGATTATTAGAATTAAGATAGTGGAATTGCTGGTTGGTGGTGATACACACTTTTAATCTTGGGAGGTTGTGGTACCCCTTCTCCATCAGCATAGCTGGTGCTATGACCAAAGCCTTGAGAAGCTGCACCCAGCGGCATCCCTTGTCTTGTTAATTAGGCTAAGAAATAGCCCGGTACCCCTGAAGTTTGCTTCTGTGTGTGTCTCCCAGGACCTCGGCTCCGCCCAGCCCGCCCAGCCCACCTACGACCAGCCCACTGGCGCAAACCCAGGACATCTCACAAGACTCCAGGCTTCCCACCAAACTCTAGAAGGCCTGCACAGAAGACTGGGGGCGGGGCCTGCCTTCCTTTTTCCCCAAGTGCTTGTGATTCATTAAACAGTCGCCTTGAGCAGAAACCCAGCCTTGGCTACATTCTTTTTCCCTCCCCAATCTCTTACAGCTCCGGACTATTCCTTCCAGGGAACCCAAATCTGTGAATGTAGGGGTTACCGCTGGCCGGGCCCTCACATTTGGAGGTAGAGTGGATTTATATGAATTTGAGGCCATCTTGGTCTACAGAGCAGGTTCCAGGACAGCCAGAGCTACACTGAAAGACCCCCAAAATGTTTCCCCTTGAAATGTACAGCCTTTGAATGCTCCCCAAGGCCTGTTTCCCAATCTCTGAGAATACAGNCCAGAGATAACTCCAAGATAGAGTTATTCCTATAATGCACTTAAAGACAATTTTCTTATGGGAACCTGAACTTTTACCCGATACCACCCTGCCCCGTCTATTTCTGAGGAAAACATGTTTGTCTTCCCTTTTCTGAAAACAGTCTGATTTATCTTCCCTTTTTCAAAAACAGTTTGGTCACAGATGTCCTGGACAGCCGTCCAACAGTTCACCGTGACCTTCAAAATATTTTCTACCCCCTCCCAGTACCCCCTCCCCAAACTTGTGGTTTTAGCCCTTAAAAATGCTAAGAAAATTAGAATCGGGGTCAGACTCCTCTATCCCTGTGTGGAATATGAATCTCACCCTAGCTTGCTAGCTTAGAATAAACCTCCTGCTATTTGCATCAAGTTCGGCTCTGGTGTCTTCCTGGGGGACGTGCTCTCCGGGGACTGGATAAGGGTCTCCCCTCACGGGGGTCTCTTCAACACATAGAAATCCTGTCTTGAAAAACAAACAAAAAGATAGTAGAATTATCAAATAAAAGTATGTTAAGGGCCAGTGAGATGGTTTGGCCAGTAAAAATGTTTTTCTCTGAAGCCTAATGTCCTCAGTTTGAGTCTCTGGAACTCAGTGTGGAAGAAGAAAGCTAACACCAGAAAGTTGTCCTCTGTTGCGCGTGGGCGCACACATACACACATACAAAGAGAGACAACGCAACGCACATAGTTTTTAAAATACATTTATTTTACATTTAAAGAAATAGTGTTAGAGGCTGGGTGTGGTGGTGCATGCCTTTAATCCCAGCACTTGGGAGGCAGAGGCAGGCAGATTTCTGAGTTCGAGGCCAGCCTGGTCTACAGAGTGAGTTCCAGGACAGCCAGGGCTAACAGAGAAACCCTGTCTAGAAAAAAAAAAAGAAAGAAAGAAATAGTGTTAGAATGCAGAGAAATCAGGAACACAAAGTCATTCTTGGTTACACATAGATTTGGAGACCAGACTGGCTATATAAGGCCCTGACTCAAGAAAAAAATTTTTAAAGAATCAATCATGTCTCATATACATGAAAATAATAATCGACAAAATTTAAATTTGGCAGTTTGTGGGAAAGCTGATTTACTCAAAGATAAGGTAGTTGTTGCCAATCCTAATGATCTGTGTATGAACCTCAGGACCCATGTTGTGAAGAGAGAGAATAGCTTCCTGAAACTTGTTGTGTGACCACTATTCATGACTGTGGAATTTACACACACACACACACACACACACACACACACACACACACACGGTGTAGGGAGGAGGGTGATGCAAATGTAATTTTTTTAATTTTTTTTTTGTTTTGTTTTGTTTTGTTTTTTTCGAGACAAGGTTTCTCTATATAGCCCTGACTGTCCTGGAACTCACTCTGTAGACCAGGCTGGCCTGGAACTCAGAAATCTGCCTGCCTCTTCCTCCCAAGTGCTGGGATTAAAGGCGTGAGCCACCACGCCCGGCTGTAAAATATTATTTTGTGTATGAAAGTGAGGCTGAGTAAGGTTTGATCCACAGCATGCATGTACCCTCAGGCCAGATGTGTAAGGTCTCCTGGAACTGGGAGTGACAGGCAGTTTTGAGCTTTTTGATATGGATGCTAAGAACCAATCCCTGTAGCTAAAAGTATGTGCTTTTAACTACTTGACCATTTCTCAAGCCCCTGTAATTTAAAATTTTTAAAACTTAGTAGTCTAGTAGACTTGAAACCCTCTGAAGAACCATTTTACTTAGATATAAAGGAGGAGCTTAGAAACATGGTGAGTAAAGGTAACTATTTGAACATAAGTACATAAAACTTTTGTTAAGGAAATATAAAATACCATAACAATCAGGATAAATATTGCTGAAAATGTCATGTAACATTTTTCGTTTAATTACATTGGTTTATTTTGTGTGTATGTATACGTGCATGCATGTGTGTTTGTGTACAATTTTACATACCACAGTACACATGTAATTCTAGAGTGTAATATATGTGGGGATTCCAGAGTACAAAGTAGGAAACAGTGCTCTCCAACCACCATGTGGGACCTGGAGATTGAATTCAGGTTGTCTGGTTCTTGAGCAAATAGCCATCTACTGAGCCATCTCTCCAGCCGGTCAGAAGGTTTGAAAGATGCTAAGACTTTCAGGAAGTCCCATCAAATACTTTGCCTAGAATATTATCACATTATCATAAATATGTGAGAAATTCCAGAGATAATATTTTTTTAACTATGGGAGAAAAAATCTACAAATTTATGCAGCTATATTAGCAATGATCAGATTGATTGAAACATGGTTTTACGTAGACGAGGCAGTATTAAAATTCACATGCTGTGCACATACCACACACACACCCTTCCCCTCTTTTGCATTTTTCAATTTGGTGGAATACAGGTTTCTAAAGTATGTCCATAGGATTTCCTCAGTGTCTGTTATGTACCCCCTTTCATTTCAAATTTGTTAATTTGGGTAGTCTTCCTGTGTTTTTTAATTTGGATAAGGGTTTGTCAATCTTAATGATTTTCTTTCTCAAAGAATATACTGTTTCATTGCTTCTTTGTATTGTTTTTGTTTGTTTGTTTCTATTGTATTGGTTTTAGCCCTGGGTTTGATTATTTCTTACCCTCTACATCTTGTAGATGTGATTTCTTCTTTTCATTCTAGAGCTTTTAGGTGTGCTGTTAAGTTACTAGTATGTGACATCTCCTTTTTTTTTTTTTTTTTAATGTAGACACTCAGTACTATGAACTTCTAAGAACCTCCTGCATTATGTCCCATAACTTTGAGTTTGTTGTGTATTCATTTACATTCAATTCTAGGAAGTTTTTAATTTCTGTTGACCCATTTTTCATTCAGTCAGTTTCCATGAGTTTGCAAGCTTTCTATTGTTAAAATCCATCTTTAATCTGTGGTGTCTGATAGGATGCAGGAAGTTAATTCAGTTTTCTTGTATCTATTGAGACTTGCTTTGTGTCTGAGTATGTGGTCAGTTTTGGAGAAAGTTCTATATGGTGCTGAGAAGTAGATATATTCTTTTTTTTTTTTTTTTTTTTTTTTTTTTTTTTTTTGGTTTTTCGAGACAGGGTTTCTCTGTCTAGCCCTGGCTGTCCTGGAACTCACTTTGTAGACCAGGTGGCCTCGAACTCAGAAATCCACCTGCCTCTGCCTCCTGAGTGCTGGGATTAAAGGCATGTGCCACCATGCCCAGCAGATATATTCTTTTGTGAGTGAAGTGTTATATAAAAGTCTGTTAGGTCCATTTATTATGTGTCATTTAGCACTAGCATTTCTCTGTGTAGTTTTTGTCTTTATTACTTGTTGGTTGGCAAGAGGAGGTTATTGAAATCTCTATCAGTGTGTGAGGGTTAATATGTGATTTAAGCTGTCATAGTGTTTCTTTTTTAAACATGGGTGCCCTTATGTTTGATGCCTAGATGTCAAGAATTGAAGTGTCCTCTTAGTGGATTTTTCTTTGAATATGTACTGTCCTTCCCTATCTCTCCTGATTACTTTTGGTTTTAAGTCTATTTTTTCAAATACTATAATGGGTGCACCATCTTGCTTCTTAGATCCATTTGCTTGGAGTATCTGTTTCAGTCCTTTTATGCTGAGAAGATCTCTATCTTTGAGATAAGATAAAGTCAAGGTGTGTTTCTTAGATGCAGCAGCCAAATGGATCCTGTTTTCACATCCATTCTGTTAGTCTCTGCCTTTTTATTGGGGAATTGAGACCATTGATGTAGAGAGATACCAAAGAGCTGTGTTTGTTGATTGCTATTATTTTGGGGTCTGTGTGTGTGTGTGTGTGTGTGTGTGTGTGTGTGTGTGTGTGTGTAGAAGTCAAAAGGACAAGTTTCAGGCATTGATTCTCTTCTTCCATTATGTGGATCCACCATCTTGGGGATATTTTACCTACTGAATCATCTTGCCATCTCCAAAATGTAGCTTTTAAATATGCTACTTATAGTAATATAAAGATCATAAAATAGAATGAATACATTAAAAATTAAAGCTTTACTGAAAGATACTGACATGAATAAGGGGAGAATATACTACCTTCATAGACAGGGAGACTGACATAATAGTATCTTTTCTTCCTAAACTGATCATAGAGTCAGTGAAATTCTACATAAAAGAAGAGATATATTGTATCATGACAATTTATGTATAGAGACTTTACAAGTCATTAAAAGACTAATTTCTGTGTTTAAAAAGTTAGTAGTGGAAGAAAAGTAAGCTGATTCACAGGAAAATAAGAGTAAACCAATCTCACAGATAATGAAAACCAATTTTAAACCACAGGGTTTTGTGTGGTATAATAACACTTGTATGCTGGGGACCAAGCTTGAGGCATTATTATACACACTTAGCAGTTTCTTTACCATTAGCTTCATCCCTCATCCTCAAGATGTTTGGGGAGGGGTTTTTTCCTCCAAATCAAGTTTTCAGAGGTTATACTTTGATGAAATATTTTTAAGTAATTAAAAGTATCTTCTGATTTCAGTAAAAATTAAAGCAATTGTGAAGACCAATTTGAAAAAGATGAGTTATTACTATAAAGCTAAGAAATCAATGTCTAAAAGGTATATAAAGCTATAAAATCAGAATTAGTAAGTCATATACTTCTGGGGATGACTATATTATTTCAAAAACATTTGGTCAAATTCTCAAATATAGGGAGCCAGATAAGTTGAGTCAGAAGTTACTTATGAGTGTAAGGCACTGATTTGGAAGTCATCTAGATTCTTGCAAATTGCCCTTCAAGTGGAGTAACAGTATCAGAGTAAACTGGGGGTAGAGAAAACTGAGCTAGGTTAAGGCTAACACAACCCAGGTCAACTTTGTTTCTTACACAGTCAAGTTTGAGCATATATAAATACTGTTGATAGGAATACGGAGAATCAAGATGAGTAGAAGAGTCTGTAATGATGGAGACAGTAGGGTAGAGGAAAATATTCCATTTTCATAACGGAAATCAGGAAATGTAGTTTTGATTTTTTTCTTTTTGGGGGAGGGGTTCGAGACAGGGTTTCTCTGTGTAGCCCTGGCTGTCCTGGAACTTACTTTGTAGACCAGGCGCCACGCCTGGCTTGGAAATGTAGTTTTAATTTAGCTCTAGCCCTTCGAAATTGAAATTGCTTTAATCTGTACTGGGGTAGCCATGTCCTTCTACAAAGAGCTGAATGCTAAATACTTTGGTTGTAGTGGACCATGAGGTTCTGTTCCTCCTAGCTATTGTTTGTTTGTTTGTTTGTTTGTTTATTTGTTTGTTTTTTCGAGACAGGGTTTCTCTGTGTAGCCGGCTGTTCTGGAACTAACTCTGTAGACCAGGCTGGCCTCGAACTCAGAAATCCACCTGCCTCTGCCTCCCGAGTGCTAGGATTAAAGACATGTGCCACCACTCCTGGCTAACCTTCAGATTTTTAGTCTATTCCTTTGTTTGATAATTTTATTGACATTAAGTATTTTTTTAAAAATATAAATAACTTGTCTTGCTCTTTAGTAGTCAACTGAACATGATTCTTTAAACTCTCTCTTTGGGCTAAAAGTATTCTTTTGTGTGTGTGTGCGTGTGCATCAGCCATTCCTCATATCAACTCCATAAACAATTACATAATCTCCTTGGAGCAGCTCACTCAGTACTCTTGAACCTCAGGTCATTGAATATCAGTAACTGGGGGGATCGTTGCCTTTGAAAGAATCACAGTCATATTTCAATCCCTTCCCCGGGACAGGTTTATTTTTATTAAAGTGTATACATAATTTTGTGTGGGAATATGTAATACCTATGCTTAAAAGTTTGAAATTCAAGCTTAGGGCTGCAATTCAGGAGTAGTAGTAGGCTTTCTTTTTTTTTTTTTTTTTTTTTTTCCGAGACAGGGTTTCTCTGTATAGCCCTGGCTGTCCTGGAACTCACTCTGTAGACCAGGCTGGCCTCGAACTCAGAAATCTGCCTGCCTCTGCCTCCTGAGTGCTGGGATTAAAGGCGCCTGGCTAGTAGTATGCTTTCATAGTATGTGCAAGGCCTTGGGTTCTGTCCCCAACAGAAAACAGTTAAAAATAAAATTGAATATAAGAGGTTTAAAAGATAATGCAATGATTTGATATTTCTTCATGTCTACATAAATTAGAGTTGTCTGCATGCATAGATATCTAGTCTTTGCTTAAGATCATTTTGATTACATTTAGTGAATGTAAGGACTGGGAAATGGCTCAGTGGTAAAGTGCTTACTGCAAGAAGAATGAGGACCAGTTTTTAGATCCTTGCTTCCATGTAAAAAGTCAAATTTGGAGACACAAACCTACAATCCAGTCAGACCCATGGGTAAAGGCACCAGCTGCCACGCCTGGCAGTTTGATCCCTGGGGTTCACATTTGATAAGAGATAACCTCACACTTCAAGTTGCCCTGTCAGGTTGACTGACACCCACACCCATGCCTTGGCACACACACATGCCTACACAGACTAGAAAAGTAAATTTTATTTACTTATTTATTTATTTATTTATTTATTTATTTATTTATTCCTTGTTCCGGTCAACCCCGCTCGCTCCCGCCCGGCTCTGCTCGCTCCGGCCAGCCCCACTCGCTCCCGGCCGCCCCCGTACAGCCCCAGCTCGTTCCAGCTGGCCCGGCTCGCTCTGATGGGGCTCCGCTTGCTCCCGTTGGCCCCGCTCGTTCCGGCCGTTCCGTTCGGCCCCACTCGCTCCGGCCCCACTAGCTCTGGCCGTCCCTGCTTGCTTTGGCCGTCCCCGTTTGGCTCCGCTCGCCGGACAGCCTCACTTGCTCCGGTTGGTCTCTCCAGTCCAAGGATTCATTTCTTATTATTCTTCATAAGTATGCTGTAGCTGACTTCAGACGCACCAGAGGAGGGCATCAGATCTTGTTACGGGTGGTTGTAAGCCACCATGTGGTTGCTGGGATTTGAACTCATCACCTTCGGAAGAGCAGTCGGGTGCTCTAACCAGCTGAGCCATCTCACCAGCCCGAAAAATAAATTTTTAAAACACTCCAGAAAAGATCCTGGCCAGGCAGTGGTGGCACATGCCTTTAATCCTAGCACTCGGGAGGCAGAAACAGGAGAATTTCTGAGTTCGAGGCCAGCCTGGTCTACAAAGTGAGTTCCAGGACATCCAGGGCTATACAGAGAAACCCTGTCTCCAAAAACCAAAACCAAACAAACAGAAAAGATCCTGACATGGGGATTAACAGTTTGCTTGATTGAAAAATAAAACCTAACATTTCATGTAATCTGCTTTCAGGTTGTGAAGAAGTGTGTATTTAATACTTTATTTTTCTTCTCAGCAATACGGTGGGCATTTGGCACAACCAATAAAACATTTCTGAGTTTAAGTGTACCTGCAATCTGTGAAGTGGGGCCGGCATACATTACAGTGAGAGAGTATGGTGTAGATACTTAATGCTTGGTGTTATGGGCTGTACTGGCTAGTTTTGTGTGTCAAGTTGACACAGGCTGGAGTTATCACAAAGGAGCTTCAGTTGGGGAAGTGCCTCCATGAGATCCAGCTGTGGGGCATTTTCTCAATTAGTGATCAAGGGGGAAGATCCCCTTGTGGGTGGTGCCATCTCTGGGCTGGTAGTCTTGGTTCTATAAGAGAGCGGGCTGAACAAGCCAGGGGAAGCAAGCCAGTAAAGAACATCCCTCCATGGCCTCTGCATCAGCTTCTGCTTCCTGACCTGCTTGAGTTCCAGTCCTGACTTCCTTTGGTGATGAACAGCAATGTGGAAGAGTAAGCAGAATAAAACCTTTCCACCTCAAGTGCTTCTTGGTCATGATGTTTGTGCAGGAATAGAAACCCTGACTAAGACACAGGCCATATGGGGAGAACTGAAACTTCATCCTGGTCAACATGGGAATATTTCTAAGAGTGATGCCAACGTAAGCTGAGTCTTGAAACATTATGAGTTATACAAACAGGTGTTCACATAGTGTCTTAGTTTGAATTTTATTTCTGAGAAGAGACTCTTATCAAGGAAAACATGTAATTGGGGCTGGCTTACAGTTTCAGAGGTTCAGTCTATTACCCTCATAGCAGGAGGCATGGCAGCATACGAGCTGGCACAGTGCTGAAGGAGCTGGGAGTTCTACATCTTGATCTACAAGCAGCCAGGAGAAGACTGACTCTTCCACACTGTGGAGCTTGAGTGCTAGGAGCCCTCAAAGCCCACCTACACAGTGACATACTCCCACAAAGAAGGCCACACATAGAGAAGGGTCTCTTGCAATATTTTGTTAGTAAAAGCATTTTGGGACAGTGCTGGGTACTTTCTCTGTACAGTCGCCCTAGCTGTTATTGAACTCTAAACCAGGCTGGTCTCAGTCTCACAAAGAACCACCTACCTTGGTCTCCTGAGTACTGGAATTTAAGGCATGTGCCACCACCACCAGCCCCAGTTAAAAGCATTCTTTGGATGGTGGGCTAGGAAGGGAATTGAAGCATTTAAGAACCCTTATTAATAGCCGGGCGTGGTGGCGCACGCCTTTAATCCCAGCACTCGGGAGGCAGAGGCAGGCGGATTTCTGAGTTCGAGGCCAGCCTGGTCTACAAAGTGAGTTCCAGGAAAGCCAGGGCTATAAAGAGAAACCCTGTCTCAAAAAACAAAAAAAAAAAAAGAAAAGAAAAGAAAAAAAAAGTAGGTTTTAAAAGATCTACGCCCACCCCCAGAGACAGGGTTTCTCTGTATAGCTCTGGCTGTCCTGGAACTCACTCTGTTACCAGGCTGTCCTCGAACTCAGAAATCTGCCTGCCTGCCTCTGCCACGCAAGTGTTGGGATTAAAGGCATGTGCCACCACTGCCCAGCCAGAGATTAGAGTCTTTTTTTTTTTTTTTTTTTTCGAGACAGGGTTTCTCTGTGAAGCTCTGGCTGTCCTGGAACTCACTTTGTAGACCAGGCTGGCCTCGAACTCAGAAATCCGCCTGCCTCTGCCTCCCGCGTGCTGGGATTAAAGGCATGAGCCACCATGCCCGGCTCAGAGATTAGAGTCTTAACGGTCAGGAGGGCCTGGGGATGGAGAAGTGGCAGAAAATCTTAAAAGCATAGAGAAAAAGGAGATACAGAAAATAAAGACCATATCTCTAACCCTACTCCAAATAGGTGAAGCCAGAGCCACCATGAGACAAGCCTGGCACTTCTAGTGACAGTTACGGGCAATTTTAGCCATAGGAGAAACCTATAATTCTCACAAGTCTTAAATCCAGTGCAGGGACTTGGTGTTACAGTGCAGGATGACTTTAGTGAAGAAACTGCTTTGTGTCTAAAGGCATAGTGCTAGAGGTCAGCACTATCTTGAGAAGGAGCCTATGTCTTTTTTTTTTATATAAATCTTATTTATTTATAATATCTAAGTGCACTGTAGCTGTCTTCAGATACACCAGAAGACACGTCAGATCTCATTACAGATGGTTGTGAGCCACCATGTGGTTGCTGGGATTTGAACTCAGGACCTTGGGAAGAGCAGTCAGTGCTCTTAACCACTAAGCCATCTCTCCAGCCCAAAAGGATTTTACTTTTTTTTTTTTTTTTTGAGACAGGGTTTCTCTGTGTAGCCTTGGCTGTCCTGGAACTCACTTTGTAGACCAGGCTGGCCTCGAACACAGAAATCCACCTGCCTCTGCCTCCCGAGTGCTGGGATTAAAGGCATGCCCCACCACACCCGGCTGGAAATGTGCAAATTGATACAGAAATTATGGAAGCCAGTTGAGAGGGTCCTCAAAAGAATTACAGCGGCCATATGATGCATGTGAACCAGTCCTGGGCTCTTACACATTTCTATGTAACTCCATACACTATCATAGAGATATGTGCATACTCATGTTCACTGCTGCGCTATAGCAAGGGAATGGAACCAACCTAATTGTCCAACAGGTAATGGATAATGGAAATCTGGTATGGGCTGGAGAGATTGCTCAGTGGTTAAGAGCACTGACTGCTCTTCCAAAGGTCCTGAGTTCCATCCCCACCAACCACATGGTGGCTCACAACCATCTGTAATGAGATCTGATGCCCTCTTCTGGTGTATCTGGAGACAGCCACAGTTTGCTCACATACATAAAATAAAATAAATCTTAGAAAAGAAAAAAGAAAAGAAAAGAAAGAAAATCTGGTACATAGATAAAATGGTGTATATAAAAATATAATTGCTAGTCAAAGTATGAAATCCACAGCTTGTTTGTTGTTTGTTTGGGGTTTTGTTTTGTTTTTTGGGGTTTTTTTTTTTTTTTGGTTTTTTGAGACAGGGTTTCTCTGTGTAGCCCTGGCTGTCCTGGAACTCACTTTGTAGACCAGGCTGGCCTTGAACTCAGAAATCTGCCTGCCTCTGCCTCCCGAGTGCTGGGATTAAAGGCGTGCGCCACCATGCCCGGCTGTTTTGTTTTTGAAACAGGGTTTCTCTATGTAACAGCCCTGGCTGTCTTTGAATTCATTTGTATACCAGGTTGGCCTCAAATTCTCAGAGATCCCACTCCCCCTACCTCCTGAGTGCTGGCACTAAAGGCATGCACCACCATGCCCGGCAGCTGTTTTAACTGTGTGGAGGTTCACTGAGATGTATAAACTTCATCTGGATAATCTCACAGCATGTGCTTTTTGTTTTGTTTTGTTTTTTATTTTCAAGGTCTTTACAATAAAGATTTAATTAAATAATAGTGTTTGAGCCAGGCAGTGGTGGCGCATGCCTTTAATCCTAGCACTTGGGAGGCAGAAGCAGGTAGATTTCTGAGTTCGAGGCCAGCCTGGTCTACAGAGTGAGTTCCAGGACAGCCAGGGCTACACAGAGAAACCCTGTCTCAAGAAAGATAAATAAATAAATAAATAAATAAATAAAGTGTGAAATACTAAAAACCTATATCAAAGCAGTCTGTAAATCTAAGGAAATGAAAAATAATGTAAGGTGTTATAATTTGTTGGCTATTTGCACTCATTTTAATTACTGTCTATTCATTAATTTGATTGATGTCTTTCATATCATTTGCTCTTTATGCTTTCTTTTTTTTCAAGACAGGGTTTCTCTGTGTAGCCCTGACTGTCCTGGAACTCACTCTGTAGACCAGGCTAGGGTCTTGAATTCAGAAATCTGCCTGCCTCTGCCTCCCAACGGCTGGGGTTAAAGGCATAATTTCTGTATGTGCAAGTACTTTACAATAAAGTTTTAATTAATAATAGAAAATAATACCATATGAAATACTAGAAACAATGGCCAGAGCAAGCGGGGCCGACTGGAGCGAGGGGGCAGATCAGAGCGAGCAAGGTTGACAGGAACGAGGGGAAAAAAGAAATACTAGAAACATAAAGCAGTCTGCAAGTCTAAGGAAGTGAAAACATTGTGTTGTTATAAGCTATTGGCCATTGCACTGAATACAATCAATTCATTAACTTGACTAATGTCATATTCGTACAATTTGCCGTTTTTGATGGAAGTGTTTAGTTAACTTTGTTTAGTTCATTATATATTCTAATTATCAATCCTTTGTGAGATACATGAATGTGGGGTGTATGTGTGGGTTTTGGGTATCAAACACAATGTTCCTGCTATTCGCCCCACACTGAGAAGGCTAGGCTGACTCCATGACAGGCTTCAAATAGGCAGATCAGGACTGGGCAAGTCCAGTTAAGACCAGGCCTCAGAAGCTGTCCCGTCACCTGGCCTGAGGCAAGGACAGTGGGTCAGCAGCAGTTTCTAGACCTCCCCAGCAAGCTTCCAGCCCCCACACCCTGGTCATAATGGCTCACTTTGTTGTCCCTGTATCTTGGTAATGGGAGACCCCAGCATGCTTGACTTCTGTAAAATAAAACACTCTTTGCATTTACATACTTGAGTCCTGGGTGTCATTCTTCGGGCGAATCATGGACCCTTACAACACCATCCCACATCCCACGCTTGTACACCTGAGTCTGTCCTCATCTCTTAGATGAAGGGAGTGTTCACTTTATGGCGCTGTTGGAGTGAGAAGAAAGATGCAAAGCTCATAGACTGTACAAAGTACTCTAAAAGGGGTCTTGGTTTCCTAGATGCCATGTGCAAAGTCGTCCCAACACTGTGTGGCAAGAGGGGCACTTCAGCTCAAGTGAGGGCCGTCAGGAGAGCAGAGGATGCTATGCTAATGACTCAAAGGCCATGAACCCTAAGGCCCAGTTTCCCCAGAACCTCCTGATACTCAGGTGTTGGGCATGCTTTCCCTTTCCTAACAGACTACATCTTCTTCCCTGCCCTCTGAGCATTCTTTTTCTACTCTCTACTCCTTGCACCTTGTAGCTCCACTATGGAACACACCTGCTTTCTTAGGCCTTACCTCAAAAGGTGGGATTTCCTCTCTTCCTCTTCTCCATCTCCCTCTTGTTCAAAATTGCCAAGATCTGCAGCCCACCCTCCTGCCTGCTGTTCTTTCAACCTCTGACAAACAGGTCCTTGAGCTTTCTTCTGTTTACAGAGGCTTTCATTAATAAGACAGAGAACCCACCAAAGGGAACTATGAGTTCCCCAGCCATAGCCACACTTTACAAGGAAGGCATCTAGGTGTGGAGGGGCATGCTGGTAACCTCAACACTCACAAAGCTGACGACGCAGGACATGGCAGGCTCCAATGTGGCTTGTGGCGCACAGTGAGAACTGCCTCAGGGGGGCAAGTGTGGGGCACCAAATCCCTGCCTCCTCTAGAGCACTACTTAGTAAAACACTTTAGTCTCTCCTACTTACTGCTGACAGACATTCACTCATAACTTATAAAGGCAACTCCCAACCCTTGACTTGTTTTCAAAGACCTCCTTCCCCTAACCTCCATCCATGTTTCCCATTTCTCCTCAGGCCACATTTTCTGGTCTCAGGGAAACAATTCTCATTTCATTCTGAGATTTTCAGGCTTAGGCAGAACTTCTTTCACCTGTGCTGTCTAACCTCCTCAGAGATAGCAGTCTTTTGTTTTTGTTTTTGTTTTTTCCAGACAGGGTTTCTCTGTATAGCCCTGGCTGTCCTGGAACTCACTCAAGACCAGGCTGGCCTTGAACTCAGAAATCTGCCTGCCTCTGCCTCTGCTGGGATTAAAGGCGTGCGCCACCATGCCGGGCTGATAGCAGTCATTATTACAGCTATCCTTCTAGCTCTCTCACTCTCTCTCTCTCCATCCCTCCTTCTCTTCCTCCTCCTCTTCCTCCTCCCCCCTCTCTCCCCCTTTCCTTTCCTCTTTCCAGGCAACTTGAAAGGAGAGAAAGTTTAGAGTTCAGTTCAGATGACGTCCTTTTGACACACTGACTTCATCCTCTAAAAGGAAAGTAATGTGTTGCTGTACTACTGGACAGCTGCTTTTCCCACTCCATCATTGAGAGAGATGTGGTAGGTAGCAGGTGCCTGTAATCCCAGAATTTGGAAGGTGGAGACAGGAGGATTAGAAGTTCAAAGTCATCCTCAACTCCAGAGCAAGTAGCCAAACTGGAGTAAAAGAAACCTTGTCTTAAAATAAACAAACAAACAAGGTCTGCACCGCAGAGATGGCTGGGGGGCAGAGCACTTGCCTACATGCCTTGCAACCTGAGTGTGATGCCCAGAGCCCACCTAAAACTGGAGAGCATCTACTTCGCAAATTATATTAAATACAAATTCCATGTACTCGACACAACTGACAGAGTTTGTGCTTACTTATTTCAATTAATGACAAATCTGCAGCTAGAGGCAGTTTGGGGATTGCTCCAAGCTGAGAAATTGACAAAACCAACACAGGAATCCTTCCCTTCTGATACAGGATGCTGTTGAGCACTTGAGAACAGTAAAAGTAGCCGAACATGTTTCAGACTCAGGAAATAGGGTCGGTTAGCACAGCTTCACCAGGTCTCGGTATCTAGCCCCTGTTATATAAAGATCACTAATTACAGCTAAGGTATCATAGTAGTCACAATAAAGAATGTTAAGCTGGAATGGCCACAGAAAATTTTAAAAATCATTTCATGGGTTAAAGAGATTAGCTGATGTTAGGAAAAATACAGCTTGGTGGTGGTGGTGCACACCTTTAACCCCAGAAGTTGGGAGGCAAAGGCAACTGGATCTCTGAGTTCAAGGTCAGCCTGGTCAACAGAATGAGTTCCAGGACAGCCAAGGCTACACTACAACCCTGTATTGAAAAAAACAAAAACAAAAGAAGAAGAAAGGAGGAGGAGGAGGAGGAGGAGGAGGAGGAGGAGAAGGAGAAGGAGAAGGAGAAGGAGAAGAAGAAGAAGAAGAAGAAGAAGAAGAAGAAGAAGAAGAAGAAGAAGAAGAAGAAGAAGAAGAAGAAGAAGAAGAAATGTGTACTACTCTTACAGATAAATTTGGTTTCTAGCACCATACACCACCAACTCCAGGTCCTGGAGAGCCAATACTCTCTTCTGTCCTCCCAAGGCGCCTGTACACATGTGACATAAACGCAAATACATCCTTTGTTAAAAGTTATCTTTCTGATGAAGACAGAAAGGGTCCGAGATTCAGGACTACGCAATGAATTACTGCTAAGAGTAGAAGTTTACTCAATAAATATTTAGTGCACTAGGGTAGTGAAAGGTTGAGGAAAAGACCAACAGTCTCAATTCCCTGTGCGGAGAGAGGTCCAAGGCGAGAACCGGATTCCCCAGGGCAGTGTGGGCAGGAGGACCCCGGGGAAGGGTGCAAGGGGACCGTTTCTCCGCCGGGCCGCGCGGGGGCGCTGCTCCCCTCCTCGTGCGCCGGGCCCGGCGGCACCGCCCACTCTCCTTTTCCCGGCGGAAATGCCGGGGCGATGACGGAAACCCGGAGGGAGGGAAGAGAAAGAGCGAGAGAGCCGGGGCCAGAGCGCGGAAAGGCCTGCGGGCGGCAGCGGGCGGGCGGGCGCCGTCGGGCCGGAGCCTCCCCCGAGCCGAGCCGAGCCGAGCCGCGCTCCGCGCTCCGAGCCGTGAGCCCTTCGCCGCGCCCCGGGCGCGTGGCCGGGGCCGGGCGGGGCGGGCGCTCCCGGAGGCCGGGGCCCGCGGCTGCCCGCTGGGCTTGGGCGGGGCGCGGGCTGCGCGCTCCGCGGCTCGGTGGTCCCGCCGGGGGCCGGCGGCGGGGACGTGCGGCTCGCCGCCATGGACGACAAGGCGTTCACCAAGGAGCTGGACCAGTGGGTGGAGCAGCTGAACGAGTGTAAGCAGCTGAACGAGAACCAAGTGCGGACGCTGTGCGAGAAGGTAGGCGGAGGCGCGCGCGGGGGTCGGGGGGGAAACGGGCCCTGGCCCCCCGGCTGGAGTGGGGGACGGGGTGCGGGACCCCACCCACACCCCGAAAACCAGGCTGCTGCAGTCCCCGGGCTCCACGGACAACTGCCCTGAAAGTCGTTAACACCGAGCCGTGGTTAGCGTGGCGTCGATCGCTCGCAGGTGATCCACGGAGTGCAAGGAGCTTTTGTTTGCACACTAGTGGGCGTGATGGCAGGCCGAGCCTTCTCCCAGCCTGAGTTTGGCGGAGGCAGGTGATTGAAGCTGGTCTGGGCGGCCGAGTGGCTCTGGAGAGGGACGTCTTTTTCAGGAAGAAGGCAGCAGGTGCTGAGTTTGGAAACGGTGTTTACTGGCAACGATAACTGGGATAGGTGCTATTTAGAACTGGTCACGTTACAGAAAGTTACTTCTTTTTTTTTTTTAACCCCGTGTATCCTTCCCGACCCCACTCTATAGCTTGCAGGTGATATAGATTGGGTAAACCCTTTTTGATCGTGTCTTCTCGGCTTTGAGACGTGTGTATCTATTGGTTTATTAACCACTAGTATTTTTTAAGCTTATATCACCTTATTTAAAGTCTTTTTAAATTTTTCATTCCTCTTTTATATTATGTGCTAACTCGCTTCCCTGTCTCTTCGTGTTGAAGAGTCCTGCAAAAGAATAACGGAACTAAGTATTCAAGTCAGAGTCTACATCTTTTTTCCCAGAAGTTAGGATTCTACCAAAGGATTTTGATTATCCGTCTGATACGTCACTCCTTACTTAGGGTGGGGAGTGGTAGATGGCCCTCGGTGCGTTTTTTTTCAAGTTGACCAGGGCCTTTGTGTGTTGAATAAATACTTAGCACAGGAGAGTTTCTTTCTTCAAAAAGAACCGTGAAGAAAAGGGTGTTTCCCTCAGAAACTGTTTGTGTATCGTCTCAGTTAATTTTTATTTATCTGTGTAATAACCTGTAACTTCGTTAAGTCTTAAAAGTAACCCTTTAGATGATCTCTCTCAACTGGAGCACCACTGAGTTTGGAAATTGAGTCAGACAACCTTATTGTAGTTGTGACATCCAACCTATAAACCAAGAGGTGGCAGAATCCGGTTAGGGGTTTCTGTTGGACTTCCTAGTCATTTTAGGATACACTCTTTTTTTTTTTCCTGCATTTGTTTAATTTATTTTTTTATTAGACATTTTCTTTATTTACATTTCAAATGCTATCCCGAAAGCTCCCTATACCCCTCCCCCTTACCCTACCCACCCACTCCCACTTCTTGGCCTTGGCGTTCCCCTGTACTGGGGCATATAAAGTTTTAGGATACACTCTAAAGAAGGTTGTACCACAGCTATGAAGTATCATACTGAAGTCTTAAACTCTTAGGAAGGTTCATGAGTCTCTTAAAGATTTTTTTTTTTTAAACTCCACTTTTAAGTAAACTGGATTACTGGTTAGTAGCAACATCCAGTGCTTTTGAGCTTACATCTTAGGCTGAGGGTCTCTTTTCTTTGCATATCTCCACGAATTCAGAGTGCCACCCTCTGCTTTGTCCCTACCTGACTCGGGCGGGGTCTGGTCTCTTGAAAAAGTAGCACAGGTTCTGAACTGCTGAGCTATTTCCATCCCCCTATTTAAGTTCAGCCAATCAGAATTCACTGCCCCCCCCCACAGCGAGCTAGCTGCCAGTCTCTGCCCATCTGATGCTTATCTGTGAGGCAGGGATGAGGGTACCTAACAATCTTCTGGGTGGAAAGTATCCAGAGCTGCTCACAAACAATCCTGACAGGAAGCAAGCACTTGGGGAATGTTAACTGAGAAAGGACGGGTTCTGGTCGTGTCTTGGTTGTCACCCTTGCTTTAGTGGGACTTCTGGGGATTTTGTGTCCATTGGCTGTGTGTTTCCTGTTATCTTCAGCACACACGCTACTAGGTTTACAGCAATGCTGTAAGACAGACACCCTTACTTCCCACTTGGTCGTGTGAATAATACTCTGCCCTTCCTGAGCTAGAAAGCCTCATAGGAAGGTTGTAACAGAGACAACAAGCCTTATACAGCCACCCGCTATTCATTCCTTTTATCTAGTTTTCTTTTTTGGTTTTGTTTTTGGTTTTGGTTTTTCTCTGAGTAGCCCTGGCTGTCCTGGAACTCACTTTGTAGACCAGGCTGGCCTCGAACTCAGAAATCCACCTGCCTCTGCCTCCGGAGTGCTGGGATTAAAGGCGTGCGCCACCACTGCCCGGCTGCCCGCCCAACTTTTTAATAGTGTGACTTCTAGATTTTGTTTGCCATACCACCCTATAGAAAGCAACATTGTGCCAGGCGTGGTGGTGCACGCCTTTAATCCCAGCACTCGGGAGGCAGAGGCAGGCAGGTTTCTGAGTTCGAGGCCAGCCTGGTCTACAAAGTGAGTTCCAGGACAGCCACGGTTATACAGAGAAACCCTGTCTCAAAACAAACAAACAATAAAAAAAAAAGAAAGCAACATTGTAAGGAGATAGTTTTCCCCCAGACATTAAATTCCTGCTCTGATTTAGCTCTGCAGCTGAAGCAACTGAAATCAAGGTGAGAGTGGTTATGGTAAAGGCCCTGGCCTGGGGTCTTAGCGGTGAAATGACTGCCAAAGTTCCTGCACAAGAGACATGTCAGGCTTCTGAAGTTAGTTTATGTCACTGTAGAATTGTTGGTCTAGGACCGTATGGCCTGCCTTCTGAGACCACAGGCTTGATACACTCACCTCTGTTAGCATCCAGATTCAAAGCTAATTGTGACCTGGCTCCTTTGAAACATAAATACTGCTTCTGGAACTGTTTCCTGCCGTGGCATGGTGTACAACAGCTTTTAAAGGTGGTGTGCCGCACTGCCTGTCTGGCCTGTCCAGGACAGTCTGTGACTAGAACTATATTTATCTCTCGTCTTGGGAAAACTTTAAAAAAAGATTGACCTGTTAAGATTTTATTCTATAACTGAAGACGGTTTGTGATGACGAGGTGAGGTCTTTAATCAGAAAATCTGGGGCTAGTGTAGAAATACATGCCAATTCTAGACCATTAAAGGCTAGGCTCACAAAAAAAGAAAAAAAAAAAAAGAAGAACTGGGTGTAAATTCTCTGTTGAACTAGGGTGGTAGGTGTCTCATGGCTCTGTCTTCAAAGCTTTGGCATTCACAGACATTTAAAGTTTTACTTCATAATGTGAAAGAGCATATTCTTGACTTTTGGGGGGGGGGGGTGAGACAGGGTTTCTCTGTGTAGCCCTGGCTGTCCTGGAACTCACTTTGTAGAACAGGCTGGCCTCGAACTCAGAAATCCACCTGCCTCTGCCTCCCGAGTGCTGGGATTAAAGGTGTGTGCCACCACGCCCGACTTGAATTTTTTTTTTTAATGGTCATATTAACCTTGGGAAGGAGGTCTGTATAATATAGATTGTTCCCTTCCTAGGAAGAGGGAGCTCAAGGTTAGACTTGACTAAAAGAAGTGATATCATGTCACTAATCATGATGAAAACTGGTGTTCACATTACAGACTATCAGTAAAAATTTTATTTGAATTGCTCACAAAATACTGATGGGGCCCTGGGCAAAGTTGTTGTTGTGGGGGCCTGAGTTAGGGCCCCCAGCACCATGTAAAAAGGTAGCTATGGGGGCTGGAGACAGTCCTAGGGGCTTGCCTGGCCAGCCAACCCAGCCTCATAGGTGGGCTTCAGTCTCAGAAACTAATATGGAGACTGACCAGTAAGGACACCTGATGCTACCCCTCTTCCAGATGTGCAGCTTAGCTGTTTGAGTTGAGTGGTCGATCGTTTGGAGGTTTATCTTTATGGCATCAGTATGCCGTCCCCTCTTATGGAATGATAAAAGTCCTCTGTGTGGATATAGGAGGGTGGCTGCTTACGTAGTTCTTTTTGAAATCTGTTTTTGAAGCTTTTTAAATGTTACCTTTTTAGGCCCTCATTGTAATACACACCTATACCTTTGTAATACACACCTATACCTGTGCACCCAGAAGATTGAGACGGGGGGCTGTGAGTTTAAAGTCAGTCCTGGGATACATGGTAAAACTGTCTCAACAGAAGCATATAGAAGTCCAGAACTTGCTCTTAGAGATGTCAGCCATGCAGAGAGGCAGTTTAGCAGTTGAGAGCAGTGGCCGTTCTTCTAGAAGACCTAGATTCAACCTACCTAGCAGCTCAAATATCTGTAGCTCCAGTTCCAGGGGACCCTGTGTCCTCTCCTGTCTTCCTCAGGCACCAGGAACACACATACATTTATGCAGGCAAAACATCTCTGCACATTACAGACAGGTAGCTATCCCTTCCCCCTTTTATTTTAATACAAGCTTGGGAAATGTGTTGCAAGATATTTGATCACACTGTGAACCACAAGATTGTGGTATTTACTGGAAAAACCTGTTTCTAGCTGGGATGTGACTCAGCCCTAGCACACACCTTTAATCTAAGAGCTTTCTGTTTACTGTAAACAGGATTAAATGAAGTCAACTTGTCTGTCAAGAGTCGGAGCAGCAACCAGTTCGGGGTGGGGGGGTTGGGCGGTGAACATAGGAGAAAAACAGAGTAAGGGGGGGTGCAGATGGAGAGACACACAGGAAGTAGAAGGGAGGGACATTCAGTTTGAGGATTTCATGGAAAAAGAGCTTCTTTTTCCTGAAGAGGAAGGTCAGCTGGGTGCTTTCTCTGCCTCTCTGAGCTGGCAGGCTTTCACCCCAGCATCTGGCTCCTGAGCCTTCAGTGGTAACATCTAACACTTGGGATTTTGTTAAAACAAAGATGGGGCTGGAGAGATGGCTCAGCAGTGAAGAGAATCCAGAGGTTCTGGGTTCAATTCCCAGCAACCACATGGTAGCTCACATCCATCTATGCTGGGATCTGATGCCTTCTTCTGGCATGCAGGGGCACATACAGATATACATAGACAAGAGAGCACTCATATACATAAAGTAAATAAATGTCTAAGAAAAATGACAGGTATATATGAGAAAGATAACATACATTTTATTTTGGACACAGTTTTCCCTGATGACCATTAGCTTACCTTATTTGTTTTGTTTGTGAGTTAGACCTTTCAGGGTAGCCAAGGCAGGCCTGTAATTGACTGTCCAAGCTGGGCTGGTCTCCTGAGTGCTGGGAGTGTGGGCTTGCACAGCCAGCCGTGCTGTAAAGCCAGCTCTGTGTGATCCTTTTATGTGGAATGATGCTTTTGTTCCTGGTGCTTTATTTACATTAAAGCATCCTAGGATTAGCATCCTAAAACGGTCAGTGCACACACCCGTAACTTGCTTTTTAAGCAGCTGTGGTGCTTGGCTTTTAGACTCTTGCTGTCATTAAACTCCGGGTTAAGTTCCTTGCCTGAAGTGGGAGGGGCGTTGGATAGGACTGCAGCTCAATTGGTAGAGTGCTTACCTTGCAAGCCTGGCCTGGGCTCAGTCTCCAGCACCTCCTGTTGGAGGCAGAGGGATCAGAAGTTTTCAGGTTATTCTCTACTGTTTATGGAGTTAGAAGCTAACCTGTCTTAATTAGACCAAACTCAAAAACAATAAGTCATGTATGGTAAGGCCTACTAGTGGTGTAGGAAGAGAGCTTATATTAACTGTGCCGTTTTGGTTGAGCTGGGCTTGCTGCGTGGCCATGGCTGGGGTGGAGCAGCATGTACTACTGTGCCTGACAGTCCTCTAGAATGCTTCACTTTTGGTTTTTCGAGACAGGGTTTCTCTGTATAGCCCTGGCTGTCCTGGAACTCACTTTGTAGACCAGGCTGGCCTTGAACTCAGAAATCCACCTGCCTCTGCCTTCCAAGTGCTGGGATTAAAGGCTGCCCCACCACGCCTAGCGAATGTTTCACTTTTTAGACTTACTTTTACGTATATGAGTGTTGTGCCTATATGTATGTCTTTGTGTCAAGTGTGTGCCTAAACCCTATAGAGATCATTGGAGCCCCTGGAACTGGAGTTGCAGACAGTTGTGAACCACCATGTAGATGATAGAAACTGAACCCGAGTTCTCTGCAAGAGCAAGTGCTTAACCACCGAGCCACCTCTTTAGCCCTGCTGTAGACTTTATGAAAAGACGATTTGTTTCAGAGGTTGTCTGGTTTTTGCTTTCTATGAATTTGCCTGGAGTGTTAGAGATAAGCGCTGTAGCAGTTCATTCATGTGTAGAAGGGAAAGATTGTGTGTAGGGCCAAAGGCAAGGATAGCCTTGGGGTGTGTTACAGCAGTGATCTCCCTCTTGGCCACAGAGGGAGTGACAGTTAAGTACACACTTAGACCCAAGACGGCGTCTTACAGAGATGAAAGGGGAAAGAATGGCTGGCGGACATCAGTGTCAGTATTCGACACAGTAGTTCTGGCTACCAACTTATATCTCTACCACATATGGGGATTTTTGTTTTCGTTTTGTTTTGTTTTTTTGAGACAGGGTTTCTCTGTGTAGCCCTGGCTGCCCTGGAACTCACTCTGTAGACCAGGCTGGCCTCAAATTCACAGAGATCCACCTGCCTCTGCCTCTCCAGTGCTGGGATCAAAGGCGTGCGCCACCATGCCCAGCTGTCAACTGTGGTCTTAAGCCACACTCCACATTACAGCTTTAAATCTGGTCTTATCTATGTCCTGGAAGTAATCAAGTTCCTGTTGCTGCATCCTAGTAAAAAGGGGATAATCACATTCTTAGAACTGCTGCTGGCTCCTTTTGTGCATATGTTATAAATCTATACATACTTCTCAGATGGTTTTATTATTTTGAGTAACTGTCAGTCTAGAACTGCCTCCCTGGCTTGTTAATTAAAATAAACCTTCAGTTACATTTCGCATACATGTACAAGTAATTTCAGTAATGTGGTTATGAGAACATAGTTTGTCACACAACAAAGAATCAACCCTCAGAGAAATTCAGTTGAGGAGGGGGAAAAACAGTTGTTTTTACTTCATACACAGGAAAGATGATGGCTTCATGCTCTAGAGATTCAGGGTCTAGACCTTAGGTTACATGGTTACATTATCACCATGAAGAGGATCTCGGCTTCCTTTTCTTCTAACTAATCCTAGGCCAGCCAGTAGAAATAGTCTATGTTCCACCGTCCACAGCTCTTGGCTGACCTAAACATCTTTTGAATGAAAAATTGGGGACCTACGCTTGTGAATTTTGCAGAAGTAAAGAGGTTAGAGCTCTTGTCAAAATTGGCTTTAAAATGGTTTAGAGCACTGCTGTTGGAATAGCTGTCCCTGCTTAGAGCTGCCTCAAAACAAAAGAGGATGGGATGGGGCTTAATGAGAGAACACTTGACTAGAATATCCAATAGCTGGGTATACCCAATTGGTTAGGTCAGGCTGAGTGTACAGTAACTCGGTTACTTTACAGTGCTTTTGTAATTGCTAACCGTCTGTGTTTGTATGTGCTGAAGGGAAGGTTGTGTGCCACGGCATGAAGGTGGAGAGCAGAGGACAACTTTCCAGTGTCCGTTCTCTCCTACAGTCAGCCCTGAGCCATCTCTTAACTCCAGAGTTTTGGCCTACTGCAACTTTGTTTTTCTAGTCAATATCCCAAATCAGAACCTTGCACTACACTAGAACATTCAGTTGCTAGAAAATAAGTTTGGAGTTAATAAAAAAAGAGGCAAGGGGCTCAAAAAGGAGTTTCAGGTCATCATCCTCTGCTACAGTGTGAGGACACTGGGTACCCAGTTACTGACCCCTTCTGATTGACAGCTGTGTTGCAGGAGTTTGGATGCTCGCAGTAGGCCTCTGCTGATTGTTTTCCGTTCTCAGTGCACTGTGCTAGGCTGTTTGGCTTCTCCTGCCTCCCGTGCTTAGTGCATGCAGACAAGTATGATTTGGTCGCATGCTTTGTTCTGTGATGGATGGCAGCAGTTTGTGACAAACATGCCACAGCGAGATGGTATAGACAGTAGCTAGTGTGCCTCCTGCAGCACACTGTGACATTATTGGTTTAAGCTTGCTTGTTTTTTAATTAAGCAGATCATGTGGGTTTGTGACTTGGCATTTTCCCTCATTTATCAAACACACTTGAGTAATGCTATCAAAGATCTAGTGTTCCATTGTCTGGACAAACTTTGTTTATTTTCATAAGATCCTAGAAGAGAAGTCCCCTTTTTTAGTAGTGTTGTATTACATGAGCTCACGGCTTAATGGCATTTGGGTAATTTGTACTTTTCTGTTAACACCTGCTGCACCTCCAGGGACCTGCGTCCAGTTCCCAGTGAACATGTCAGGCACTTCACAACCACCTGCAGCTGCAGCCCCAGGGGTCAGGTACCCTCTCTGCTTCCACTGGCACCAGGACAAATGGGCACACAGACACAAGTAAACACACAGTAAAGATAAGGCCTTTCAGCAGAAGAATAATGTGGCCATGGATAGTTGAAACAAATTTCATTTTATTCCTACCAGCACCTCATGAGTGCTCCAAGTTCTCTGCATCTTTGTAGATATGTCATTTCCAGGCTTTGCTATGATAGCTATAAGTCTGCCTATCTCGTCATAGGGTATTGGTTTATTTTATACTTCCAAGTGGTTTTCCCCCAGATTTTTTTTCAATAGGTAAGAAATGCTGTTAAATTTGTAACCGAGTCTTTTCATTTATTTTCCTTTTCTAACAGGCTAAGGAAATTTTAACAAAAGAATCAAATGTGCAAGAGGTCCGCTGTCCTGTTACCGTCTGTGGAGATGTGCATGGCCAATTCCATGACCTTATGGAACTCTTCAGAATTGGTGGGAAATCACCAGATACAAACTACCTATTCATGGGGGACTATGTAGACAGAGGATATTATTCTGTGGAGACTGTGACTCTTCTTGTAGCATTAAAGGTATGGTTGATGGATATAGGGTGGGGGTGAACTTCAAAGGAGGCCAAAGGCAAAAGAATGTCAGTGTTGTATGTATCATTTTAATTTACATGGTGTGTTTGGCCTTAAATAATAGTTGGCTTTACATCTTTTACAGAAAGATGAAAGTCCATGCCTTAAAACTTGCCCATTTCTGATAAATGTATAACTCACTATTGTCCATAACTGAACTCTGTGAATTACATTTGATTTAATTACTTACCACCCTTCATATGGAAACATTAAACAAGTCTGTTTACTTGGTGACATGAAAAGCCCACCGTTCCTCTGCCTTCCCATTCTCACTGCCCTGCACCCTGCACCTCACATTGAGCCTTCGAGATCTGCTCCTTTCATCCCTGCTCGGGCTGCCAGGTGAACCTCAGCTCCTGTCTGTTCTGTTGTGCTAGAGTCCTCTTTGATTCCTTACAGTCGTGAGAGCCAAACTCATCAAAGCCGTGACTCTCCTATAGTCTATCTGACTTCACTTCCTGTAAGTCACAGCAGAAGTGGCTCCTCTCAGAGAATATTTATGTGCTCTAGACTTTCTCTCTTTCTTTCTCTGGTTTCCCCACAAGATCTCTCTGGCTGCTTCCTTCTTACTACTGCTCAGACTAAGCAAATGCTTAGGACTTTTTAGATTTTTGGGTAATTGCATGTCAATAATGAGCTGCCTATAGTAGGGGACCTGAGTCTAAGCATAAAATCCACTTGATTTATATATATCCTACATACCTAGTCTTAAATTTAATTTAAAAATGGACAAAAGAACTATTTAAAGAAATGGATTTGCGGTTAAAACTAACACAGAACTAGAGAGCCATGATTGTACCATGGTTTCTCCCCCCGCCCCCCAGACAGGGTTTCTCTGTGTAGCCCTGGCTGTCCTGGAATTCACTCTGTAGACCAGGCTGGCCTCGAACTCAGAAATCGGCCTGCCTCTGCCTCCTGAGTGCTGGGATTAAAGGCGTGCGTCACCACACCCGGCTGTACCACGGTTCCTTTTCCCTGTCTTTCAGGTGCGCTATCCAGAGCGGATCACAATATTGCGAGGAAATCACGAAAGCCGACAGATCACACAAGTGTATGGCTTTTATGATGAGTGCCTACGGAAGTATGGAAATGCCAACGTGTGGAAATACTTTACAGATCTCTTTGATTATCTTCCACTTACAGCTTTAGTAGATGGACAGGTGCGCATGTGTGTGACGGGGCCTTGCAGGAGGAGCTTAAATGTGGGGAAACAGTTACTATTAGGAGTTCGTGTACACGTCTCTTTGGCTCATGTTGTTTGTTTAATACAGTGCTGCAGAGTTGAACCTGGGGCCTTGGTGTCAGGTGGTAAGCAAGTGTGCTGCCCGTGGGCTACAGCCCCATGGTTTGGTTGGTTTGGTGGTGGTGGTGGTTTTTTGGGTTTTGTGTGTGCCTGTTTTGGAGAGAATCTCACTACACTGCTCAGGTTGAGACTTAACTGTACCCCAGCACAGCTTGGTACTGTAATTCCGCCTTGTGTTTCAGTCACCACGCCCCACTTTTTCTGGCCAAAGAAGATATGTGCCCTAATGTGTGCTTTTTTTTTTTTTTTTTTTTTTTTTTTTTGGTTTTGGTTTTTCAAGACAGGGTTTCTCTGTGTAGCCCTGGCTGTCCTGGAATTCACTCTGTAGACCAGGCTGGCCTCGAACTCAGAAATCGGCCTGCCTCTGCCTCCCGAGTGCTGGGCTTAAAGACGTGCGCCACCACGCCCGGCTTAATGGCTTAATGTGTGCTTTTCAAATTTAGAAAACAGTATAAAATAATGCTTTAGTCTTTGGGTATATATATTATTAGTAGCACAACATGTTATTACAAATTGTGCCCGTATTACTATGTTTCCTGGTTATCATTAGTAACTTTTTATTCCTATTTATCTTCATGATTACAAGTATCATATATTACATCTTTTTTTATCTAGGGGTTCTCTGTTCCCAGCATAGTAAGTTTTGCGACATACGTAAGACATACAGGATTCCTGTTTCAATATTTAGAAGCTTCCCAGTGAGCTGATTGAAATTCATATATAAAACTCAGACTAAAACTTCAGTGTTAGTGGGACTTTAATCCCAGCACTTGGGAGGCAGAGGCAGGCGGATCTCTTAGTTCGAGGCCAGCCTGGTCTATAGAATGAATTCCAGGACAGCCAGGGCTACACAGAGAACTTTGTTTCGAAAATCAAAAAAAAAAAAATTTTTTTTTTATTTAGAAAGATAATAATAGTATTGGTGATAGATGTAATTTTAAATTTGGTTCATACATTGGTGGTACTTTTATGTATTTCTTATACAATCAGCACTCCCCAAACTCATCAGTCTTTACTGTTTTTGAAATATTTATAAGAAACAAAACAGCCAGCCTACACGCACCATTGTGACAGGTTATCATTTATGAAATGTTATTACTGGAAGACACCTCAGAAATCAAGTAGAGAAAACAAATGGTAAAGTCCTGGAAGGAAGTGAGAGGCTTAGGTCCTTCATAGTGTTCAGTATATTGGGACCTAGCAAGCCAGATGTAAATATCGTATGTGCAGTGTGTGGACAAGCATGTGGGGCTGGAGGCAGCTGTCGTAACTTGATTGATCTGCACATTGCTTTTTGAGACAAGGTTTCTTACTGAACCTGGAGTTCACGATTCAGGTAGCTGGCCTGGCCAGAGACGCCCTTGAGTCCCCACTGAGTTCCCAGGCAATGCTGCTGCTTGACTGGCTGGGCCATCTAACACATCTGCTTTGTTGGTGTTATGTTTAGGGGACTTTTTATATTATTATATTTTACATTATTTACGGGGGAGTGAGGGAGGTTGGCCTACATCAAAATGAAGTTGTCAGGCTTTACAGCATGTGCTGAGCCTTTAAGAAACATGGAGCTTATGGGGGAGTAGGGATGGAAAACTTCAAAAACCTCACCAATGGACATGATGTACCTGCCTGTAATCCCAGCACTCAGGATTATAGAGCTTCTGCCTCCAAAATCAAAAAATAAAACTGAAGCCTTATGCTTAATGTGTAAGTTCAATAGCCAACCAAATATAGCAAGCATAGAAAGGTAAAATGAAACCAAATTGGGGGGGGTCTACATCTGTAATTTAAAATTCAGTGCTAATTTTTTTAGATAATCCATTAACTACTTTATTAGGGACACATTACAAACCTCCTCAAAGCCAGGAGAAAAGGCTGGTGTGGTCACATAGATCCATTCAGAATGGTTGACTCCTAAGCTAGCCTGGGCTGTATACACTATTGACCCTGTCCATGAACAGGTAAGAAACTGTTCACTAAAATATTCATTATTCTCTTTGATTCATAGTCTAGTCCTTGAATAATCAGACGATAGTCCTGAGGAAAAAAATTAAAATGCTTCTATTATCCCACTTTCTGTCAGAAGTCCTGTAGGTACACTCTAGAGTAAGGGAGCTGAAGACAGCGGGGAAGTGGCCAGGGGCCACCAACATTTTCTTCCTAATTTGTAAACACATAAAGTAGTTGTTTTGCAAGGATGAAGGCTGGTGTTTAGGTACCTAGCAGCCATGGAGAGCACAGCGCCCACCTGGGATCCCTCTCCTGATGGGATGATGTGGTTAGCTGTCTAACCACAGCAGCAGCTTTGGTGAGTAAGGTGAAGTGATCAGAGACATCCAATACCAGCCTTAGGCCTGCACATATATGTGCACCCACTAACATGTAGACCTGCAAACTACATGCAGTTAGTAGGTTTGCAGGAGAGGTGACTCGGTGAGTAAAGTGTAAGGAGAGAGAGAGAAGCCCAAAAGCTGCCCCTGTTCTCTGTTAGATTTGCTCTACACTTCATACAGTGAGAAAATAAATGTGTAAAGGAATTAGTGATAAACTATATAGGAAAAGTATATGTAAAAACGGTTATGTGCTCAGTAAATCTGAGGAAAACCAAAACACAACCTACTGTACTCTGAAGCAGGAATTAGTAGGATGTTAATGTTTGAAAGAAACAAAGTTTTAGGCATCAGGTGTGTGACCGCCGTGACAGGTGCTGAGTGCCCTGTGCAGCAGAAGCATACCGCGGCTCAGACGGGAGCATGCAGAGGCCCTCCCCTCCCCAGTACCAGACCCTCAGCACTGGAACTGCTGTGCGGGTTATGCTGGTGATTTGACTCGGCTTCACATGGTATTTCACAAATCTTTCAGCTAATAATACCATTTGGAAAAAGAAAAGGCTGCCATGACTAACATTTGCAACCGCTACTTAACTGTTCATTAATTTAGCAATTACAAAAAGAAACATTTTCTTCTCAATTTAAAAACAGATATTCTGCCTCCACGGTGGTCTCTCTCCATCCATAGATACACTGGACCACATAAGAGCCCTGGATCGCTTGCAAGAAGTTCCACATGAGGTGATTTCACAGTTACTTCATTTGTTTTTAAGGGAAAAAAAGTGTAATCACATGTGGGAAGGGTAATTCAATTAAGTATCATAACTCATAGTGCACACATATTCTTTCTCCTTATCCAGGGCCCAATGTGTGATCTCTTATGGTCAGATCCAGATGACCGTGGCGGCTGGGGCATTTCTCCACGTGGTGCTGGCTACACATTTGGACAAGACATTTCTGAAACATTTAACCATGCCAACGGTCTCACACTGGTGTCTCGTGCTCACCAGCTTGTAATGGAAGTATGTACTTTTACTGCTCGAGTGGTGTATGTGTGCACCTGTAATCAGGACTTAGAATGTAGGAACCAGGTCCCATCACCACATCCAAATCTCCATGTATATTCTGTCAAAGCCAAAGTCTGTTGTCTGTTGTAACCAGTGTTTCAACCAGAATGTTTCAAGCAGTAACTCCTACTTCTCAAACTCTGGGGTCAGATGATTGAATTTTAAGTTTTGCAGTGTGTATAGCTTAATCCAAGTTACCCGTGGAAGTAATTTTTCAGATTTTATATGATGCTGACATTTTGAAATGTTGGAAGTTTTATATAAGAAATATCTTTCTAAATCTGGGCATGGTGGGTGCTTGGAATCCCAATATTTGCAAGACCAAAGCAATGAGTTTTAATGGTCATGAGTTTCATGCTATCAAGAATTTATAAGGAAATACTCTTAAATATAATACCTTCAGTAGGGGCTGGAGAGATGGCTCAGCAGTTGAGCACATTGCCCTTGCTCACATTGCTCAGTAGAGACTTGAACTCGGTGAGACGATTACTACATGCTGCTTTGGAGGTGCACACTGAGGAGTGTGCTTGCTGTGTCCTTGCTACATTCACCAAGGAGGTTTGAAAGCTGTTTGTCCACTGCTGGTTATATTCCGTGGCCACTCAGTTGAGGTAGCAATTGCTGGATTTCTCCTGTTTGTTAGTGTTGTCACTACTAAAGGAATAAACGAGAACAGAGTCCCTCTAACCAGAAAGTAGTGGCTTTAAGAAGGTAGAACAAACCTCACCAGCTTACACAGCACATACACGTGGTGACATTAAACGTCATTATACTGGCAAGCACAGATGTCAGTGATGACTGAATATTTTTGGAGGGAAAAAAAAGTGGAATGACGAAGCTTTAACATTCCTAAAAGTCCTGAGACTCCAAAATTGGAAAATAATCAAATTTCAGCTATTTGAGACAAAACTGAAACATTTAACATAAATTAAAGGATGGGAATGGTGTGTTATGTGTCAATAAATACCACCTGACATCACCAGGGATGTGAGGCCGAGGCTCTGGCACAGGTGACCCTGAGACTATCAAGGTTAGCACTGGCTCAGCTCTCTGGGAGAGCATTTTCGAAGGTGGTATTTGCCTAATATTAGCTTCAAGCAAACTTCGTAGCAAACTTTAGAACCCAGGCTGGTTTCTCTCCTGTCTCAGCAGTGGAGGCTGGGCAATTGCAAGTTTGAGAACGGGTAACCTAAGCAGCAAAATTCTTTCTCAAAATAAAATACTTAACAAAGTTTATGAAGGAAAATGGGGTTAGTTACTGTTTTTCTGAGAAATTCAGTGTATACCCTAAGTTAAAATCTTAAGTGTAGGTTAAGAAAAGCTGTATGGCTACTAAGGTATATAATAGAATCTTATACCTAATAATTGTTTAATATTCTGAGCAGTTGCATAAACTGTTAGATTATAGAAGGTAACATAGCCACTGAAGTATAAGTATTTGTGACTTGATCTGTGTCAAGATTGAATTTTATAATGAAACAATGACCTTTTAATGTTGCAGGGATATAACTGGTGCCATGATCGGAATGTGGTCACCATTTTTAGTGCGCCCAATTACTGCTACCGATGTGGGAACCAGGCTGCTATCATGGAATTAGATGACACTTTAAAATATTCGTTGTAAGTAACTTTACATTTTAATTGTATGTAATGACTTTTAGAGGAAAAAGTAAGTACTGACAATAAATAGCCTTGGGGCCTGAGAGGTGGCTCGAAGCACTTGTTACAGTCTTGTATGACTTCCATAGACACCTGCACAGATGTGTGCATGCACTCAGTCAGACCCATACACACATACATGCATGAAAAGAGACAGGAAAGAGCTCTGCTTATGACAGGGTAGGAGGAGGGTGGTAGAAGGAGGAGTGTGCAGACAGACCCTCTTCCCTAACATTGAACTCAGAGAACTTTCTGATGTGCAGCGCTAGTAAACCATGGCCTCCTGCATTACTAGGTCATTGCTAGGCTAGGCCACCGCTATAGAGAAGTGGGTTTTTGGTTTTGTTTTGTTTGTTTGTTTGCTTTTCAAGACAAAGTCTCTCTTTGTAGCTCTGGCTGTCCTGGAACTCACTCTATAGACCAGGCTGGCCCCAAATTCGCAGAGATCCACCTGCCTCTGCCTACAGTTTATTGAAATTTTCCCAAGAGCTTACAGCTAATAGAAAAACACTTAAGAGAACCATAAGCCAGGTGTGGTGGTACAAGTCCTTAATCCTAGCGATCCACAGGCAAAGGCAGAGATGGGTTTGAGCCAGTCTGGTGTAAGCTGTACATGAATTCCAAGACAGCAAGGACTACAGACAGATACCTGTCTTAGAAAGACTAACAAGACTGAGACAAAAGAGGAGCTCTTCTGTTATAACTACCAGAGGCTGGAAAGTGCCTTGGTAGCCAGCAGCACAGCTAACCTTCCACGGATACCATCTTCATTCACACTGCAGCTCACAACCACCTCTAATTTCAGTTCCAGGGATCTGACATACATGTAACTAAAAGTATCCACATACATGTAACTAAAAGTGACTTATTTGGGGCTGGAGAGATGGCTCAGAGGTTAAGAGCACTGACTGCTCTTCTAGAGGTCCTGAGTTCAATTCCCAGCTATCACATGACGGCTCATAACCATCTGTAATGGGATCTGATGCCTTCTTCTGGTGTGTCTGAAGACAGCTACAGTGTACTCATATACATAAATAAACTTTAAAAAAATTGACTAGGTTTAATAAAGCCTTTACTGGGGGGCGGGGGGTTATGGCCTTTTTGGGACTCTATATCCTAGCATACATGAAGCCCTGGGTTCAAACCCAGCAGTGTGTAAACGGCCCATAGTGATGCACACCTGTGATCCCAGGACTTGAGAGATGAAAGCAGGTTGGTTTGAGTTCAAGGCCAGCCTGGAGTACATGTAACCTGGTTTCAAAATCATTTGTAAAATAAAACACTTGCTATGCATGGTGCCACTTGCATGCCTGTAATCCCAGTACTGCCAAGGTAGAGCCAGGGAGATCAGGATTTCACATCCTTTGCTGCCAGTTTGGGGCCACTGTAGGCTAGAAACCATGTTTCAACCACAGCGGCAAAAAATTGGGAATACGTCCTGACTCCTGGACTGCTGTGAGTGTTTGCTATGTAACTATGGTTACATCCTTTCATGACTGGAGAAGGAAAACACAAGTAGGATTTATCCCAAGACCACGGTGTTGATAAAAAGAAATAGGAAAAAGTCAGTGTAATAACATTAATATTAAACATACATACACACACAAAACAAACAGCTCTTTGGACAGAAAAGGCACTTGGTAAAATTCAGTGTTCTTTTCTGCTAGGCACTAACAGATGTGTACATTTTCACCATAGCTGTGAAGTGCTAACAAGTATGATTGCTAGTGATGAATGAGTTCGGGGTCNAAAAAAAAAAAAAAAAAAAAAAAAAGAAAGAAACCTTAAGACAGACTAAGGTAGTAGTTTTCAGCCTCTGTAATACTGCAACCCTGTAATACATTGCCTTATATTGTGATGACCTCAACCATGAAGTTATTTTGTTGCTACTTTATAAGTAATCTTGCTACTGTGATGAATCTTCATGTGTAAATTTCATGCAGATGGTCTTATTTGAGCCCCACAGGACCCCACAGGGGGTCGGGAGGGAGTTCATACACAAACAACAGCTCACGTTCCAAACGCACTTAACAATGGCCTTGTTTACTGTAGTTTCACTATGTTCCCCAAAGTTTTATGGGTCAAACCTTCATCCCCAGATCTAAGTCAAAGTTACATAGGATCAGTTGGCTCTGGAAGTTCTTTAAATTTTTAGAAATACAATAGAATCTTCATTCCTCCTTAGATTTTGACTGAATTGTGAAATACTATATGGTAAGGTAGGCGCAAGCAGGAATCCGTTCTTATTTGAGCTAAGGTTGGGTTTGGTTTGAAGATGGTCTAATTAACTCAGAAATTATGGGAGTTGAGGCATGTCCCACCATGCCTGGTTGAGGCCTGCATCGATATCTGTCTTACTCTATGTGCTTTTTACCTCGTTTCACATTATAAGATGACAGAGGCCACATCCTCATCCACGGTGTGTGGGCGTGGGTACACCTGTGGACAAGAGGAGCTCCAGGTGCACCGTGGCTTGAATGTGAACACCCACCGCCCTGTGGAAGGACAACAGGTGCTTCTGACCTCTTTACTGGCTGCTCTGCTCTTTCTCTTCCACATTAAGTACAGTATCCACAGTTATTCCTATGTCCTCCAGTGACAAGCCTCCCTCCACTTCCAGGGGCCTTCTGGGAAAGGAAGCAGAAAGGCTGTATAGGGATTTGTGGTACCCAATCTTCATCATCCAGTCAAGTAAGACCTAAGAGGCAAAAAAAAATAAAAAATAAAAAGAAGTATCAGACTGTACAACATTCCTCCAGAATCTTTATCACTGTAGCACTGTATAGCTCTGTCTTTCTGAAATCCAGTCCCTAGGAATAAAAAATAATTTCCATATCTTCCAAAGTAATGTTTTTAGACTTTAATGTCTCTATTCCAGAGAATATGTGGGCCTACTGTCATGGTAGTAACAAAACCAAAATGTTTTTCTCATTTATTTAATCCATAAATGAGAAAAATTCTTAGTAAAAATTTGAGACACCATTAATCCCAGCACTTGGGAGGCAGAGGCAGAGGGATCTCTGAATTTGAAGCCAGCCCAGTCTATGGAGAGTTAGTTCTAGGACAGCCAGGGCTGTTACACAGAGAAACCATGTCTTGAAAAAAACAGCAACAAAGTTGAAAACAAAAAATATTTGGGAAAAAATTTTTGGATCAAAATCACCAAGAAGCTTTGTCAAAATACATGTTTTGGCACCTGAGACAAACTCCATTCACTATGGGCCATTCCTATAATTGTTCAGCACCACAAAAAAAGAAAAAAAATCACAGTCGTGATAAATATTTTCCTACCACATCCAGCTGAAAACATATTTGCCTCAAAACATGACATTTTAAACAAAGCATGTTTTGCTTTAAAAACAGTAAGCTGGGAGTGGTTGCTTCTATTATACCTGTAGTACCAAAGCTACGACTGGAGGATTACTGGAAACAAGTTACTGGGTTTGAGACCAACCCACCCAACAGCAAGATCTTGTGTCTCAACAACAAAAGCCTGATAAATGGCAGAGACATAATGTTCCCAGGGACATTTAAATATCAGATCATGCGACCAGAGCCTTACGTTGCCAGCCGCCAGGCAAGAACCCACTGCTGACCTATAGAATAAATGTGTCATCATTTTAACTAAGCCGGTTTTGGAAGTGTTGGGAATTGAATCCCGGTTTTCTGCATGTGCTAAGCACCCACTCTGCCACTGAGCTCACAGTTGCTTTGAGACAGAGCCTGCCTAGCTGGCTCTGAACTCAGTCTTGCCCGGGGTCAGATCCACAACCCCTGCAGTGGAAGCATTGCACTCATATTATACTGCAGCCCCAGTTAAAACTTTAAAATAAGAGGCCATTGTGACAGCTCCTTCCTGGAATCCAGTCATTTGGGAAGCTAATGCAGACACGGAGTTCCAGGCCAGCCTTGACTACAGGGTACGTGCTAAAACTTAGTATCTTACCCACCAACAAAAATGTAGTAAACAACCAAAGAAATACAGCTCAGAGAATGCCTGCCTGAAGACTTAAGATTTTTTCCTAATATGAAAAAAGAAAGAAAATTAAAGGAGAAGACAAACTGTTAATGTAGAGATCACAATTTAAATCCTCAGTCTGCAATGCAGAACCTCACATTGTCTGTGTGGTCTTGTCTCCCACTGCATTTGAACACACTGTTGACAAGTTTCATAAGACAATATTTCTGAAAACATTGATTTCCTCACCTGTGAATTCCACGACTTGAAAAATCTTCTCCTCAAAACACGTCCGTTAGGGCATCGAAGGGCGACAGTAACTACCTGTGGGGACAAATGTCAGCCACAGTGGTCACCTAGGCCTGCCTACGGTCCACACAGGTAGGAAGACTGCAAACCTGAGTCCAGCCGACGTGACAAAGCCAGACCTCATGTCACAAACAAGACAGAGGTCCAGATGCCTGGGGATAAGGCTCAGCTGGTACAAGAGTGCCTGCCTAGCAGCACAATGCCCCATGCGCCACACTGGAGAGAGCATCATGTGTACTGTCTATACCACCTGTCAATTTAAAAGCTTATGGCCTATAGCTTGGGCAGGAAATGGAAGGTGGAGCACCCAGGAGATAAAGGATTCTGGGATAGAGCCAGGCCAGCTATCCACCTGGGAAGCAGTAAGGAGAAGGACACATGGTAACTAGTCACGTTACAGAATGTAGGTTAAAATAATTGGGTTATAGCCGGGCATGGTGGCTCACGCCTTTAATCCCAGCACTCGGGAGGCAGAGGCAAGTGGATTTCTGGTTTCGAGGCCAGTCTGGTCTACAAAGTGAGTTCCAGGATAGCCAGGTCTATACAGAGAAACCCTGTCTCGAAAAACCAAAAAAAAAAAAAAAAAAAAAAAAAAAATTGTGTAAATAGGTGGGAGAGATGGTTAAATAAGCTCACTGGCTGATCTCCCAGAAGACCCAAGTTCAATTCCCAGCACCTGCATAGCAGCTGACAAACTAACCCCAACCCTAGGATTATGATGCCCACTTTGGACATGCGCGGGTGTGGTGGTTTGAATACTTAGCCCCATAGACTCACGTGTTTGAATGCTTGGCCATAGGGAGTGGTACTAGTAGGAGGTTCAGCCTTGTTGGAGGAAGTGTGTCACTGTGGGGGTGGGCCTTGAGGTCTTAAATGCTCAACTACACTCAGTGACAGTCTTCTGCTTTCTATGGATCAAGATATAGAACTCTCAGCTCCATCTCCAGCACCATGTCTGCCTGCATGCTGCCATGCTTCCCACCATGACAATAATGGACGGAACCTCTGAAACTGTATGCCAACCCCAATTAAATGTTTTCCTTTATAAGAGTTGCCAAGGTCATGTTGTCTCTTCACAGCAATAAAACTCTAAGATAATGGGCATGCATGTGGTGGACAGACAGACAGACTTTCAGGCAAAACACTCATATATATCAAATGATTTGGGGATATCTTAGCAACTGACTAAGAAAGCGTGTCCATGTTTTCTCAATTGTTAATTTCTGCTCCAGGATAGCAGGATATGTAAATATCTGTCACTTCCACACCTGCCCAAAAAGGCAAGCCACAGCAGGGGAGGTCACTTAACCCTTAATGCCAAAAGGCAACAGAGAGAAGAACCAGGCATTGTCTTGGGGCTGCTTGGTTCAGATGGAATGAATAAGTGTGACTTTTTGCTTAAAAAAGAGCTAGCTGCTGGAGCTGGGGCAGAACCACGGAACAGGGAGAAAGACACAGAGACAGAAGCATGATCGTTAGGAGAAGAGCACGGAGGTACAGCAATGAGATCCACGTGCAGAGGCGAAATGGTGGGGCAGTTAGGTTAAGTCTGATGGGCTAGCTGAAGGACTACCCCCAGCAAACAAGCCTTATACTCTATAGATGTCTCCATGCCTCTATTGTTAAACCATAGGTAGGACCCTTGAAAACTCCACAATAAAATCTAAAAGAAAAACTATATATATTGTAAAGGGGGCTGGAGAGCAGGTACTGCTTTTGCAGAGGGCCTGGGTTCAGTTGCCAACACCCACGTCAGGTGAATCACAACCTCCAGCAGCCCCATCCTAGGGTGTCTAATGACCTCCCCTGGCCTCCATGGGCACCGGCACTCGTGTGGGACACAAACTCTTGCAGGCACATACACACACAAAATACACAAAATAAATGCCTTTCTTCTGGGGATTCGGTATCTAGATTGCTTTCAATTATCTTTATCTGAGTAAGCTTCAGATTTTCCAAAGATAACCACAGTAGCAACGTGTTGACAAGATTAAGTCTCTCAACATGCATGGCTGCTTCTTAGGAGTCTAATGGGTGCTGAACACTTCATGGGATACAGACAGTTCTCTTTTTTTTTTTTTTAGATTTATTTTATTTATTATATGTAAGTATACCGTAGCTGTCCTCAGACACTCCAGAAGAGGGCGCCAGATCTCGTTAAGGATGGTTGTGAGCCACCATGTGGATGCTGGGATTTGAACCTATCACCTTCGGAAGAGCAGTCGGGTGCTCTTAACCGTTGAGCCATCTCACCAGCCCCGACAGTTCTCTTTTTAGGCATGCTGACTAGTAACTTCATGGTTCTAAAGATATGTGGTCCCCTGCATCAGACAGTCACCTGTAACTAAGCCAGCCAGGAGCAGAAAGGACCAACAGTGACAAGCAGGTGCAGAATCCGTCCTGGCCCAGCCCAGCCACAGCAGACCTTTCTCTAACTGCACCAGCAGCTGCAGGCTTCATCTTAAGTGGAGCCTGTGTCAGTGCTGCTGTTAGCAGTAAGCCGGGCTGTACCCTCCCACGCAGCAGCACTCAGCTGAGCATCTATCTGATGCCAAACTCAGACCCGACTCCAAGGCAGCTGCAAGGAACCGGCTCTTCTCCCCAAGCCCAGGGGGAGGCAGGACTTACCTGATTGACAAAGGAAAGGGTGTATAAGAGAAACAACGTACCTCTTCAGCTGTTTCTGATGGTTCTTCAGGTAAATCAGGAACCTAAAATAATACGAAATGGAAATATGAGGACTCTCAGGAAGAGCCCTGTTCAACAGGCTACACGCATCTAGGGTTTAAGGTTTCCTAAAATACCGACATCTACCAGACCCTTACAGTGAACCGGGCCTGGAGGCTCAATTAATGGTGCTTGGTTACCAGGACCCACATGGAGGAAAAAAATAACCAAATACTGCATAGTTCTCTTCTGCCACTAAACATGCAAACACACACTCACACACATGCATATACACACTCACACACAATAACTAATGTAATTCTTATACAAAGTTTTTTTTTAAGTTTACAATAGAGCCTTGAGTTCCAGCACTCGGGCGGCAGAAGCAAGTGGGTCTCTGTGAGTTTGAGGCCAGCCTGGTCAACAAAGTGAGTTCCAGGACAGCCAGGGCTACACAGAGAAATTCTGTCTCAGAAAACAAAAACAAAAACAAAAACAAAAACAAAAACAAAAACAAAAAGGAAGGAAGGAAGGAAGGAAGGAAAGAAGGAAAGAAGGAAAGAAGGAAGGATGGATTAGTTTACAATTGCAATGAAAATTTGAGACAACTGTTTTCAGTTGTCTAACTTGCTTCTTGTCTTTTCCTCTCTTAAGCGGAGTGCTTAAGATCTATAAAAGAGACAGGCAGATCTCTGAGTCCAAGGCTAGCCTGGTCTACATAGCAAGTTCTAGGATAGCAAAAGCTACATAGTAAGACATTATCTCAAAAATACCACATAAAGTTTATATTAATATCTATTTGGTAAGCAAGATGGCTTACCAGATGTGGTTTGAATAAAAATGGCCCTCATGGACTCGTAGGGAGTGGCACTATCAGGAGGTGTGGGCTTTGAGGTTTCAAGTGCTCAAGCCTGTCCCAATTTCTCTTTCTGCTGCTTTTAGATCCTGATATAGAACTCTCATGGGCTGGCGAGATGGCTCAGCAGCTAAGAGCGCCGACTACTCTTCTGAAGGTCCCGAGTTCAAATCCCAGCAACCACATGGTGGCTCACAACCATCCATAATGAGATCTGATACCCTCTTCTGGTGTGTCTGAAGACAGCTACAGTGTACTTATATATAACAATAAATAAATCTTTGAAAAAATCCATTATTGAAAAAAAAAAAAAGCACAGGAAAAGCCTCGGGCTGTAGTGCCTGCCTGCTAGAGTCCCAGTTCCTGGGAGGTAGACTCATAACGCCATGACATTCCACACACAATTATTTAGAGATACTGAATAGAACCGCCTGCAGTTTATATAAATAGAGGATACAGAGAATGAATGCGTTTACACTTGAGCACTATTCCAATATCTCAATTTATACATGAAAATATCCTAAAGTCTGGAATACTTCTGACCCCAAGCATTCAACCTGCAGAAGGCGCTCAAGACAGACACAGCAGCGTCTTAGGACACCCAATTTCTGTTTCCCTTCATGGACGCTGCCGTTTTCATCTCTATACTATCAAGTTATTTCAATACCATTCATCTCATAGCTTTCCTCTACCCTGACTCAGGTTTTTTATTTTTAAGTAGGACCAATGGTCCATACAGCTGACCCCTGTACAAGGTCATCTGGGTTAAAGGCATCCTCTCCTTCCCCTAGTAGCCCCCTCAAAGGACACACTCCTGCCATCAGCGATCAAACTCCGCGAGTTGATGTGAACAACGAACCTCCTTCCTCGAGGGCGGCTGAGCAGGTGGTGAAATTTCAGTTGAAAACTTAGGCAAGTTCTTTCTTCTTGCTGCCTCTCCATTTACTGTTTCAAAAGATGCCTGACTTGAATTTTCAAACTCTGAATCTTCATCCCCCTGGTCAAAAACAACCAAAAACTCTTGAGAGTCATGTTCTATTGACATGTTCATAATGGTTACTTTTTTAGCTCTCATAGTCATTTTTAGATCAGAAAACTAAAGTATAGTCTCACTGGGCAAGAAAACATGACACTGAATGAGTTTCAGAATCTCCCTTTATCCAGGTACTAAGGTCTTCCCCGACTAAGAAAGGCCCACAAGGCCCCACGTGGCTTACAGGAACTCATCTGGAGTCCAGACTGGCCCTCAACATTCAGCATCTCCTGCTCTGCCTCACAAGTATCCCATCTGGCTAAGCACCGAATCTCTCCAAAGATAGAAACAAGGAAATGGCTAACGGTATCCTCTCCTCTCCACATACAACGGCAGCCATGCAGGGAGGTGACAGCCATGTAGGGAGGTGACAGCCATGCAGGGAGGTGATGCAGTTAACGGCTGTGCAGACAGAAGCTGGGATGTGAAGGTCTTCCTCACGTCACGCCCTCCAGGAGACCCAAGGCTGTCTCGGACCCAGAGCGCATAACAGACTCAGGTGCATAAAGCCCCTCCTTGGTGTTACAGAAACAGGAACTATTGCTGACTGTAGTTCCCATGATGTGCAGGAAGGCCCTGGGTTATAACACCTTCACTTCACTGTCACCCATGGGCTCCTGTGAGTGTCACCCATGGCACAGTGATGAGCACCCCTCACCTACACTGAATTCACTGACACACCAAGTTAGACTCGGGTGGAACCAGTTCCTTACTCTGTGAATAGTGCGCCATCTGGGGTGGATGGGCATTTGTCTAGTCTCCCCAGGGAGTCACACAACATGCATGCAAAGGAATGTCTCAGTATATGATCCCAAAATATCCATAGCTAAGTATAGTCATAGTATATGGTTCTGGTGAACATCCAGGCTTCCCAATTCATGGGAATCAGCCTGTAAAAGGCAGCTACTCCAGGAAGCGCAAAGCTTGTTCTTTTATACTCTTATCTGCTGCAATGGTTCCATTTGGCACCTAGATAAAACACCCACAAGAATAGTAAAGCCTGCCTCAGAGTGAGCTCTGAGAGCAATTCATAAAAAGGTTCTGATCCAGGCAATGAGTCCCTAATGGATCCCGAATACGATGACTTAGGGGAAGTGGCGAAAGGTGGGGTGGGGTTGCCGTGAGGGAAACAGGCCTGCTATGCTCTCTAGCACCGGGGACTAACGTCTGTGAAACTGAAATTCCTTACGTTGTTCTCTGAAGCCTTTTGATCACAAAGACACGAAAGCCCCAATATCCTACCAAACTTCCTACTCGGCAAAAGAATTTAATGCCAAATACTCTTTTATTTATTTATTTATTTATTTATTTATTTATTTATTTATTTATTTTTTGAGACAGGGTTTCTCTGTACAGCCCTGGCTGTCCTGGAACTCACTTTGTAGACCAGGCTGCCCTCGAACTCAGAAATCCGCCTGCCTCTGCCTCCCGAGTGCTGGGTTTAAAGACGTGCGCCACCACGCCCGGCTTTCTTTTTTTTTATTATTTTTATTCTCTCATACAATAAATGACCACAGTTCTTCTCCCCCCACCCCGCTCTCAGTCCCACCCACCCACCCCTGCCAGCTCCCTTCTCCCTGAGGCCCACCCCCCATCTCTCCCCAGAAAAGTGCACATTTCCCAAGGACATCAATGCGAATGCACTGTCTTCTAATACAGGCTCAGGAACTCCTTCCCAGCTCAGCTCCTAACGTTTTGAGAACCTTTTTCACAGAACTGCAGTATTCACCACTTGACTGGGGTTTGGTCACCCTTTCTTTTTTTTTTTTTTTTTTTTTTTTTTTTTTTTTTTTTTTGGTTTTAAGGAGTTTATTGTAGAAAGGCAGAGAAAGGGAGAAGTGTAGAGAAGTGGAGGGCAGCCATGGTCACATGGAAAGAGGGGAGAAAGGAAGGTGGAGAGAGGGGGAGCAAGGAAGCAAGAAAAAAAGAGAGGGAGCAAGAGAGAGCTAGTCACCGTTTCTTTATCAAGAGAAATGTGTGAGAGGAACACACGGGGAACAGGAATGGAGTTGCTAATGCCAAGCGGTTCAGTAGTCAAGCCCCGCTACCTCACTGTATGCTGGTTGGAGTGGACAGACAGACACATCTACTTCAGCTCTAACACCACGATTCTCACAAAAGCCTCAGAATGACCATGCCAACAGTCTGCCTTGCTCCTGGACAGCTATTGTCACCACTAACCTTTTCTAACAGCAGTCCAAATGACCGAGTCACTCTGGGACCACTGCTGAAGCCATCGGGCTCAAACCTGCCTGTTGAGCAAGGTAGCATGCCGCCCAGTGGTACCCAGACACCTGTGGTCTCAGCCACTCGAGATGCTTGGGCCGAGAGGTGCAAACCAACCCCGGAATGTGGCAAGACCTCACCTCAAAAGCAAAAACAAAGAAAGTAAAACCAGCCTACTCATGTCTGAGAAAATGAAGACGAGCTAATGCAGGGGATGGGAAGATAGCTCCGTGGGTAAGACTGTTTGCTCTGACACCAGAAAGGCCTAAGTTCAAATCCGCAGCACACACCTAAAAAGCTGGGCATAGAAGGGCAGATCCCAGGAACTCTTGGGCCAGCCAGCCTGGTTACAACAGGGAACTTTGGGTTCAGTGAGAGACAGTGTCTCAAGAATGAGGTCAAGGGCCAGGCATGGTGGCGCACGCCTTTAATCCCAGCACTGGGGAGGCAGAGGCAGGTGGATTTCTGAGTTCGAGGCCAGCCTGGTCTACAGAGTGAGTTCCAGGACAGCCAGGGCTACACAGAGAAACCCTGTCTTGAAAAACCAAAAAAAAAAAAAGAAGAATGAGGTCAAGGGCTGCAGAGGTGGCTCAGTCGTCAAGAGCACTGGCTGCTCCTTCAGAAGACCTGGTTTCGACTCTCAACAGCCCTGGTGGCTCACAACCACCTGTAACTCCAGTTCCAGGGGAGCCACTTTCCACTTCTGGCCTCTATGGGCACCATCCACATGTGCAATAAATACATACAGGCAAAACACACAAACACACACACACACACACACACACACACACACCCCAACAGGAAACAAACAATAGGATCCAAAATACAAAAGGAGAGTTCTCTAACCTCAAGGAGTCGGTGGCCGGTGGTCAGCTTCCAGGTCTCCCTCGTCATCTGATAAAACCGCTCCTCCAGTTTTTTCAACTTCATTTCCTGCTGAGGCTTTAGAACATTCTGTATATATCTGCTGGCCTGGTCGAGCAAGAACGTGCGATTACTATACATTAGTGTTTCTACACTACACGTTGTCTACGCTCTAAATCAAGAACAAGGTTCGAAACCTAAGGTGGTTTAAATAGGAACCCCCACACACACACACCTCCACGCGCTCATCTATTTGAATGCTTAGTCGTGAGGGACTGGCATGATTAGGAAATGCAATCCTTCAACGTTCAACGAGGAGGCCTTCTTATGTGTGGTGGGGGAGGGGGAGCTTTGAATTTTTCAGAAGCTCAAACCAGGCCCAGTGTCTCTCTCTCCCTGCTGCATGCCCATCAGGATAAAGAGCTCTCAGCTACCTCCCCAGCACCAGGTCTGCCACCATGTGTCCCGCCATGATGACAATGGACTAAACCTCTGAAAATGTAAACTGGCTCCATTCAAATGATTTCCTTTATTAAAGCTGCTGTGGTCAAGGTGTTTAATCACAGCCACAGTGACCCGAAGACAGGCTTGTGGGAGGTGGTGTGTCACTGGGGGTGGGGCTTGTGGTTTCAAAAGTCCACACCAGCTCCAGCATCACTCTGTCTGCGACCTGAGGACCAGGCAATAAAACTCTCAGGTCCTTCTGCGGTACCACACTTGCTCCCGGCCACAATGACCATGGCCTAAGCAGGCTCCTAATGAAATGCTTTCTTTTAGAAGAGTTGCCTTAGTTGTGGTATCTCTGCAGCAACACTCCAGTGACTAACACTCAGAAACAATAATTAAAAAGAAATTATTGCACATGTCAGACAAGGATGTTCTGGGAACGGAGGCACACACCTTCCATCTCAGCCCTGAACTGAGACCTGAGGCCACCACTGGCTACAACAGTGGCCAGGGCAAGTCCAACTGTCCAAGGGGATAAAGACACCTGTCACCACACCTGACCACCTGAATTCAAACCCTGGGACAGGGAGAGAACCAACTCTCTCCGCACGCGTCACACAGACACATGTATGAAGAAGGAATAAAACGTAATAAATAAGGTTTTTTTTAATTGTAATTTTAAAGGGTCAACATTGAATTTGGTAATCCCAGCCCTTAGGAAGACTGGTACTCAAGGTTATCTTCAATGACATTGTAAATTCAAGGTCATCTTACAATACACGAGACCTTGTCTCAGAAAAGGAGACAGGGTACAACTTTATGCCTCTTGCATTAGACAACAGTGATAGTTTACACGCAGATAGTGAGGCAGCCCCCCCACCCCCACCGGTGCCCTCGCCCCAGCCTTACCTTCTCACCCTGGGCTTCCTGTTGCCTTTCCCTCACAAGTCTCTGTCTTTTCTCATTCTCTTTTTCTCCTTCTGAATCCAAAACAAAGAAGCACTTTTTAATTCTTTTTAATTTCTCTGATACTAAGTCTTTAGGTATGAGCACTACATACTTTTCAAATATTCAAACCATGTGCATGTGAAATCCAAAATAAAAGCTGTTCTGAAACAATTCACTAATCTTGTATAGTATTATAATATTATTGTATATAACAAACTTCTATTTTTGGAGACAGGGTCTACCTATGTAGCCCTAGCTGGCTTCAAACCGGGGATCCTCCTGTCTGTTTCCCAAATGCTATGATTATAGTATGTGCCACATTCCTAGCCTAAACACAACTTTTTTTTTTTTTTAAGATTTATTTATTGTCTATATGAGTATTTTCTAGCTGTCTTTAGACACACCAGAAGAGGGCATCAGATCCCATTACAGATGGTTGTGAGCCACCATGTGGTTGCTGGGAATTGAACTCAGGACCTCTGGAAGAGCAGCCAGTGCTCTTAACCACTGAGCCATCTCTCCAGCCCCTAAAAACAGCTTTAAGGTTACATGTTGCATAGCATCAGCCTGCAGTGAGGCTTATGCCAAGAACTGCAGGGCAAGTGGACCATGCCACCAGACAGAACTGATAGAGTGTGCCCAAACCTCCTAAATCTCAGAATAGAGAACAGTAGGAATGAGGCCACTCCCTGCCTGCTTCTACCTCCCTCTGCCAGCTCTGGAACAAACCATGCGACACCCCACTGAGAGGTCAGTCAGGTAGCATAAAACCGGCTAATAAAATCCATGCTAATGAGGTATCTGGAACACACACACACACACACACACACACACACCTCGCACCCCACTCCGCCTCCACCCCCCTCCGCCAGCAAGCATTCAGCCAATGGGCTTCCCTTCCTGGCCATTCCACCCTGCAAAAGGTGTTTAATCCCTGGTTCACCCGGAGTAAAGTGAATGCATTCTCTTTTTCTTTTTTTTTTTTTTAAGATTTATTTTATTTATTATATGTAAGTACACTGTAGCTGTCTTCAGACACTCCAGAAGAGGGTGCCAGATCTCATTACAGATGGTTGTGAGCCACCATGTGGATGCTGGGATTTGAACTTATCACCTTCGGAAGAGCAGTCGGGTGCTCTTACCCGCTGAGCCATCTCACCAGCCCCAAGTGAATGCATTCTCATTCACCATCAAATAAAGCAGTTTGAACAAGCACAGACAATCTCTCTATCAAGGATGGGGGTTGGAGGGGCTCGTTGTCATAAAGAGCTGCCCCTCAGAGCTACCTGAGCTGCGCCTGGTACACAGGAGACTGGGAACCCAGGTAGCCATTCCAGACTCCAGTGTTTCCGACCCTGGGAAAACGCGAACCGAGGACCTCCATTATAGACTGCAGTATTGCCTCCCCTGAATGGCTTGCCTGAGACACTCCAGGCACCGCAGCAGAGGCAGGCAGGACAGACAGACGGACGCAGCAACCCAGAGATGAGCCACAGGACTCATACCCAAATATTGCAAAGGAACAATTTACAAAGGCAGGAACCAACGAGGGCACATTTCCATTTTTATAAACAGCAAACCACAGGGGCTTCCGACGCAAGGTCTGCAGCAAACCATTGCCTTGATAGCAACATAGCGTTAGTTTTTATTGGATTTTTTTTTTTTTGAGTGCTACGACTGAAAGCAGGGTGCCCCTTGCTCTTCATATCTCTACAACTGAGGTTCACGGTGAGCACTGAAAACACAACCATACAAAATCCCTAATAGAAAATCACAATGTTTTTGTTGAATATCCAAATTGAGTCATCTGAAGCATGAGAGATCAAAGCAGAGAAAAGTCCAAAATCTATGGCTGGGAGCCCCCAAAGCACCCACACTGCCATATATTATTGGGTTGAATAATCTTTTGCAATTATGTTTTTTACAGGGCTGATGTGAAAAGCTATAAGTTTGCACCATTCGTTGTATTATATTTTAAAAGCAATATATCACAGGGCAAAGGGTGTAGCTTGGTCAACATAACGCTGGCCTAACCCACAGGCCTTGGGTTGGATCCTTAGCACCACAAATTACCAGCTGTGTTGGTACAGATCTGTAATCTCAGCAGGCAGGAGGTGGAGGCAGGAGGATCAGAAGTTCAAAGTCTGGGCTGGTGAGATGGCTCAGCGGGTTAGAGCACCCAACTGCTCTTCCGAAGGTGATGAATTCAAATCCCAGCAACCACATGATGGCTCACAACCATTCTCTGGTGCGTCTGAAGTCAGCTACAGCGTACTTATGAAGAATAATAAGAAATGAATCCTTGGACCAGAGAGACCAACCAGAGCGAGTGAGGCTGTCCGGAGCGAGCAGAGCCGAACGGGGAAGGCCGGAGCAAGCGGAGCCGATTAGAGTGAGCAGGGCCGGCTGGAACAAGGGGGGGGGGGCGGCCGGGAGCAAGTGGGGCTGGCCAGAGCGAGCAGGGTCGACCAGAACAAGGGAAAAAAAAAAAAAGAAGTTCAAAGTCATCCTCAGCTATACAGTAAATAACAAGCCACCCTGGGATATTGGAGAGCCTATCTTAAAAAAAACAAAAGCAAGGGCTGGAGAGATGGTTCAGAGGTTAAGAGAACTGGCTGCTCTTCCAGAGAACCTGGGTTCAATCCCCAGCACCCTCATGGCAGCTCACAACTGTCCCGTGAGTCCAGTTCTGGGGATC
>LR751094.1:179515-220115 GCA_902729485.2 Mus minutoides | reverse complement strand
GTCTCTTTGGTGTTCATGATGAATGTGAGGATAGGAAGGTGTAAGAAGGAGATTCTTGTCACAGAGTCCTTCTCTGAGGCTTTTATGAGAAGGGACAGAGGGAGGATATGGAGATACTGGTTAGAAGGCAGAGGCCTTTGTTATTTAGTCTGCTGTCTCTTTTCTTTTTTTCTCTGTCCAAACACAACAGAGTCATGGGCCTCCTGCACCTAATTAGCTAAAGACTATGGACAGAGAACAGCAGATATTGTGGGTTCTGGGAATCTCAAGGAAGTTTGACCAGTTAACATCTCCACCCTTTAGAACTTAGACTGACTAGTGAGTGGGAGGAAGATGAAGGATAAGGGTGGTGGTGGGGGGGGACAGACAGACAGACAGACAGACAGACAGACAAACAAAGATCTGCCAAGTAAAATGTCCCCAAAGAGCTGCCCCATCACAAAATGGTATATTCCTGTCTGGCCATCTAGAATTACCTATCATTTCTGTCCTTTTTTTTTCTCTAAAGGAGATTTTAGCTGTATTTATGTGTGCATACGTGTGTGTCCATGTGTGAATAAGTGCAGGAGCGTGCTCTGTAAAGGCCAGAGAAAATGTTGGATCTCCTGGAGCTGGAGCTACAGGCCGAGGTGAGCCATCTGATATGGGTGCTGGGAATTGAACTCTGGTCGTCTCTGTAAGAGCCACAAGCACTCTTGACCACTGAGCCACCTCTCCAACCCCTAATTGTGTATTTCTTGGTTTAATATTTGCTCCAGTAAACAAAGTAAGGTAGTAGACTAGCACTGTGCTTTATGGAGAACAGAAACAGGCTTCATTCAGACCCTTAGTATGCTACCAAGAGGATTTAACATATCCATATACTCAGGAAGATTAAAAAAACATATAACAAGCAACAGGATTTTTTAGTACAGTGTACTACATAATTGAAGTGAATCCTGATGTCTGTTTTAATACTATACAATTTCTTTTGCAGAATTATTTTGTATTACAAATACAGAAACCATCTTCTTAAAAGGGAATTCAAGAAGTAAGTAACAGCTAATGAATTGATATAAAAAACCAGTGCTCGCAAATAGAGTTTGATTCTTTCCCCAGCCATGACTCATTTTTGCGCGAGCGTCTGGGCTTCACCATCCTTAAAAGACTAATACAATTTGCCTTTAATTAAAGTCTCAATTATTTTTTTTAAAGCTCTGGGGAAGATGGGTGCAATGGAAAAATGAAATAACTGAGCCTATGACTTAGCCTGTGCTGGGAATTTTATAGGCAGTTCACAAAGGCTTTTTTACTTTTCCCCCTACGTGATAGGCAAAATGTATTTTAAGCTGAACAACTCAGACTGCAAAGGCACACAATACCTGTCCCCAAAGTAATGATGACATCAGGACACACCCATTGGGATTCAATGCTCCTATTTAAAGTCCGCCCAGCCATCACAGCCCATGTCTGTTTTGGCTTTGGCAGAAGGTTGATAACAAGCATCTGCAATGAACCTTGTTTAATTGAGCAGGAAATTACTGTTTTCTTTACCAAGGTGTTGTAAGTAAAGACATACCTGTGTAGACAGGATTTATGGTTTAAGTCCTATGTGAAGAAATGTAGGTAAATTAGCAAAAATTAATCCCCAGGTGAAATCACAGCACTGGAACTCATTTTCTAATAGAATTTGACTGTGTTTTTGGAGCCTGTTAGATTGAGAGGCAATCTCTTGGGCACACAGGGACTTTCTTAAGCATGTGAAGTGTGTGTGTGTGTGTGTGTGTGTGTGTGTGTGTGTGTGTGTGTGCTAAAGGCTGATGAGCATCTTCCTGTGTAGACCTCATCTTGTTTCTTGAGACATTGATGAACGAGCTTCCATGTTCTGCCTTCCTCCCTTTCGGCAGTGCTAGGGCTACAGCTTCAGTGGCCATGAGATCTGAACTTAGGACTTCTTGCTTACACAGTATGCACTTTTCTGACTCAGCCACCTCCTTAGCTCCTGTGTTTATATGTTTTTTGAATGTAGTATTTTACTAAGTATCCCGGCTAGCTTTGAACCTGTGAACCATTTGCCCCAGCCTCCTGTGTGCTGAGATTCCAGGCATGTATATGGCACCATGCCTACCTTTGAAAATATTTTGACCTCTAGATCCATAGATTTCAAGTATCCCATTGAGTCCAGGAAATAAAAGGAGTCCATTTCTCTTTCCAGGATGCCTTTTCGAGTAGCCCGTCTCCGGTCCTTTGGATTAGAAGTTTTTCTTTGATACTTCCTACCCATCCCTGAGTTCCTGTATCATTTTTTTCTGAGTTGATTTGGAGTTCTGGACCACCATGGACACTCCTCTACTCCAGCTTCTTCCTGGAGGGCCTGTCTCCATGTTGACTGATAAATAAAGAGAGGAAAGAGAAGAGTCACCAGCACTCTAGGCTTGCCACTGTGTGGGTGGTGATTCTTGGATCCCAAGCAAATGAAGCCGGCTCAGGGATGCTCTTGTTTGTGCATGACTAACTCTCTTCCGTCACCCAGAGGCTGAGCGTGGGGCACATCAGGAAGGACTGTGGTTCTACTCAGCCAGTGTGTTTTGGCTCCGTTGGATTCTTGTAGTTGCTGCAGTGATGTGGGCAGGGAGGGAGGAGAGATGAAGGACCCAAAGTAATTTTTCAACAATAAGAGCCTGTGTTCCTTAAGGCTCTCTTCTCTTCCCTTCCCTTTACAAGAAAAATACTGCTTTGGCAAACCTGTCCTTATTCACTGAGAATAGAGAAACATTATCACTTAGCAATGATGCTCAAACACTATCCTGGTTTTGTATGCTTTTGGTGGAAAGCTGTCTTGGCACTAAACTCAGAGCATCTGGTTTTCTGAGGAAGACACAGCTTAAAAGTGTCCGAGTCGCAGGAAGTGGTTAGGCTAGCCTGCCCTATGACGAGGTGGGGTAGGATATTCTGGTAAAAGGAGGGCTACGCTCTCCACATAATAATCAAAAAGGATTTGATGAGGGCTGTAGGGGGAGGGTGGAATTCTTCAAAGCCGTGCTGTTGACTTGAGAAAAGAGATTAAGGTTAAAATTAAAAAGCAACAAAAGGAATTTGGTTTTCCAAGCAAAGGAAGGGTGAGGTGTAATTTCTTCCCAGGAAAATCTCAAATTATCTACACAAGATGGCTGATTTACATCACAATGGTGTGTTTATGTCATCCCAATTCTTAAAATACTGAGATCAACCCTTTTTTATTATTTTTATTTTTCCATAGTCCAGTTTTGACCCCTTTCCCAGTCTGTGCACTCACAATTCCTCATCCAATTCCTCCTCTTCTCCCCCATTCACCACCAGTCCTCCCTACTTCCTGGGACCTCAAGTACCGTGAGGGTTAGGCACATCTTCTCCCACTGAGGTCAGACTAGGCAGTCCTCTGCTGTATATGAGCCGAGGGACCTCGGACCAGTTAGTATAATGAGATCAACTTTTATGAGAAGAGAAGGGGCTTATTTAAAATTGTTGTTCTCCAACATTACACAGAAGCAGAAGAAGTTGTACACCTATGTGAGAAATGTCTTCTCCCTACAAAAGCATGAACCCATTGATATCCATGGGTGGAAGCTCAGTGTGGTGGTGTTCACCTAACAAGACCTCATCTCAAAAAACTAAATAAAAAAGAAAATCTACTGGTGCCCAAAATTTGCTCAACTTACAAGCCTACCCTATATCATCAGTTCCTTCAGCCTCAGACCCAAGAGACATCATGATTATTCAACTGTTTATACTCACCAGCACCATCACATTCCGCCTCCTCCTCTGCCTCTTCCTCCTCCACCACCTCTTCCTCCTCTGCCTCTTCCTCCTTCTTTTTGTATATATGCATGTACATGGTCAGGTGTGTGCAGGTACACCCTCTGTGTAGAGAACAGTGGACAACTTTGGGCACCATTTCCCAGGAGCTGTCCCTTTTTATTTTTTAAAGACAAGCTCTCTCTCTCTGGCCTGGGAGCACACAAAGTTATCCAGTGTGGCTAGCCAACATGCCCCAGGGATCCTCCTGTCTCCCTCTTCTCAGTACCTGAGATGTCAAGCACCATTGTGCCTGGTGCTGTAATGTGGGTCCTGGTGATTCAACCCAGGCCCTTGTGCTTTCAGAACAAACATTTGACTGACATAGTGAGCGCTCTCTTCGGCCCTTGTCTACATTTACTTTCTTAAAATTTTTACAGACAGTTTCGATGTCATGTTGTAGGTGTTCAGAGCTCCAGAGGACAAAGACATCTCAAGAGTCATAGCTCATTAGTAACACAGCCGAGATCTGACCAGAGGCTTGGAGCATGGCTGAGAGCAGACCAGAGGCTTGGAGGCCACCTGAACTCAAGTTCTTACCCCATTGAGTATGGTGTCTCTCACAAACAAAGTCCTATTCGAAGCACTAAACAAGTAATAGGAATATCATTCTATTTTGGAAGACCTAAATATGAAACAACAGACACTTGACAGTAACATTAATATCCAACAAGTCACATTGTGTTATAGCTTACATAAGTATACTAGGCCACACCATCCTATAGTTAATAATATAGTATATCACTCACAGTTAATAATATAGTACATCACAGTGTCTTTTATGTATAATGATACAGTAAACCACAGTATGTCCTGATTCATACATACCTTATACATACCTTATACTTATACATACCTAGACTTTACAAGCATACCCAAGTGAGTTCCAAGCTATTTCTATTTTTAAAAAATCATTTTATTCATTTACATTCCAAATGATATCCCCCTTCCTGGTTACCCCTTCATAACCCCCCTATCCCATTCCACCTCTTCTCCTACCTCTATGAGGGTGCTCCTCCACCCACTCACACACTCCAGCCTCACCACTCTAGCATCCCCCTTCTCTNGCAGCTAGAGACATGAGCTCAGGGGGTACTAGTTAGTTCATGTTATTCTTCCACCTATAGGGTTGAAGACCCCTTCAGCTCCTTGGGTACTTTCTCTAGCTCCTTCTTTGGGAACCCTGTGTTCCATCTAATATCTGACTGTGAGCTTCCACCTCCATGTTTGCCAGGCATTGGTATAGTCTCCCACGAGACAGCTATACCCGGGCCCTTTCAGCACTATCTTGCTGGCGTATGCTATAGTGTCTATGATTGGTGGCTGATTGTGGGATGGATCCCTGGCAGCCACAGACATTGGGTCCATTCTTTGGATTCAGCTTCACACATGATCTCTGTAACTCCTTCAATGTGTGCTTTGTGCTTAATTCTAGGAAGGGGTGACGTGTCCGCATTTTGATCTTCCTTCTTCTTGAGTTTCATGTGTTTAGTAAATTGTATCTTGGGTGGTCTAGGTTTCTGGGCTAATATCCACATATCAGTGAGTACATGTTATGTGAGTTCTTTTGTGATTGGGTTACTTCACTCAGGATGACGGCCTCCAGATCCATCCATTTGCCTAGGAACTTCATATATTTATTGTTTTTAATAGCTGAGTAGTACTCCATTGTGTAAATATACCAAATTTTTTCTATCCATTCCTCTGTTGAGGGACATTTGGGTTCTTTCCAGTTTCTGGCTATTATGAATAAAGCTGCTATGAACATAGTGGAACATGTGTCCTTATTACCAGATGGAATATCTTCTGGATATATGTCCAGTAGAGGTATTGCAGGATCTTCCGGTAGTACTATGTCCAATTTTCTGAGGAACCGCCAGACTGATTTCCAGAGTGGTTGAACCAGCTTGCATTCCCACAAACAATGGAGGAGTAAAACAGACTTTCTTAAGACCCATTGTATTTGAACCACTTAGACTTTTGTGTGTTCCATGAACATAGGAAATCACTACTTGTTTGTGCAGGAGAAGTGGGCAAGACAGGCTGTTAGGGTCTCACTCACGATTTTTCTTCTTTTCTTTCCTAGTACAGTTTGCCCCAAATGAAATCCAGGACATGGAGCTGATGGCCATGAGGAAGCCACAGAGCACCCAGAGAACTCCATGACTTCGTGTGTTTCACAGTGTCCTGGAGAGGCAGGCATGTAATGCCTGAGAATGGCAGCACATACCTGTCATCCCAGCGCTCAGGAAGCTGAGACAGGGATCTGCATCTGCGCCCAGCCTGGGACACATAGAGAAATCATGTCTCAGAAAGCCTGTCCTAGAAATCCATTTAAGAAAGCACTGCAGAGTGGTTTGGGTTTTTTCCTTAAGACAAGGTCTCATTTAGTGCATCTAGCCTTAGACTCCTGACCTCATCTCCTGAGTTCTGGGGTTACAGTTGTACACCACCAGGTTGAGTTCTGTAGTGCTTTGTTATGTGAAAACTGGCTAGTGTGCCATTAAAACCATGTGGCTCAGGGTTAGCAGTTTGGCTCAGCCAGTAAAGGTGATTGCTGTCAACCCTGATGACCTGAGTTTGATCCCCCATGTTGGAAATAGATTAACCAGTTCCTAAAAGTTGTTCCCTGACCCCCACAGATGCACCAAGGCCCACGAATCCTCTCAGAAATGGAAGTAATAATTGAAAAATAACCACAATGGCAAATAATAAAGTCATGTATTGGGAAGAGGTTCATTTGTTGATATATGTAACACTCTTTTGTCAAATTCTTAGAGAGACCCTACTCTTGGGAAAGGAATGACGAGCGAGGACAGATCCCCAGGCTGTCAGAGCTGGGCTTTGCGAGGACTTCTATGACACAGATGAAGATTCGTGCATAAACAGGTCTAGGGATTAGAAGTCTGAGATGAAAAGTCTCAGCAGATTTGTCTCTTCCTAGACTTGGCTTGTAGGCAACTGTCTTCTAGCTCTATCAACCTGTGCAGGGCCTTGTCACCATTTCCTCTTTGTACAAGAGTACCAGTCAGATTATATTAGACTGGGAAGTTAACCTCTAGAAAGTTGCTGTCTCTGTCTCTGACCACATTCTGGGGTACTGAGGTTTAGAACTTGAGCAGATGAATATTGGAGGAGAACAAGTCAGTCCTTTGCAAGCCAAGGAATCAGTGTTCCCTAGACTCAGGCTGATGACAATGCTGTCACTCATAGCAGGTCTGGGCAAGATCTCCCTGAGTTCACTTGCCCCAGTCTAGCAATGGGAAAACCTCAGGCCTTCATACACTAGTCTGGAAATCCAGTCACTTCTTGGATCTTCCTGACCCACTCACCACAAAAGTCTACTGATGTCTACATTCAGTAACATTTACTTTAAGGAAGTCATAGAAATAAAAGCCCAGCTGTGTACAGTACTGTGTACCCATAATGGAAGCTCTTTGGGGGATGAGAAAGAAGGGTTGTCCATTGGCAGAATCCTGTCTCAAAACAAACCAACAAGCAAACAAAACAGAAACAAACAAACAAACAAACAACCAAAAAGAAATGAAACCAAAACACAAAACAAGTCTAAAACCAAAACAAACCACAACACCATAAGAAGCACCAACACTCAAGTACGTCCAGATGAACGAAGGGAAAGACACAGGGTCAAAGAGGAAAGACTGCTTCGTGAGATACACAGTTCAGAAGATAAGTTTTAAGGACCTTCAAAACCAACCAGAGCCCCCAGCACATGAAGAAGAATCAATTAGAAGTATGCTCAAGGCACTGGGCAGGAAACGGAACAGATTTCTGGGGTGGTGGGAAATGACTGTCCCAGAGTGATTCCTTGGGACTGGGAAATGAGCAGGAGTGGTCTGAGCAGCCTCAGATAGGTGGGGCTAGCCCGGATGGAAGCTGAGACATGTTAGGGAGAACAGAATGTGCCCAGGGGACCAGGAGGACTTGCTTTAGTTGGGGAATGAGGGGCTCATGGAAGACAGGTGGGGTTCAGGTTGGCCAAGAACACTAGTTTCTGACAGGCAAGGAGAATTCTTTCATTTTTAAAAAATGTACGTGTACATGTATGTACTTTTATAAATCTATGTGTACCAAGCTCATGTAATGGAGGTCGGAAGAAAGCACTGGACCACCTGGAACTGGAGTTACAGGTGTTTGGGAGCTGGAATATACGCTGGAAAACTCAACTGACGTCCTCTGCAGGAGCAATATCTGCTCCTAAGTGCTGAGCTGTCTCTATAGCCCAAGGACAGTGCTTGAGAAACTGAAGAAGGGGTACGCATGAAAATATGAAGTGTACATAGAGAGGTAGAGAGGAGCTAGGGGAGCCTATTTAATAGGTTATTCCAAATTAGTGCAAAGAATGAAGAAGGCTTAGATAAATGGTAGAAATGGTGTGTGTATGTGTGTGTGTGTGTAGCATGGGAATATAGAATTTAGAGACAAGGAGGGTTGGGGTTAGAGGAGAAAAGCTCACTAAGAGGTATCGATCAGTAGTAGAAAGGGATAGATAGATCCGTGCAAAATTGACATGATGGGATTCATGATGGAGACAGGCCAGGCAGATCCAATGTACAATCAGGACAACAATGGACGTGCTGACATGAAAGGGGGGAAACATGTGGGGGTCTGAACCCTAGACATGTAACCATGGCAACTGAGGACAGCTGAGAGTGGGCGAAATGGTCTACCTCAGGGAAAGAGTCCCCCACTCCCTGCCTCTACCCTTCATCCCATTGGTTATCCAATACAAAGTGGTCAGACTTGAGATTATATACAATATGTAATACATTATACACATACAGATGGAATGTATATGTATAAAATATACACACCATATACTGTATTGTATATATGCATACAACATATAAATATATAATGTACATGTATGTATATAAATATACAATATTATACATTATATGCATATATATACATAATGCAATAAATAAATGAGCATCTTGTATTTATATATTTAGACACACACATATATAATATATGTATGTGTACATATATGTATATATGAATATGTACAGTGTATATATGTATATATATACATATTATACATCCCAGTCTATCTCCTGAACATATATTTGAGGATCAATGTCGCCCTCTAGTGTTCATGTCTGTTTTTTATTTCATTTTGGGAAAGATGGTGAAGGGTTAATACAAAGGCAGATTCACTTTATTTTGGGTCTTTGTGGCAGTTTGATAAGTGGATTTTTCATTTCTTCAAACTTGAAAACATTCCTGGTGGTCTCGTTTGTTTAATAAAATAGCTTATAAATTGGAGGAGATCTGAGCCATGGGAGGAACAGGGAGTTGAGGCCAGGCTAACCTCTTGAGATGGCTGGCAGCACCTGCAGGCATGTGTCAGATGGTCATCTGTAAGTGTGTGTGCATGTGATTGTGTTTGTGAGTGTGTGCATATGTGTGTGTCTGTGTGAGTGTGTCATGTGTGTGTGTGTGCGCACATGAGTGTGGGTGTGGGTGTGGGTGTATGTGTGCATGCGAGTGTGTGCCTGAGCGTGTGTGAGTGTGTGCATGTGTGTGTGGGGGGTAGGTGCTGGTTGACTGTTTATTTAAAATCATTCTTGAAGAACAATATCTTCCCCCAATCCTCTTCCATTCTCCCTTGCTCTTTGTCTCCTCTGTCCACATGGAAGGGTCTAAACATGGTCTCTGACTTCCACATGTATGCCACAGTCAGGCCACTGCCCCCTGCATACACACCGAGTAAAGGAATGTAAGGAAAAATTAAAACCCCTCCCTTTGCCTCTTAAGTTCCAGGGGACCCAGTGTTTATGACAGACTTTCAGATTGGTTGCTCTCACATCTTGCTTATTTTTCGTTATTTCCAGATTTGGTAGGAAATAGGTGAAAACAGGGTGGGGGTGGGGCTCTGGGAACCAAACCCAGGATGCCCTGTTTACGAGACAGGTGCTTTAACCAGCTCAGCCACCGCACCACACAGCAGCAGGTTTGTGACTGGACATTCCATCTCCCAGAGGTTCCTTGTATGAATCCCCTTGCCTTCTGGGGAGCATTAGCTTTTGAATAATCAAGACCATGATGGTTATCTAATTCACAGACCTCAGTTCAAAACAGAAATGCAGCACAGATCTCCTTTCCCCGTGCCTTCCCCCAAGGAGAGACAATGGCACTAAAGACATTTTCTCTTGACTTCTATGGTATTTCTGTTCACTTTTCATGGTGTTTAAAATTTTGAATTATTTATTATTAGGGCATGAATGTTTTCTTGCACATACGTGCATGTACTATGTCCGTGTCTGGTAGCTGCAGAAGCCAGAGGCAGATATTGGACTTCCTGGAGGGAGAGTTACAGATGGTTATGAACTTCATGTTGCTTCTCGGGCTGTGGATGTTACAGGTGGTTGTGAGCTGCTCTGTTGTTTCTGTAACCCTTGCTTTGTGGCGTCCATACTTGATCGGGAGGGTAGAATTGCGTAATTTTTATTTAAAAAAAAGTGATAGTTTTCCCCTGGTGGCTTCTCAGAAATAGAAGAAATGTTGTGAAAACTTGAGACTCAGTTATCCTCTTTTAAAAAGAGATATAAATAGTTGTTGTCTGGGGTCTTGATGGGATGGGCCGAGAAGGAATTTCAATCAGAATCAAACATCTGCTTGCTTTCAAATGCTGGCCTGCTCCATCCTGGGATGCAAGGCAGAACATGAAGTACACCCCGCTACCATCCTGATCTTTTTCTCACAGGTACCCCACATTCTTTTTAGAGCAGGGTTTTGGTGTATGTGTGCTGCTAAGTCAAGTCGGTTCTGTTTTCAATGTCACTCTTATATATTGTGAAACAGTATCCTGCACTGTTTGCCTAGATTCTTCTGTGACTTACTTAGTCTCACAGAGAATGGTGTTACAAAAGTATTTTCTTGTCCATCATTGAGTTAGCACTTGGAGAACTCAGGGCACAAGAGGAAAATGGCTTCTGTTTGTGTCAATATCGGGACCTCTTACCATCGCAGTGTTCTAGGTGAGGCGGTGAGCCATGCCTACCCTCTGTTCAAGGCTAATCCTTTTCATGCAGTTCCTCACTCCACTCCCCACCCTCTAGCATGTCTGAGTGCAGGCCTCTGGATATATCAGTTTTAAAAACATAAAAGCAACTTTTCTCCCATGGTTTAAGGGCATGATCATGAAGACATTTTTCTTCAGGGTGGAGTTATTGGGCCTGTGCATTTTAGTTAAAGGTAATGAAGCTTTTTAGAAATGGGTTATCTGCCTAGCATTGACTTCAGAAAGTATCCCATAGACAATATTCCTGCCCTGAAGATCTCTGCCTGCATTCATATTCTGAGGTTTTGGTGTGATCTGCTTTTCAGATCTTAGCTGAGAGCATGTGGGCTTTCCCATCATTTCAATGTCAACACACATACATACACTCACAAGCACACATACAGACACAGACATAGACACACACATATATCATGCACATGTGCATGCACATGCACACACACACACACACACACACAAACACACACATACATACATATATCATGCACATGTACACAAGCATACACACTCACAAGTGCACATGTACATACAGACACACACATACATCATATACATGCACATGTATACAAACACACATGCACACACAGACACACATATACATCATGCACATGCACACATTCACAAACACACACAGGCACACAAACACACACAGAAACACAGACACAGACACACACACACACACACACACACACACACACACACACACACACACACATCGTATCAGATACACGCACATGCCAGAACCTTCTAATCAGGACAGTTTTAGCCTGCTTTGTTCCCGGAATCTCAATCTTCCACTAAAGACCAGTTTTTTTCTGGAATAAATTTTGATAATACCTTCATGGAAGTCTTACATCTAGAGTTTACCTTTCTTCATATAATCATTCAGTGTAACTGAAGGGTCATGTGTGTATCCAACTTATGGAACTGCACATTTGGATATTAATATATTAAACACTTTACATTGACCTTAAAATTTTTGAAGGGAGGAAATTTTGTTAACTCTGCCAAAGAACAACACTTGAGCTCTTATTTCAAGTATACACTGTTCCTTTTGAAAATGAATCCATCCAGAAACCTCCCATGGTGCTTTATGGCAGCATTATGAGAGCATGGTCGTTTTTATAAACCATGATGAGACCTTGCTAAGCAAGAGTTTGGTAGAATGAAGCCAGCCCAGCTCCTGAGGCCTCTCAGTTAGGATTCCCTTCTGTCAAAATAAGAAAATGAATTTCAAGGCCAACTTCCCAACATTTGATAAGGATACTTAAACATAATAATCTGCAACTGAGAAAAGAGCAGGGTGTGAGTTTTATGAAAAACACAACATTTGGATGCAAGGAATACATCAAGGTCTGTGGCTTCCTTAACAAGCAATTTTCTTGGACTGGTGACCTGATTTGGTGGGCAAAGTCACCCGAAGCCAAGCCTGACAACCTGGATTTGATCCCTGGGGCCTATCCACAGGGTTTAAGGAGAGAACCAGCTTCTACAAGTTGTCCTCTGACCTCTACGTCAGCACTGTGGTGGACGTGACCTTTCCCATGAATAAAAAAAATGTAATAAGAAACAAAATAATGATCTTGAAAGACATAATGTATGCATTTTAGACTCTATTTCTAGATTTCTAGGTATGAAACACCTTCATGTGTGAAGAGATGATGAGCCGGAAGTCAAGGACGAAAGGATCTGTCTAGTGGCAGGAAACTCTTGCACTCTGGGTCACCTCCTCCCTCCCTTCTACATACATAAGGGGACTCCTTCAAAGAAGATGTGAAGACATAAAGGCAGGAGCAGAACGAGGAGGTGCTGGGAACACAATATCCAACCCAGGAATGCACTTCTTGGGCAATGGAATCTGTAATGGATACATAGAGCCTGGATGCAGTCTGCTCTTTGGGAATTGTGTCTGTGTTCTACCTCAATGATGTCATTGGTCCCTTTTGAAAGGAGGTTAACTATATATAAGATGAATCCCCAGGTCTCTGGATGGCCTTTCCTTCAGTCTCTGCTCTATATTTTGTCTCCATATTTGCTCCTGTGAGTATTTTGTTTTCCTTCTAAGGACTGAGGCACCCACACTTTGGTCTTCCTTCTTCTTGAGCTTCATGTGATCTGTGAATTGTATCTTGAGTATTTGGAGCTTTTGAGCTAATACCCATTTATCAGGGAGTGCATATCATGTGTGTCCCTTTGTGATTGGGTTACCTCACTCAGGATGATATCCTCCAGATCCATCCATTTGCCTAAGAATTTCATGAATTTATTGTTTTTAATAGCTGAGTAGTACTCCATTGTGTAAACGTACCACATTTTCTGTGTCCATTCCTCTGTTGAGAGACATCTGGGTTCTTTCCAGCTTCTGGCTAGTATAAATATGGCTACTATGAACATATTACATATGTCTTTATTAGATATTGGAGCATCTTCTGGGTATATGCCCAGGAGTGGTATAGCTGGGTTTTTAGGTAGTACTATGTCCAATTTTCTGAGGAACCTCCAAACTGATTTCCAGAGAGGTTGTACCAGTTTGTAATCCCACCAGCATTGGAGGAGTGTTCAGTGCATGCAGACAAGAGCCTGATATAGGTGTCTCCTGAGAGGTCTTGCCAGAGCCTTACAAATACAGAGGCAGATGCTCAAAGCCAACCATTGGACTGAGCATGGGGTCCCCAATGAAGGAGTTAGATGTATTAGTCAGGGTTTCTATTCCTGCACAAACACTATGACCAAGAAACAGTTGAGGAGGAAAGGGTTTATTCAGCTTACACTTTCTGCATTGCTGTTGATCACCAAAGGATGTCAAGACTGGAACTCAAGCAGGTCAGGAAGCAGGAGCTGATGCAGAGGCCATGGAGGGATGTTAATTACTGGCTTGCTTCCCCTGGCTTGCTCAGATAGAACCCTTGCTTTTATGGAACCCAAGACTGCCAGCCCAGGGATGATACCACCCACAAGGGGCCCTTCCCCCTTGATCATTAATTGAGAAAATACCTTACAACTGGATCTCATGGAGGCATTACCTCAACTGAAGTTCCTTTCTCTGTGATAACCCCAGCTTGTTTCAAGTTGACACAAAACCAGCCAGTACATTAGAGAAAGGACTGAAGGAGTTGAAGGGGTTTGCAACCCCATAGAAAGAACAACAATATCAACCAACCAGTCCCCTCAGAGCTCCCGGGGACTAAGCCATCAACCAAGGAGTATACATGGGCTCCAGCTGCATATGTAGCAGAGGATGGCCTTGTCAGGCATCAATGGGAGGAGAGGCCCTTGCTCCTATGAAGATTTGATAGATGCCCCAGTGTATGGGAATAGAGGGCAGGGAGGTAGGAGTGGGTGGGTGAGTGGAGGAACACCTCATAGAAGCAGGGGGAGGGAGGACAGGATGGGGGTTTCTGGGAGGATGGAATCTGGGAAAGGGAATAACATTTTAAATGTAAATGAAGAAAATATCCAATAAAAAGAAAGAAAGAAAGAAAGAAAAAAAGAAAGAAAGAAAGAAAGAAAGAAAGAAAGAAAGAAAGAAAGGAGGTTAATCTTGATGCTCAGGTAAGCGAAACGAACAAGGCAGTCCTGGTTTCTGTAGTGAGTGGTTTCAGATGTCCCCAGGGGTTTTGACTAGATCAGAACATCTGGCTACTTCAGAGGCAGGGAAGGAAATGGCTCTCGGCTCACGGATGTTTGGGGACGCCTGGCTGCTGTAGGAGGCATTTTTGAAAGAACTAGTGTGTGTGAGGCCTTATCTGCAGCAAGCAAAGTCTGGTCGTAAGGAAAGATGCTAGCAAGCCTCCCAAGTTGCTTCCTTCAAGAAACGGAATTCGCTTCATATCCAAGCAGAGCAAGAGGCATAAGAGAAAGCAAGTATTCTTACACCTTTCCTTTGTTTCAGTTTAAAGGGATCTTGCTTCAGCAAAGCCTTGGTTGCATTTTATTGCTTGCAGGATGAATTTTCTTTTTAAAGCCATAGGGGGGTTAGAATAGAAGGCGCATGTCTTTCTTTGTTACTTTTCTGCTGCCGTGAAAAGACACCATGTCTTGGCACCTTATAAAGATCACATTTAATTGGGAGTTTGCTGAGAGTTTCAGAGGGTGAGTCCTTGATCATCACAGTGGGAAGGAAGACATCGGACAGGCAGGCGCGGGGCTGGAGCAGCAGTTGAGAGCTTACATCTGATCCACAAACAGGAGGCATTCGAATATGTGAATCTATGGGGCCCATTCCCAGAGCACATCTTCTCTAGAGGGACATTAGCATCTTTGTCTCTTGCCATCTGTACCACTATCCCAGTGGCTAATCAGTTGGAGACTGATTTTGCCTCTAAGAAGGGGATACCACTCAACACCCACAATTTCCAGCATTGAGTCCTATCCCCCAAACCAGCTGCCGAATGCCACTGGTGCTATTGCTGAGAAACCTTTCCCTACTCCTCCATCCCTTACCCTTCTTCTCTGGTAGCATCAGTGACTGAAAGAATCAGGGAACAGGTGATGCTGACTATATTTTGCTCTCGGTACTGGGATTAATGGTTACTCTCAGATCGGTCTGTCTAAAAATCACTGTTATGTAGTAGTCTGCGTTTATTTAAAAGTATATCCTTTAAAAACATAGTGAGGTTTGTACTTGTTCAGCTCAGGTTTAGCCCTCCTGTGGGTGAGACTTTATGGGTAACTATTAATGAAAAGTGAGACCATGAATTTAAAAGAATGTGTGTTTGCGGGGAGGGGATACATGGGAGGGTTGAGGGGGAAGAAAGAGAAGAAAGATGAGTAAGTAGATTATCAAAGATAAAAGAAAAAAAACTCTTTAATGTTAAAAAGAAAAGTTTATGTCCAAGGCACATGGGTCTTCCTCTACTGCTTCTACTCCGTGTTCTTATAATGTAGTCAGCAAACTTACCTTTCTCTAAAAACAAACAAACAAACAAACAAACAAAACAAAACTCATATTAATCAACAATGAAGAAAACAATTTCAAATGGCTCTTTTTTTTTCTCATTTTTATTGGTCCTTTGAGAAGTTAGTGCAACAGATTTTGATTATGTCCCCCCCTCCCCCAACTCCTCCCAGATCCATCCCCCTTCATGACCAACCCAACCCAACTTTGTCTACTTAAAGGCATCAAGGAGAGTTTATGCTGCTCTTCTCTTAGGTGTGTGGTTGTCACCAGAGGGCGGCCTATTTATCAGAAGCTGCACCTTTAAAGAAACCTGACTCTCCCTCTGCCAGTAGCAGTCAACTGCCAATAGTTCTGTAGCTACTAGTGTGACTTCAAGTCCATGATGGGATTTTGCTGAAGCCTGCTTGGGTCTCGTGTGTGCTATGAATTCATGTGTGTAGCTGCTCTGTTCTGTTCAGAAAACTATATTTCCCTGTAGTCATTCAACACCTATGCCATTTTGCAGTCCTTTACCCTCTTTCCCCATGAACCCCAAGCCTTGGTTGGAGGGACACAGATGTTTCTTTTAGGGCTGAGTATTCCTGAGTCTCTTACTCCACAGACCTTGATTAATTGGGGAGGTCCACAGTTGAATCTATGAGTCAGTTTAAGACCATGTCAGTTTAGTGTGTTCTCCACAGGGACTATGATCTATCTAGCTACAGGTTCTTGCCCCCTAATAATGGTGTAAATAGCTCTTAAAAGTCCAAATTTTTCTTTTCTTTTTCAAATTATGTTACATAAATATTCTTCTCCCTTTCTTTTCTCCAAAGCTTTCTATATAACTCCTCCTTGCTTCATTTCAAATTGATGACAGTTATTACACACACACACACACACACACACACACACACACACACACACACACGGAGGTGATCACTATCAATCTATCAGGTTACCCATTATTGCATATAATGATACATAAGAGCTAGTTTCCCTTAAGTATTTCCATTTCTTGCCTATGTTTGTGTGTGATGTCATCTCATTTACTACAGCCTGTCTCCAGTGTTGTAGAGAAAGGGCGTGATGTGCTTTCCGATAGAACTCTGGGGTACATTGTCTTTTGAGAATGGGGCTTTCTATTTCTTTACTTATGGGGAGTTACTGTGGGTGCACACATTCCAATTCAAGAATTCAGATTAACTTCTATAGAGCAGAGGCAATGCCATCTTCTAACTGAGGTGCAAGTGACAGTGAGTTCAGGAAAGACTTTTCTAGGTGCTCAAATGGTTCTAGATGTGTTTCTCTAACAGTGTTGGCTTCCTCCTCTCCCTGGGAATAAATATTCAGGATCAGGGAATCCTCATCTCCAATTCTGACCTTCCTAGTCCCCTCTCCTCAGCTGAGTCTGGAAGGTTCTTTACTCTGTCAAACCAATCTCATTTGCTTTCCACCTTTNTCAGGAAAGACTTTTCTAGGTGCTCAAATGGTTCTAGATGTGTTTCTCTAACAGTGTTGGCTTCCTCCTCTCCCTGGGAATAAATATTCAGGATCAGGGAATCCTCATCTCCAATTCTGACCTTCCTAGTCCCCTCTCCTCAGCTGAGTCTGGAAGGTTCTTTACTCTGTCAAACCAATCTCATTTGCTTTCCACCTTTTGGAGATTAGATTTCTGGTCCACTGATAAATTTCTTTATTTTTAAATGCTGGTTACTACTATTTGTCCCCTTGGAACTCCTGTTGGGAGTCAGTGTCTATTATGAGGTCTTTAACAGGTAATTAATTAAGTATCGAGAAGATCTAAGGCCTTCCTGCAGGGCTGGGTTGGTTCTCACAGAAGCGTTAGGAGTCTTGAGAATGGGGTCTTGTAAAGTGAGGCTGTTCTTTGTCTCGTGCTTTGCCCCTTAAGATTGTAAAACCCAAACAACTCCGTTTGTGAAGAAACTCCATTTTGTACCCAGGAAGAAAATCACAGAGTCCTCCCGAGCAAGCATCCTATGACAACCCACTGCCCTTAGCAACAGCCCGTCATGCTACACTAGCAGGGTCAAGGTACATACAGGTAGCTTAAGACATCCTGCAGATAATAAACTTAGCCATGCTTTTTGTTCGGTGGTTTTGTCCCCATGTTCAGTTCCTGCAGAATACCCCAGAAATGCAGTTTTTAAAATACTAACTTGCTGACGTGTATGGAAATCCCCCAAGCTTGCTGTAACTACAATAAATAAGCTGTACCCCTAGACTCAGGGACTCACTCTGACCCGCTTCAACAGGGATGGTGAGAGACCTTGCTTGCAAACGCATAATAAAGACCCTTCTGTGTTTACATTGCAATTGGCTCCTCGGTGGTCTTTGGGGTCCCTGCAACTCGGGTATAACAAGATGTGCACGGCTTGACCTTCTGCTCTTTGCCTTGAGCAACAGTGGTGTGAAGTCCTCACCAGATTTTGTCACTGTTGGGATGCCCTAAACCCTCATATTGCACAGAATGTTTGATATTGTCTTCTCCATAGCCTTCTATATGTAAATGCTTGTCTTTCTTCAAATGCCCAGAAGATGTTTCTTTGAGATTATCTTACTAAAAATGCAAGCTACAAGGTGGAGGTCAAGCGGCTCTCAGTGCCAAAGGGCAACCCAAAGCGATGGATTGCGTGTTGTGCTGCTGGTGATTGGTTCAGGCTGGAGGTCGTTTGCATAGTAGAGAGCTGGAGTGGGCGTTGTCTTGCTGCTGATTGGTTCAAACTGGAGGTCGTTTGCATAGTAAGAGCTGGGATGGGCGTTGCCCTGCTGCAGATTGGATCAGGCTTGAGGCTGTTTGCATAATAAAGAGTTGGCAGCTAGAGCTGGGAGCAGGCAGAGCCTTAGGCAGATAGATGCAAGAAAAAGCAGAAGGGAGGCAACTAGAAGCAGGCAGTGAGAACCCCTGTTTTAGTCACTGTTCTATTGCTGTGAAGAGACACTGTGACCAAGGCAATTCTTATGAAAGCATTTAATTAGGGGGCTTACTTACAGATTTATAGGTTTAGTCCATTATCATCATGACAAGGAGCATGGTGTCATGCATGTGCTATGGAGCGGTACTTGAGAGCTACGTCCTGATTGCTAAGTAAAAGGAAGAAACTCCTGCCTGGGTGTGGGCTTTTGAAACCCTCAGAGCTCACTCCCTCCAATGACACTTCCTCCAACAAGGCCACACCTCCTAATCCTATCAAAGAATTCCACTTCCTGGTGACTGAGAATTCAGAGCATCACATGTCCCCTGGGTGCCTGTGCACAGGTGCTCACAGACCGCCCCTCCTTTCTCCACACCCCCAAACCTTTCTCTGGTATTTCTATAGGCTGGGGCAGGATAGGAGGTAGTCTGTGCACCCAACTTGCTATCTTGATCACTTTTTATTTATTTTTTTATTCCTGGTATTCTTCAAAAGATTGAGGTTGTCTTTTGTGCTTTTACAATGTCTCAGCCCAAAAGTTACCTATTACTGATGGTCAGGTTCCAAGCATCGGATGGCAATTTGCAGCCTTGCGGCTTAAAAGCAGGAGAGATAAAGCTACCAGAACATAATGATTCACAGTAATGAGGTTTCATCTGAGGAGCAAAATGGACAACAGGGGACCCTGGCTTCCGTTCTCTGGTTTTGGAATGCCTTTACACTGGGAGCACAGGACAGTGCCTGCCTCTTTGGCTGATGTTCACAGCGCAGTGTCTGCTTGATGGATGTTTTCTCATTGCTGGTGGTAATTCTACAGTGGCAGACTCACCAGTTAGCAGGACTTTGCCGTTTGCTTCTAATATCTACTTCCTCCTCCCAATAAATCATCATCTTATGAGCAAAAAAAAAAAGAAAAAGAAAATATTGCTCATATGAGGATTTGGATCATATTTAACTCAGACAATGAAAAAGGTTCCTCTTTAATCCAATAACTGTCTGGAACCACAACTTAAGATTGCAGGTGACTTTGTAGACATGCCCAGATAGTTAGATTGTAAACCACCCAAGAGCTTGGGGGCTTTGTGTTAAATTCTTGCCTTAGGTTGACATGCTGAACCTGGAAGTTTAACTATAGATCAAGAAAAGAAGAAGGGGGTAGGGGGAGGGTGGAACTCAACAACTCTGTCAAACCCAATCTTATTTTTCTTTCTTTTGGCTTTTCTATTATATTTTTCTGTTCTTACATTACTTACAGACAAGCTTGGGTACAATGCTATCATACTCAGATGAAGGGCACAGGGAGCTATGGCATCGTTCAGCTCTTCCATTGCTCCCACAGAGAGGAGGGACGTTTATTCTCTGGGTCAGCTCTTCCATTGCTCCCACAGAGAGGAGGGACGTTTATTCTCTGGGTTAGCTTTGCTTAGTTTTGGAGGCAAGATCTCAAGGCTGGCCTTGAACTCACTACATAACCAAGGATGCCCTCAAATTCTAATTTTCTTGCCTTTTCCTCCCCTGCATCAGGATTAGGTGTGCACCACCACACTGTTTCATGTCATGCTAGAGATCAAACCCAGGGCTTCGTGCATACTAGACAAACACACAGCCCCGGCACCAATTGGTTGGGCTTGAATTACATCTTTGTGTATCAGACACTGAGGGTCATGGATAAGTTGCTACTTGTTCATCTCTGTTTGAAGGTCCTTTCTCTAGTAACAGTTAGAGAATAGGTTACACAATGTTTAGACTCCTGTGTGTGTGTGTGTGTGTGTGTGTGTGTGTGTGTGTGTGTGTCTGTGTGTTTGTGTGCATGCATGTGTGTGTGTGCGCACACGTGCACGCGTTTGTTTATGACGTAAAGGACTGAGGATCAACGCTATGAGTTGTGTGTATTCATATTTCTGTTGACCACATTCACCTGCAGGGATAAGACCCAGGAGCCAATGGCAGAGAGGTTCTCAGTTGGACTCCTAGGTTTGGTTCCCCCAGACAATTGCTTACCTGGAGTTTTGGATTAAGATTTTATGAGAAACCAGCATGTGTGAAAGGAAGATGAGGTCTGGGAGAAATGAACAATGGAATTAGACTGTGGGTGTAAGAAACTCTTTCCAATGCTACCTTCTCTGGGACAAGATGGCGGGTCTTTTTTTCTGCCTTTTCCGTTGCTGGGTTTGGGTTTTCCCAGAAAGCAATACAGCAGGAAGGAGTGGCTCATAGCATTCTGGGAACTTGAGACAGGATGTTTATTGATTGACTCTTACAAATTAGAACAAAACCTTCATGGAAGGGTGACCTGGCCAGCACATCCCTATTTATAGTCAAAGCAGAGTTGCTAGTGGGAAAGACATTTATATAGAAGGAGATAAAGAACAGGTCCCACACTCTTTCTGGGGGTAATGGTCACAGGATGGGACACCGTGAACTCTTATGCTGAATTGACACCCCAGCTCAGCCTTTGTTTACGCCATTTGACAAAGGAGAAAGCAGTTTAAACCAGGAAGCAAGTCACACCCAGAGCTACAGTGTTCCAAGTGTCCTATAAAATGAAGATGGCAGGCAGATGATTTTAGTTGTAGAGTATAATTCAGCTCAAGGGTGAGAGACAGAACTACAGGTGGTTACTAGGCTGAACATACACGAAAAATATGTCAGTCAGTGACTGGTAAGTGGGTATGAGCCCAAGACATCATTGTGCCTTGCTGACAGGAAAAGTGTAAGGCATTGTCTTCAGAGACCTTTGCTCAAGCAAGGAAGGGTCCTTTTTTTATTTAAAAAACAAAACAAAACAAAACAAAACGTATTCACTTTACATCCCACCCGCTGCCCTTCTCCCAGTTGGTCACCCTTTTCCACAATCCTCCTACCCCCTCCTGTCTCCCCTCCTTCCTCTGAGAGTGTGGGGGGACTTGGGTATTCCCTCACCTTTGCAGGCCAAGTCTCTGTGAAGCATGGCAGCCCAGCTAGAAGAACATATACCACATACAGGCGACAGCTTTTGGGATAGACCCTGTTCCAGTTGTTTGGAACCCACTTAAAGACAAAGTTACGTATTTGCTACATATGTGCAAGGAGGTTCAGCCCTCTTTGGTTGGTGGTTGAGACTCTCAGAGCACCAAGGGTCCAGGTTAGTTGATGGTGTTGTTTTTCCTGTGGAATTCTATCACTGTTGGAGTACCCTTTCCTAAGGAAGGGATTCTTAATTCATGGTAGAAAGAAATTTCAGGAAGAGTCGTTCTGAAGCAGAGCTGGGATTTATTAGGAGGAACATAGAACACAGATTTTTAAGTGAGCAGCAAAAATAGAAAGGCCCCCAAAGAGAGAATAAGGATCACTTGACAACATGGTGTGGGCCTCCTTAGAGGTCCTTAGAGCAGCCATGTGGCTGTTTGCATGTTTTTCCATGGAAAGAGGTATGTTCTGACCAATGCCAGTTGTAATTAGAGATGCAGAATGAAGTCACAGAGGGTCCTGATGTAGGGGAGAAGCAGCTAGGTCTATAAGGTCTAGGACACAGAGGGCCCTGGGTTACATATGGAAGCAGCCAGGGCCAGCTGCTTGCTGAGCAGGAACTGAGACCAGGGTCTAGTGTTTCGAGTCCTGCCTCTATGAAACACTTCTGTCTTAAACATCTGGTTAAATATTTATTGTCATTTAATGTATACTGATCAGGCTAAGGCTTGTCATGGAGGACAACCAGTGACAAAATCAAAATATCACAGGCTTGATTTTACTCTTTGCCTATAGAGTTCTAGCCTCCCAGAGGTCTTGTTATTACTTTAATAATGTTAAAAAAAATCACACAGATATTTGCTGGCTGGTATAGATTTAAAATCTATACTTGGTATAGATTTTTCAATAGTTCCCTATGGAAAAATTTATGTGGGTAGGTAATCTAAAGGAAGGAATGTGTTGAAATCTTAATCTGACTCTGTGTTGTACAGCTTTGCCATGGGTGGAAGACTGTGTTTCTCTGGAGGAGGGCTGTGCATGGATTCAGAGTGTATCTGTATGTGGGACTCTCCACTTGTATCTGATCTTTTGCTTGAAGGCCTGCTAGAACATCTGGTGGGTCCTGGAACACATTTTGCCGCTTTTTCTAACTCACCATCCTCTGTGTTGAAGAGTGATACATTGTAAATGGATAGTATTTACATCACAGCCTTGTTACAGTTGGTCACTGACTTCTTACAGCTCTTCTTACACAGAGCCATCAGGCATTCACCAAATCAATTTGCTGTTACTTTAACAGCCAAGTAGAGAAACCACCAGTAGGGAACCAATATGCAAATTGTCTATAAGAGGAACCATATAATGAGACTGCTCTTGGCAGCTAGAGTGGTCAGAATTGCTCTAGGTAACTGGGTCTAGATATTCTAAATACCCAGAGAGCTGGTCTGGCTATTAAGCAGTCTTAGGATATCAAGAAATTCTGAACATTTCCCTAGGGGAGCAAGTTCAAAATTACTTTTGCTTAGTGGATAAATCTGCTTTAGTCAAGGAAGGTTAGAGTTATATCTGGATATGAAGTAAATGCAAATATAATAAGATTACTATAATCTTTATGTATTTTCCTTCTAAGTATTTGGTAGTGCTTGATAATGTCTGATGTGGGACTGGAGAGATAGCTCAGAAGACCCGAGTTTGATTCCCTGTATCTACAGGGATTCCCAGTACCTATGTGGTGGCTAATGAACCATCTGTCACTCCAGTCCTAGGGTATTGGACATCCTGTTCTGGCTTCTTCTGGCACTAGACATGCTTGTGATACACAGGCATATGATCAGGAAAAAAATCTATACATATAAAATAAGTTAATTAAAAATAATATCTGATGCACTATAATGTCAACAAATTAGCCTTGTGATTTTACATTAAAATATAAAAGTGAGTAAAATTAATTTTGATTTGTAATTTCTCTGGTTTTTATAGAGTCATATACATTATTGGAACCTTAGTGAGTCTAAAAGAATCCTTTTTACAACCTAATTTTAATAGCTGTTGGTGTAAAACACTACTTTCACCTCAAAATAAGTAAGGGGGCTTATTCTGGAGTCTCTTAAGCTCTTTGTCTTAGGGTTGCATTGCTGTGAACAAATACCATGACCATGGTAACTCTTGTAAAGGAAAGCGTTTCATTTGGGCTGGCTTACAGTTTTAGAGGTTTAGTCCATTATCATCATGACAGAAAGTACAGCAGAATGCATGCAGACATGGTGCAGAAAAGGAACTGACAGCTCTATATCTTGATCTTCAGCTGTCAGGAGACTGTGTGTCACACTGGGCATAGCTTGAGCATAGGAAAATACAAAGCCTGCCCCCACAGTAACACACTTGCTCTCACACGGCCACACCTACTCCAGCAAGGCCAGATTTCTAAAAGTGGCAACCCCCTATGGCCCAAATGCTTGACTCTATATGGGGTCATTCTTATAGAAACCATCACACTCCTTCTCTTCATTTGCATTGGGAGTGTACCAATTCCTTTCCATCTTCCGGCTTTCCACTCACTGCTCTTCCCAGGAGGGAGTTCCTTGGCTACAGAAAGGGCATTACATTCTCATCCCGCCTGCTTCAGCTACACAGTCTTTCTCAAAGTGAAGGCAAAGCCAGGGCGCTTTCCTTTGAGCTGCAGACTGTGCTCTGGCTTCCACCACCCATTTATTTACTCCAGATGAAACATCTCCATTAATTTTTATTGTGTTTTGAGATAGAACCTCCATCTATAGTCCAGGCTAGCCTTGAACCTCATTTTCTGTTGCTGTAATAAAATACAATGACCAAAAGCAACATAAGGTGAAGGGATTATTTTGGGTTATGGTTCAAAAAGTAAGAGTCCATGAGGACTAGGAAGGTGTGGTGTGGTGGTATGAGCAGAGCTGGTTGGTCACATTTCTGTCCAATGGGATGATAGATTAATGACATGTACTACCACTCCAAGGCTTATCTCCTTTTTTAATGATTTAAAATTAGTAAATTATTTTTCTATAATTCATTCCAGTATCAAAAGGGATGTCTCTTCTGTAGCCATATGAGATGCATTTTTATTCTCAGAGATTCAATTTCCCTTTTTCTCTTCAGTAACTTCCATTTCTCATGTAACAATTACTAACTTTTACAAATTATATGTATATATACACACAATTATTAAAGACTATATCATACTGTGATATATACTCATATATAGTAGAATTATGAGCAGAAGTCACATTTTAAAATATGTATTACTTATTATAAGCTGTGCAGGTGTCTGTGAAAGCCAGAGGCATTGGGTACCCTTAGAGCTGATGTTATATGTAATTGTGAACCTTCCAATGTGGGTGCTCTATCTGGGTTCTGGGAACTGAACTATCTTTCCAGAAGTTTAATTATTTTATGGTTTAAATTATCATTTAACATCAATAGATAAACAGATAAAATTGATTCTGTAAGATAATAGGACCCCACAGAAGGGAAAAGTCTGAAAAACTCTCAGTTATTTGAAGGAGCAGAGGTGTGTGTGGGTATAGCTTGTTGATGGAACATGCCCCTAGCATGCTTGAACCTCTGGGATTGATCTCCAGCAAAGAAAGAAACAAGCATGAAAGACTCCCCGCTCTTTCCCATTTTCTATGGGCCAGGGATGACTGTTATGAAGAGTAAAAGAGGGGGGTCCAGGCTCAGACATGAAGTCATCAACGTGACAGAAAACCCCATGAGGGGCTCTAAAAAAGGGGGTCAAGCTGAGAAAGTAATGGCATGGAAAATTAGAGTTATCTCACAGAAGAACTATGGGGTAAATCAGAGTAAATGAAGCATAAACTTCCCGTGTGAGGAACAAAGGCCATGTTCCTGAAACATTCTGCGTCTGTTTCCTTAAGCAAGAGAGAATATATCCAGAAAGATCCCGTTTAAGATTTCAAAATGAGATGATAAAGAAAACATTGTCTGAAATAACAAGGAGCAACACCTGTAGGCTTAGATTTTTTAAAAAACCTCCTTTAATAAGCATTCTCAAATGTTTCAACACCTCTTTCTAGCCCACCATCCAAAGGTAGGGGAGAAAAGATGGTAAATAGGACCAGGGGATGTAGACCTTTTTAGCAGTAGTTCATAGGGGCAATTTCAATCTCTGTTGTCAGGATAACAGCAGTCCAGTTCAGTAGTGTCAGGATACCAAAAGTCCAGTTCAAAAAGTGTCTCCAAACACGGATTAGCAGTGGCAGCACAAATCCAAAAGAAAGAGCCAGGCCTCTGCCGAATCAGCAGGAGTCAGTGGGAGTGACCTGAACCAGCAGGAATACCAGAAGACATTCATTTGTGTTTGGGTAAAATGTTCTGGAGATATCTGTTTGGTCCATTTGACTCATAACCTCTGTTAGTTTCATTATTTCTCTGTTTAGTTTCTGTCTTGATGACAGAGATTAGGGTCTGTCTTGTGAGATTAGGGTGATGAAATCTCCCAGTATTCATGTGTAGGTTTTAGTGTGAGATTTAAGCTTTAGTAACATTTCTTTTGCATATGTGGGTGCCTTTGAATTTGGGGCATAGATGCTCAGAATTGAGACATCATCTTAGTGGATATTTTCCTTGTTGAGTATGAAGCGTTCTTCCACATCTCTTCTGGTTACTTTTGGTTGAAAGTCTGTTTTAGTAAATATTAGAATGGCTACTCCAGCATGTTTCTTGGGTTCATTTTTCTTGGAAAACCATTTACCAACCCTTTACTCTGAGGTAGTGTCTATCTTTGTTGCTGAGGTGTGTTTTATTGTATGCAGCAGAATGGTGGATCCTGTTTATGTTTCTATTCAGTTAGCCTGTGTCTTTTTATTGGGGAATTGAGACCATTGATGTTGAAAAATGTTAATGACCAATGATTGCTAGTGCCTGTTATTTGATGTTGGTGGTAGCTCTCTCTCTCTCTCTCTCTCTCTCTCTGTCTCTTTGTTTCTCTTCTTTTGGTTTTGCTGGTGTGGAATTATCTATTTTTTGTGTTTTCTTGCATGTAGTTACTTTCCTTGTGTTGGAATTTTTTTTAAAAGTATCTTCTGTAGGGATCAATTAGTGGAAAGATACTGTTTAAATTTTGTTTTGTCACAGAATATCTTGTTTTCACTGTCTATGGTGACTGAACATTTTTCTGGGTATAGTAGTCTTGGCTGGCATCTGTGATCTCTATGATTTGGGTAAAACATCTCCCCAGGACCTTCTGGCTTTTAAAGTCTCTACTGAGAAGTCTGGTACAATTCTAATAGGTCTGCTTTCATATTTTACTTGGCTTTTATCCCTTGAGGCTTTTAATATTCTTTTTTTGTTGTTGTTCTGTACATTCAGTGTTTTGGTTATTATGTTGAGGGAGGATTTTCTATTTTGGTCCACTCTATTTGATGTTCTATAAACTTCTTGTACATTTATAGGCATCTGTTTCTTTAGGTTAGGGAAATTGTCTTCTATAATTTTGTTGAAGATATTTCCTGGGCCTTTGAGTTGGAATTCCTATTATTCATAGGTTTGGTCTTTTCATAGTGTCCTGAATTTTCTGGATGTTTTGTATTAGAAAAACATTTTAGCTTACACATTTTCTTTGACCAGTTTTTCAGCTTCTCCTATGGTATCTTCTATGCCTGAGATTCTCTCTTCCATCTCTTGTTTTCTATTGGTAATGCTGGTGTCTGTAGTTCTTTTCTAAATTTTCTATCTCCTGGATTGCCTCATTTTGTGTTTTATTTATTGCTCCTATTTCTATTTTCAGGTATTGGTCTGTTTTATTCATTTCTTTCACCAGTTTGACTGTTTTTGCTTACATTTTTTCATTTCCTATTTAAGGGTCTCTACTCATTTGATTGTATTTTCCTGCATTCCCTTAAGGGCTTTATTAACTTCCTCTTTAAGTGCCTATATCATTTTTATAAGATTAGATTTAAAGTCACTTTCCTGTGATTCAGGTGTGTTAGAATATTCAGGGCTTGCTATAGTAGGATAGCTGGGTTCTGTTGGTGTCATATTGCCCTGGCTTTTGTTGTGTTCTTAAACTAGCCTTTAGCCATCTTGTTGTCCCTAATGTTGGCAGGCCTGGTAGTCCCTCTGGGGCTACACATAGAGCTGGTAGTCCCTAATGGCTTCAGGCTGCTGGTTGACCCAAGTGGGGTCTGGCCTCCAGAGATGCAGGTAAAGCAGGTGGTTCTTGATATTTGCAGGCTTCTGTTTGTCCTGGGCAGCAGCTGGCCTCCAGGGATGCAGGTGGACTTGTGACTTTGGAAAGGAGTGTAGAGGGGGCAGGGTGGAGTTCACTGCTGCTGGGTTTACCCAGAGGAGCCAGTAGGCAGGGAATTGGGGTAGGAGTCTCCTCTGGTGGTCACTGATGGCTGCAGGCATCTGGGATCATGGTTAGAATTGCAGACCTGAAGATGGAGCACAGAGGGAGCGGGGCTGACCTCCAGGACCCAGCAGGCCGGGGTTTGGGGGCTTGGGGATCTCACCCTGTGACAGTTACTGTCCTTTCTTTGTTCTGTACATTTAATGTTTTGATCATTATGTGGAAGAAGAATTTTCTTTTCTGGTCCAATATATTTGGTGTTCTGTAAGCTTCTTGAATGTTTATAGGCTTATCTTTCTTTAGGTTTGGGAAATTTTCTTCTGTGATTTTGCTGAAAATATTTTCTGGGCCTTGTAACTGGGAATCTTTTCCTTCTTCTATTTCTATAACTTTTGGATTTGGTCTTTTCATTGTATCCCAGACTTCTTGGGTGTTTTGTTATGAACTTTTCAGATTTAGCATTTTCTTTGACTTATGTTTCAATTTCTTCAGTCCTATCTTTTATTCCTGAGACTTCAGGGAACAGCACATTGCTTACCTCTAGTGGCTGTGCCCCAGGTGGACCCAGCAGGCAGGGGATTGGTGGGGGAGAGGTCTAAACTGGAGGATCCTCTGGCCTCTGCAGAAATACTTGGGAAAGCAGGGGGAGCCATGGGCCAGATGATAGAGGTTGGGGACAGTGTGCAGTTTACCTCTGTAGGCTGTGCTAAGTTGTTTTGGCCAATGTTTTATCTCAGCAACAGAAAGCAAACTAGGCTCGAAAAACCAGTATTGTGTGGATAGAGATAAAATATGCCAGTACTGTACCCTCCTTCGGGGGCCTGATACCTTCCTGTTTTCTTTCTGTTACCTCTGCCACTGGACATATCTTGGATTATCCGGTGGTTCAAGGTGAAAGATGTGAGGAGCAAAGATGATCTAGCTGCAGAATCCTGAAGCAGATCCACCTACTCACATATAGCTCTGAGCATCAGTTTGCTGACTGGAAGTTAAGTAACATATGTCAACAACACTGATTATAATGAGTGTGTTATCTCAGAAATGTATTGAATAACAATCAATTCCCAAAACAGTTGTTGCAATTTACCAAGTAATCCCAGCTTCCCTTGATAGTCTTGTTACTGTCAATAGCAGGTTCTTTTAGTCTCTAATTACTAATGTTAACTGTTGAGTCACACATTGTGGTTCATGTACACGCATGCATGCACACACTCACATCCATTACAGAATGCTATACAAGACTTTTACGTCTCTCACTCAATTGTTTTGTCATGGGTAGAGTCTATTTCATTGTCCTTGGCTTTGGGATTGCTTACATAATTTTGCTGAATCAGTATCGTGTGGATGGAGATAAAGCATTCCAGTCTGTGCCCTGGCTTCAGAGGCATGATACCTTAGGCCTCTGGCTTACAAAAAAGTCTTATTGAAGGCAGTTGCAGAGAGCTGATATATATGTCCAGAGAGCCACTGCAGGTGGTTAGATAAAACAAAAATGGAGAGGGCCAAGACACTGAGATGCAGGGTCTTGTAACTGAGATATAGACTTGGGTCTGCATAGGTGGTTAGATGGATAGACACTGGTGAATAGACTACAGAACAGCTGCTCCAGAACTGTCTGCCTGTCCACTCCTTGACACATGCTTGGCCAGTTAGGTGAGTGGTGTCACTGCCGCTATGTTACATGTTCCTCTTGTTATGAAAAACAGGTGAAGATCTTTGAGTTGACAAGTGTTTTAGATAGGGTTTCCATTACTGTGAAGAGACACCATGACCAAGACAAACAACTCCTATAAATGACAACATTTAAATGGGGTTGGCTTATAGTTTCAGAAGTTCAGTCCATTATCATCATGGCATGCAGCATGGCAGTGTCCAGTCAGACATGGTGCTAGGAAAAGAGTTGATAGTTCTGCATCTTGATCCGACTACAGCCAGGAGAGACTGTCTATTCTGCACTGGGTGGAACTTGAGCACTATGAGCCCTCAAAGCCCACCCCTGGGGCTGGCAAGATGGCTCAACAGGTAAGAGCACTGACTGCTCTTCCAAAGGTCCTGAGTTCAAATCCCAGCAACCACATGGTGGCTCACAACCACCCATAATGAGACCTGATGCATTCTTCTGATGTGTCTAAAGACAACTACAGTGTACTTACATATAATAATAAATCTTTGGGCTGGAGCAAAGTGGAGGGTGTGTGTGACAGGAATGAGTGGGGTTGACCAGAGTGAGCAGAAGTCCTAAATTCAATTCCCAACAACCACATGAAGGCTCACAACCATCTGTGCAGCTACAGTATACTCATATACATAAAATAAATAAATAAATATATTCTTTTAAAAAGCCCACCCCCACAGTGACATTTCTTCCAACAAGCCACATCTACTTAACAAGGACATACCTTCAAATAGTGTCACTTCCTGTGGGCCAAGCATTCAAAGACATGAGTCAAAACTATTGTTTGCTTTTTTTTTTTTTTTTTTTTTTTTTTTTTTTTTTTTTTTTTTTTTTTTTTTTTTTTTTTTTTTTTTTTTTTTTTTTTTTTTGGTTTTTCGAGACAGGGTTTCTCTTGTATAGCCCTGGAACTCACTCTGTAGACCAGGCTGGCCTCGAACTCAGAAATCCGCCTGCCTCTGCCTCCCAAGTGCTGGGATTAAAGGCGTGTATTTTTTCCAGGCATGGTTTCTCTGTGAAGCCACGGCTGTCCTGAACTTTCTTTGTAGACCAGAGTGGCCTTGAACTCAGAGGTCTGCTGCCCTTAACTCCTGCACACTAGGACAAAAGGCATGTGCTTCCATTACCTGGCTCTAGTATGGTTTTAGAATGCCCATAGATACATGTGTTCCCAATCAACTTTGAACATTATCCTCCAAGGAAACATATTGGTAGAGAGATCACAGGGCATGCCATGTTTCTTATGTCCCCCCTCCCCCTGCATTTTGTTTAATTCCTTTGGAAGGAATGCTAATCCTGTGACCCCTGTTTCCCTTCCTCTGGAGACTCTAAGAGCAGCTTTCTCTTCTGGAGTGTTAGCAGCCCGAGTTTCTGAGATATTGCCTTCTATTACCTCATGGGTTTCTCTTTATCATCGAAGTCCAGCAGCAACAGCTAGTAACGGATTGTCATGGCGAGGGCCTGGGATTCACCTGTGAGATGATGGTGGGCGCACCTGACCCTCATCTGTTTCAGGTGATACTGCTCTTTATGCAATCTGAAGAATGCTTGCTTACAGCCCACAGCCTTTTCCATGTCTTAAAGGGTCAAAATGACACAGACTGACAATGGGCTGTTTATTTTAAGCCCACAATGGGTTCATGTTGGAATGTAAAGTTCAATGAAATCTGTGGCTCTCATTGGTTCCTGCTTATTTTCTTGTCTCTCTGATGCTCCTTACAACTTCTCTGGCATCTCTGTTTTATGCAGAAAATTCCACTTTCTGTCTTTCTGTCTGGCACCAAGTAGCCATTACCTTAACCTCCAATGAAAAACAAAATTGAAAGTATTTGTTGCCATGATGGGTTTTCATTCCATCGTCTCCTTGTACTTATTCAAGGCCCTTGTCCTGGACTCTGACCTGCTGTAATATCTTCAACATGCTTTAGGCAGTGTCTCCCAAGCAGGTGTCCAGTTTAATCTAGAATTGACAAAAGAACAGAGCAACAATTCCCACATGCTCCAAAGATTGACAGTGATACTCTAATGGAAACCATGTGTGACTATTCCCTGCCTTAGAGAATGGCTTGAATGCTCCTTCTGACACATCTGCTGGTCTGGTGGCTCTATTGCTTCCTGGACTACTAGTCAGCAGGATGCTTGTCCCTAGTAGTTTTCTCTGACCATATTCAATGGTTACTACGAGGTTATGTCTTCTTAGAGAACACCATGCCATCTGCATCTTGATATTCATGTCAGTACTCTTGTTCTTCATAGCTAGATAATAAACATACCTATAAATTCAAAAGGTTTTCTTCCCTCCCCCCTTTTCACCTAACTTTCATTTTCTGAGCCCAAGAGCCAAATATATTATCAGGATAGCTATTACGGGTCATCCAAGTAAGCACTGAGTCCATTCATTTTTGCTTGGAGCATATTTAAGGAACAATTTGAAAAGAATTTGAGATGTATAATAGTGAGAGATATAGTCATAATCTAGTAGAAAATAAAAAAATGTCAAACAATTAAAAGGTAAAACCAAAAAGAACATCTTAAGGTATTATTAGGTGAATAAATGGTGGTGGCATTTATGACAGCTGATTTGAGCTCTTCTTGAAGGGTGTGCATGGTATACTCTGAATGTCTAGGGAGGACATTTTAGACAGATACCAATAGACACAAGGTCTCTAGTTAGAAGGGTACCCAGCATGTTTGAGGAGTAGCCATGGATCCAGGAAAGAGTTGGGATTCAGGGAAGGGGGGGACACATAGGGTGGAGGTAGAGACTTGGCCCTGGACCAGAGAGAATGCTCACTTTTTCAGAATTACATTGTTGTCTTTTTTGATGGGGAGTAGCAATATCTGATGTACACTTTAAAAATACCATCATGGCTATCTTACAGAGCACAGATTGTACTTTTGAATTAATCCCCTGCTGTTTGTTTAAAGAAATCCCATGAAAGCTGATATACGTACAGGCTTACCAATACTAATTCTGATCTAGGAACGGAATGGGCTAAGTTCCAATTTTCTCTTTCTCTGAAATTTTATAGATTGTCATCCCAAGGTGAAGGCAGATTTACTGACACCAAGTAACTAAATCATGACAATTCCATTAGGAAAACTCGATAGCATCTTCTTAATAGCTAAGACTTTTTAAACATACAGGACAAAATGACATTGCACGCCCCACCTAAGGACAAAATGACATTGCACGCCCACCTACAGGCTGTCCAAAACCCCTTCAGTTGCCATCTGAGAACGCTTTACTGCTTCTCTTGCTTTGAAGGGTTTCATAGTCAAGTCAAGTTCAGCATTTGTAATCAAAGCTGTAATCCATCCAGTAGGTCATGGGAAATATGCAACAAAGGACTTAGGAGAAGACTTTCATAGCATCTGCCTAAGTTGTTTATGAATTTAGGTCAAGTAATAGTGTGGCTGTGGTGAGAGTTGAGGATCTAGAGTGGGTGTTGACTATGTGTTGGGTGAAGAATTAGCATTTTGTTGAATAAGCAAGTGCTTTGTCATCAACAGAAAGGTTTTATGAAGAGCAAACTCCTCACTGCTCGTCCTCTCTCTCTCTCTCTCTCTCTCTCTCTCTCTCTGTGTGTGTGTGTGTGTGTAAAACTTTCAAGGAATGTCAAGTGATATTTAGGACAGAAGTGATTTCCTTTTATACAAATCACTAAAGGAAGAGTTTTAATCCTCACAGAGGTGGGGTACTTTATTAAAATCAAAGGCAGGAGGCTGGGAACAACCGGACTCTGCAAATTGTTGATGAATACATGTTTTAGACAGGCCTTTTCTTTTCCCTCTTTTTCTTCTTTTGAAGACCATTTCCCTGTTTATTCAGTCCGGCTTTGGATTCATGATCCTCCCATCTCATGTCCTTAGCACTGGGATTAGAGACATGCTACCCTACTTGGTCTATGGTCAAGTTTCATTACAGATGTTGAGCTTGGACTAGATTGTATTTTGATAGATTTTTGAAGGGCCAGTGTAAATGACTGGCCCAGGTGACTTCTGAGTTGTACTTCAACTCTGAGGATGCAGTGACCAGAGGATAGAGCCCTGAATGTCAGAGTGACTTCCCCTTCCACTGAAGATGTCTCTAAGTATTTTTTTTTAAATGGTCATCTTGTTTGTTCAGCCACATTGGCTGCTTTTATCCCTCCATTAAACACAGTGAGTGTTAAAATGGAGTGGCAAATACTTCATCCTCCTAAGCAAGGCCTGGTGTGTTCCTTGTCCTCAGTGGCCTGAAGGCTGATGGCTTCCCCCTCTGCCCCCCCCACCCCCCCAGGAGCTCTGTCTTCACTGATTTGCCTTCTCACTGGCTTTTCTGTTCTGTTTTTTCCCTCTGACTTTGGATTCACTGAAACACTCACTCAGTTACTAATATTTTTTTAAAAATTTCTTCACCAGCTCAGCTACAGGCACACAGTGAACGGGGATGCTTTCGCAGAAGATTAACTATTGGATGCATATTCGTTCAGCCAGCTGTAAGCAAGGAACCTCGAGACTTGCAGCTTTTGAATGAGCTTAAATTTTACCATTAAAGGTTAATCCAACCTCTTATATTTGTTTCCTAATTTTTGACCTGCAGCAGGTTTGACCATTTTCTATCAAGGAAATTAATTCAATCTTCCCTATGAACTGAATTTGACTTTCAATGTAGAGCTGACTCTGACTTAAAGTTACTGGTGAAACATTTGTCTCTGCTTTTTAAATCTTGGGTGCTGCCTTGTGTAGCCCCTGCTGGAGGACTTGCTGTTTCTGCTACATTGCAACAGCATTTCACGACTGGTTTAAATATTGCTATAACAGGGCACATTTTTATATTGGATACTAATATGTTTCTTATGTAGGATATTAAAACTAAGTTCCTGTGGCATCTATTTCTCTTCTGTTCCCATTTGAAAGTCATCTGATTTGTTCCAGAAATATACTGGACATTCTTGAATAAAGCTGTTTTTTACATTTGCAAGCAGGCTTTGTGGGGGCATACGTTTTCAGTTAGTTGAACAGATGCTAAGAAGTGTGATTATGGTCATACTACGGTAAGCCATGCCTACTTTTCTAAGAGACTGCTAGTGTGGCTGTACCATGGCATCCTGCACATTGACAGGAGTTCACTAAGAACATTTGTTCTTTAGTGGGAAAGTGAAGTTTATAGGTCAGAAACTTGGCCACGAAGGCAAGATAAACCCTAGAGAAGGAATATGTAAAGTGAGGTGGATTGAATGAGCACAGCCCCACCAGGCTCATATACTTGGATGTTTGGTTCCCAGTTGGTGGACTGTTTAGGAAGGATTAGGAGATACCATTGTTGTTGTTGTTGTTGTTGTTGTTGTTGTCATCGTCGTAGTCGTCTCTGGGGGTGGGCTTCTACATTTTAAAAGCCCATGTAAGTTCTAGTCTTACTCTTGGCTGACAACTTGCAGATCAGGTGTGAGCTCACTGCTAATGTTCCAGAGCCACTCTCCCCACCATGCCGATAATGGACTCCCCCTCTGAAACTGTAAGCAAGTCTCCAGTCAAATGCTTCTCTTTTATAAGTTGCCTTTAGTCAGGGTGTCTCTTCATAGCAGCAAAACAGAAACTAACACATGAGATAAAGCGTAATTGCTTTTTAAAATTCTTACTTTATAGGTAACCTTACCCAAAACAATAATGGCTTTGCTTGCAGTAAATGCTGACCAAAAAACAAAGGACTTTGTGATTTTACTGGTTTTCATTAGATAGTAATATTGTAGAAAGATATAAACATGTCCTTTGTTTTTAGCATAGCACATTCATGACATGAAACATATTAAAATATGGATAAAGATGGGCATGTTGGGGCTCTCCTTCAGTCCCTGTGCCCAGAAGGTTGAGTCAGTAGCATTAGGGCTTTGAGGAGAGGCTGGTTACATCACGAGACCCTTGGTAGACTGTTGCGGGAAATATTAAAACACAGTCAGCCAATGCTTCTGCCCTGCTGGGCCACGTTCCCACTCTAGTACTGGTACTGTCAGGCCACAACACTATGTCCCAGTGGAGTCCTGCTCGGTGTGTCTCCTCAGCGAGCTACTCCCTCCCAGTTAGCCCCTGCTGCTCTTGTCCCTGGCACTGCTAATACTTTCTTAGCCATAAACCCATGTAGTCGGCGATCTTACATTCCAGTAACTAAATGGGACTGCCAACCAGGTTGTATCTCTGGCACCCAGTGACCTGGTAAAAATCAAGACTCTTAAAGCTTAATTAACCACTCAGATTTATATATCAATATTATCACAACTTACAAGATGTTCACACAATTTTAGAGCCAGTTGATGACGATAAAAGCTTTATCCAAATATTTATAACCTTGTGACATCATAGCCACAGGGCAGTGGGCTGCTCACAGACAGCCTGGTCTCCAGTCCAGCATAGGTCTTGAACCCCAGACCTGATGGGTAGTGATTTCCACCTACATGGGATGAAAGGTGTTCGATCATGTCTCCTGGATCCCTGGCTCCTGTTGAAGTTACCACCCCCACAGCCCCCACAGTCCCCCGCAGGAGTTGTGTGTGACTATTTGTCACACAGACATTGTCCCAAGCTCCTGGCATTCTAGCCAGGTATGCTCCTCCCCACAGTTACCTGATAGCCCAGCCCAATATAAAAGGAGCTGCTTGGCCCCTCCTTGCTCTCTTTAAGCTCTCACTTTTCTTACTCTCATCTTTAGCCCTCCTTCTCTCCCCCCCCCCTCTCTATGTGGCCATGGCCAGCTTCTCTCTTTCTACCTCCTCTCTTTCCTCCTGCCTTACTACAACAAAGCTCTAAAACCATAGACTATCTTTGCTCATTAAGCCCCCCACCCCCACCCCTCCACTTGAACGATGGGATAGGATGGGATAGGCTTTACCCTAACAAGCAGTGTTTAACCTCCTGCAGGAAGGCCTTCCTGCGCCCAAACTGGACCAAGGACTCTCGTCCATGTAAGAACCATCCAGCGACCCCCTATCCCCTTCCCCTTCCCTCCCTTTGGCCACGGACTGACTGAGCTGCTCCTGGGGACCCCCATTCTGTTCTCAGCTCTTCCAAGGTGCGGTGTCCAGTGGTGTCTGCGATGCCCAAGGCTGAGAATCTGGTACCCCTTGTCCACCACTGGCCGAGTTGTGGTCCGTGGCTTCAGACAGCCAGACACCCACCCGGGGACGCCTGCCCAGAGCACCGGAACTCTGGCGGGACTCAGGTTTTCTTCCACTCCCTTTATTCCCCTGGAGCCCACTGTCCCGCACATAGCTACTTATGGCTGGTAAATGCCATGCAGGTACACTTTCGAAGCCATCTTGGTTCTCCTCCAACCCCTCAGAGGCTCTCTGTCTTTGCAACTCTTAGCTCTGCCTCCCTTTTCCCTGTCCAATCACAGGCCTCCTCTGCACTAATGTAATTGGACAGGGAAAATTCTGCAACAGTAGACAAACACACAGGATAAATAAGGTGTCAGGCAGCCAGAGTGGTGAAAAATAGGGAGAAAGAGCTCAGGGGAGTTAGATGGCACAAGGATCCACACAGCCATGCTTCTCATTAACTTAAGAAGCAGAGCCAGTAATGGAAGCGAAGTCATGAAGATCTGTCTCTACAGTTCCCCAGGAACTGGTCAGAGCCGGATGTGTGTCTTGAAGTCAGTGTGAACTTTCAGAACTGTTGCTTGGGTTCCAAAGTTTCTTTCACTTCTGTGGATAGTGAATGGGATCAGTTACAAAGGATAACATGCTATTCTAAAATTCTGTTTGTGAGAAATGTCTACAGGAGCCAAACCCACAGCAATAAAGTAGATGGGTGATAAAGGTGGGTAAGGAACCAGTTTGAGGTGAGTAGAGAATCAACTTCTAGTAGGTATGTGTGGTTTCTTCTTGTGGCAGCAGAATTGTTATGATTGAACAGTTCTGTCTATGTGCCATTGGTTTTGGGACTAAATGAGTCACTTTCATGGTATGGATATTATATTTTAGTAATCATGTTAGGGAACTTCNAGATGGGTGATAAAGGTGGGTAAGGAACCAGTTTGAGGTGAGTAGAGAATCAACTTCTAGTAGGTATGTGTGGTTTCTTCTTGTGGCAGCAGAATTGTTATGATTGAACAGTTCTGTCTATGTGCCATTGGTTTTGGGACTAAATGAGTCACTTTCATGGTATGGATATTATATTTTAGTAATCATGTTAGGGAACTTCAGTAGGACCCAGTGCTGCTCGGTGTTATATAACTATTTCTTCAGTACTGGAACATTGTCTTCTAGAGAAAGAAGGGAGGTTCCTAAGACCCTGGAAGCTAACCAAACTTGCAAGACCCGGGAAGCTCAGAAAGTCAAAAGATTCACAAAGCATTATGAAGGAAGTAAAAATCTCTGTGTGAAGACACTGGTGGACCAATCTGCAAGTTAAGCATGACACTGGGAGATGATGTAGTTTTGGTTAATTTTTCCCCATGTTGGGGCGAATTTTCAGGAATGCTGCTGTTTTTGAGTTACCTGTGTTCTAGTAATTGACTCTGATAAAACCCGGTTCATCAAATGCGGCTCCAGTGAGGCTTTTCCTTTGGTCTGTGGTCAGTATTGTCTTGGGTGAATGGGCATTTGCTTTTGCTTTCTCAGGAATAGTTATGCAGTATCTCAAAGATGAGAGATGCATGACCTGTGGGTGTTGAGTAAGATGATTTTATTGAGAGTGAGAACTGGAGATTGAACCCAGGGTCTTGCATTTACTAGGGAAGCTTTCTTCCATTGAGCTACATCCCCAATCCCCACACTCACATATGAATGATAACATCTATATATACAGTTTTGGCAGAGGGATGCCATTTCGTTTGTTTTACTTATAATTATGTCAGACATCCTTCAAGACAACATCTGACTCCTGTTAATGTCTCCTTATCCCTCTTTGAAGAAACCTCTTCAGTCCAGGGTTTCTACTAACCTCACAGTGATTTTCCAAAATAGAACCTGATCAATTTAATATTTCTGTAACAGGGCAGAGACATGTCCTCATGTCTGCATCAACATCATTTGGCAATGCACTCATAGGAATGTAATATGCCTTAATCACAAAAACTACCTCCAAGGTGTAGACACGGTCTCTGTTCAACAAAGCTTGGGTGCACATAAAGATGAAAAATCATACTGAGAGTTCAGTTGACTGTTACCTTGGAAATGGGAATCAACGAATGGGAAACATTGGGTAACGATTTCCATAGAGAAAGTCAATACGCTGATGGCAAGAAGAAAATTGCCCTTCTTTGTGAGACTACTTTCTGTCTGAGACGTCATGATGAAATGCGGAGAAAGACTCACAGAGGTGCAAGCCTGTGTTCCCTGACGTACGCGTTATATGTGCAAAGCCAAAATCCTTTCAACAAGATTAATAAGTGCTATTCACGGTGCTCCCTGTGCAGACCCACAGTGCCAAGAGTGCAGGGGCAAGGCTGCGAAATCCTCTAAGGTCTTCAGATGCAGCATGGTGCAGCTAGCCACAGGGAACTCTCCTGTTCTCCTGCAGCATGAAACAAATCCAAGAGGGCCATGTCTAAAGCACTTGTCATCTCTAGGCAGCTTTGGTGGCTAATCAAATAACTAGCTTACCCGCTAAGACTTTTATTTAGAAGCAGGTAAGTGCTCTACCACCCAGACTCAGAAGAACTTTCTTCAGAGGTGTGTAAATGTTGTAAACCCTGGAATGGTCACTAGTTAGACACACCATGAAAGAGCACAGTGGCTTCCTTGCTGTCCTTATCTGTGGTTAATGATTAGAATTAAATCCATAAATTTATGGAATGAAAATTAGAATTAATTTCTTTTTTTAAATTAGATATTCTCTTTATTTACATTTCAAATGTTGTCTGTTTTCCTGGTTTCCCCTCTGAAAACCTCTATCCCCTCCTCTCTCCCCCTGCTCACCAACCCACCCACTGTTGCTTCCTGCTCCCCCTGCTCACCAACCCACCCACTGTTGCTTCCTGGCTCTGGTATTCCCCTACACTGAGGCATAGAGTCTTCCCAGGACCAAGGGCCTCTCCTCTCATCGATGACTGACAAGGCCATCCTCTGCTACATATGTGGCTGGAGCCATGAGTCCCACCATGTGTACTCTTTGGTTGGTGGTTTAGTCCCTGGGAGCTCTGAGGGTACTGGTTAGTTCATATTATTGTTTCTCCTATGGAGCTGCAAACCCCTTCAGCTTCTTGGGTCCTTTCTCTAACTCCTCTATTGGGGACCTTGTACTACCATATACAATCACCAAACCCAGACACTATTGTGGATGCCAACAAGCACTTGCTGACAGGAGTCTGATACAGTTGTCTCCCAAGAGGCTCTGCCAGTGCCTGACAAATACAGATGAGGATTAATTTCTGATTAAAGCAACAGTGTCACCGAAAGATCAGTGTGCGTAGTTTCAAGTTGCCTGCTCACTGTGACCATAGACAATCCTTACCTGTTCTCTAAGATTCAGTTTACTTCTCCATAAAAGGATTGGGCTTTCTGACCCCCAGATGCCCTCATCTTTGTGTCTTCATGATTTATGACTCATTTATGGATGACTCACTGATGCTTTATCTGAGAAAAATAATATTGACTTTCAGATAAGAGACTGGTAGTGTGTGTGTGTGTCTTAGTCAGGGTTTCTATTCCTGCACAAACATCATGACCAAGAAGCAAGTTGGGGAGGAAAGGGTTTATTCGGCTTACACTTCCATACTGCTGTTCATCACCAAAGGAAGTCAGGACTGGAACTTAAGCAGGAGCTGATGCAGAAGCCATGGAGGGGTGTTCTTTGCTGGCTTGCTTCCCTTGGCTTGCTCAGCCTGCTCTCTTATAGAACCCAAGACTGCCAGCCCAGAGATGGTCCCACCCACAAGGGGCCCTTGATCACTAATTGAGAAAATGCCTCACAGCTAGATCTCATGGAGGCATTTCCCCAACTGAAACTCCTTTTTCTGTGATAATTCCAGCTGTGTCAAGTTGAC
>LR751094.1:132410-171726 GCA_902729485.2 Mus minutoides | reverse complement strand
TCCGTCCCTCCCTCCCTCCCTCCCTCCCTCCCTCCCTCCCTCCCTCCCTCCCTCCCTCCCTCCCTCCCTCCCTCCCTCCCTCCCTCCCTCCGTCCCTCCCTCTATCCCTCCCTCCGTCCCTCCCTCCCTTTCTCTTCCTTTCCTTCCTTCCATAAGAAGGCAAAACTGGTACCTGATTCATGTCTTTCCATCTCCCAAAGGAGGGGAGGCTGTGTTCTGCTAAATCACAAGCAAAGTGTAATTATAGATGGTTGGCAGCCACAAGCTTGTAATGTTAATCTCCAACAGTACAGACCATGCTACTACACATTAGATCAGAGATGCACAAATCAATGCGTTCTGAGTAGAACCCAGCTATAAAGGAAAAATTTTCTGTAACCAAAATACAATAACCACAGTAACATGGGTTTGAGGGAGAGGGGGTGACCCTGAAGCCAAGTGGTTGTAGAGAGACTATGGTTTTGTCCAAACAAATTTTGGAAACTTAACAGAGGAACACAACAGAATCTCCTGCTATTTGTATTTAGGTTTACATTATAATAGTGATTCTTTACTTATAGTTAACTGACAACAACACCAACTATTTTCTGATGCCCTGGATACTGTCTGGCTTATATGAGGAATCCATCCATCCATCCATCCATCCATCCATCCATCCATCCATCCATCACAGCTTACTAAGTTATGCTTTTAATTTTTCTGTGTATAGTCACAGAGGACAAAATTCTGCCCATTGCATCTGTAAAACTACAAAGCAACAGATATAAGATGCTAATCGAGGTCTAACTAGGTTCAAAGTCTTCTCATTTGTTATGCCACAGATGCATTATTCATGGGATAAACTGAGAAAAGTACATGAGAAACATATCTTAGTATCCTGTATAGATTAACGAGTAATTGCTGATGTAGTAACAGCTTTCCTGATGTTCCCCTTATTGAAATAAGTGTCCTGAGACTGTAATTCAGAGTAGACAAATCAAAACACAGAGTTTAAAAGAGTATCCATATTTTATGAGACTGGGAAGAAAAATGAAAGAAACTTTCAGGGCTTCAGAATGCTCCTCTGGAACTTGGGAAAGAGGATAACAGTGGTTACTTTCCAGGGCTCTGCCATCATCATGTGGGAAAGAACATGGCAGAACTCCTAGTGTGTAGAAGAAAGCCAACACACACTAGCTGTTATATGCGCACAGCGATGGCTTTGCTGATTGTAGTGTTTAGTGCACGTTCTGTAACTGTTAGTCAGTTGTGTTCCTGTCATGCGTATTGGTCTCACGAGAGCAGGCCTTGTGTACCTTTTCTCTGAAGCAGTTCACATGTGTCATACTGAGCTGGGCAGGCATGAGAATACTTGGTAAATATCTCCAGGAATGAGTATGTTTTTAAGAAACCCCTCAACCATTTTCAGCATAGTGTATGTCAGATGAAATGCATTTGAGGTCTGGCTTTGGCCTGGACATCCAGTTTGTGATTTCTGCCAGAAAGAACTGCCATGATAATTTAGCATGGAATGTATTCAGACATGTGTTATCAATCTTTGGAGGAACTCGAGAAACCTTAATAAATATCCATAGTATGTCTAATTTTGAATAATATCAACACTAGCTTGACATTCCAATAGTTCATATTTTCTCTTTCAAGTGTTTTATTCGATCTCCCTTTAAATCCCCAAATGTCTTCCTATTTGAAGATGGCAGTGTCTTAGTAACACCCCCATTATGGCTGATTTCACTGTGCTCTTTCCTAGGGATACAACATCATCACTCGCTCACAATACCAAGCTACCCCTTTGGAGGAAGACAAGAGGTACTTACTACATGGGAGTTAGTACTAGATGTTTGTACCCTGGGTGCCTCGCTGATCCCTGAAATGCACTCTTTCCACTCAACATTTAACTTCACACATGAAAAGAAAAAGAAATATCCGACAATCCCAGACAAAGTGTGACTTGAAGATTCTTTAGGATAAGAATCAGAATAGAAAGGCTGAGATGTGTGATCTATGGCATCCTGGGGACTGGAAGTCCACCCTAAAAAACTTTAATTATAAAACAGCTTACATAATCAAATGCCGCGTTTTCAACAATCCAGATACATTTCCAATATAATTATATATACAACTATCTTAACCCAATTTCCAGGGCTGTCTAGACAAACCAGTAGATTGATTTGGAATTTAATTAAATAGAGATATTTTTCTTAAAACCTTCCCAACAATGAAAACACTGGATAACTTTGTTTTATGCCCCTGAAGAGGTGGTTTGGAGAAGAAGTACACAGAAAAAGCAAGCCTACTTCAGAAACCAGATATGAGGAAAAGACAAAAATGGCCTGCCTAGAAGCTCTTGCACTGGAGAAACCACTTCTGGGGATTGATTTTGTAATTCAAACTGGGAACCAAGTCTGTATTAGATTTTTTGTTTGGATGCAACTCACATAGATGTTTTGAAAAATGGGTTTTCCCTTTACTGAATATTATTTTATGATTTCAATATTGCATTTTTTGCTGTTCTTCCAAGAAAAAGGTCTTTATAATTATGTCCTTTCTATCTGTATCCTGCTAGTATGTTCTTAGATAGTTTAGGGTGCAGTTTAAAAGTGGGTGCAGTAAACAGAAGCATTCCAGCTTTAGTCTGGATTTGGAAGTGTTCAGAGTGTTAGGGCCCTTTGCACAGTGTAAAGCATCAGTCCTCACCCTGTGGATTGTGACATACGCGCAATATCTGATAGATATGCAGACAGATTCACAACAGTATCAAAATTACAGCTACAAAGTTGCAATGAAATAATTTTATGCTTGGTAGTCAGCACAATGTAAGGAAAAATATTAAAGGGTCACAGGATTAGGTAGGTTGAGAACACTGGGAAACTTTATAATAGGGTTCCTGCATTTGTCTGTTTCTTTTTCTGTTAATTGTTTTTATTCATTTTATAATCTGATCACAGCTCTCTTCTCCTCCCCTCAGTCAATCATCTCTCCCTTCCCCTCCTATTCAGCTCTGAGAAAGGGGAGGTTCCCCCATCCACCTGGGTACCAACCCACCCTGGCACCTCAAGTCACTGTAGGACTAGGTACATCTTTTCCCACTGAGGTCAGACAAGACAGCCCAGTTAGGGGAACAGGATCCACAGGCAGGCAACAGAGTCAGGGTAAGTGCGGGCTTCAGAAGACCAAGCTGCACATCTGCTACTATGTGCAGGGGTGTGGTGTGGCAGGCAGGGCTAGGCCCAGCCCTTGTGTGCAAGGGTTCCTAGGTCTGTAAGCCAAATGAATGGAACAAGTGAAATCCAGCTTGGTCACCTTTCCCTAAGCTGATGTCACTGATTCTCTTCTTGAGTTCTCAGTGACAGCTTTGGGCAATTGAGTACGAAACAAATCGGGTTCATAGTAACTCTGGCTTAAAAGACATTGGAAAGTGTTTTGGCTAACCCAGCAAAATCCCTACTTCTTGATCCCATTATATTAGCCATAATAAATGTGAAATAGACACTGTACTCTTCTAGGAAAGCTGATAGTGAAGGGGAAAGGAGATTGATTATAATACTAAAAAAATTCAACAACCAAGAGAAAATCCCGTTTCCCCCCAACACTTAGTCTTCATAAGGAGACCCTGCATCAAGACTCTTTCTTCTTGATGTAAGTTCTGCTTTCTACATGTCAGTCTGAGGAGATGAAGTTGAGAGATCTCACCATGTCCATCTATTTTCTTCCCACTATTATTAACACACCCCAAGCTTCCCATAGCCTCACTCATTGTGAAGCCCAAGGCTATTGAGCAGTGCTCAGAAACTGGTCCTTGTGGGTCGATGAGTCCAACATGGTTTTTTGACCTGCTTTGGTAGGCTGGCCTCCTGTAGCCTGAGTAGTCATAGGGTTGGTTGTATCTCAGTCACCTGCTACCCTGCTGTGAGTCCTAGGGTTGGGGACAAATATTCATAAGTCTTCCTGTTATACTATGGGGTCCTTGTTACTAGAATGCTTAGGAGTACAGATACAAAAAGGAGGGGTCCTTTTCTTTTCCTCTGTGCTAATTTTGTTAATTAAGCAACTGCTAAGTGCTAAGTATAATATATAACACACACACACACACACACACACATAGACGATAGATTAAAAGAAAATTTATATAAAATAATTTATAACTTTTAAAATACATACATATGTTACATAAATCCAGTGTGAGTGAGGTTGAAGAGAGGTATTGAGGAGAGTCTAGGTGAGAACTTAAAGGGGTGGGAAAGGGTACAAGTACAAGGGAGGAAATTTTCTTTTATAAATAACCCACTAGGTTCAATTTATATTACTCATGTACTCATGGTGTGAACCATCTGGTGGATTGTGGTCAATCCTAATAAGGGTTGTATTGTTAAAATAAAAACCAAAATCCAAAAACCAAAAAGCTGTCTCTTTCTTCCCCATAAGCCATTAACTTCCAATAGCTACTCAGCCAGGGGTGGGGCCTCTTAATGCTTGGCCCCTCTGTGCTGTAATATTGACTGTCTTGGTCTTGCTGCGGTCTTGTCCAGGTAACTGCAGCTGCTGTGAGCTCATGAGGGTAGCTGTTTTATTATGTCTAGGCTAGACTGATTTGCTCAGTCTTTCTGACCTCTGGTTGTTTCAGTCTATCTACCCCATCTTCCATTCTGGTCCCTGAGCTTGGGTATAGTAGAATGATATGGATATCCCATTTATGGCTGATACTTATTCTCTGACCTTTGACTAATTAAGAGTGCCCGTTGAAACTGCCATCCATGGCACATATAATCTTCTCTGATAAGGTCTGAGAGCTTCTTCACTAATCTGTGAGTATAGAGGTAAGATTTCAAATGGCACACACTCAGTTCTTTAAAGAGGACTTAGAGAGCTGAAGGGACGGCTTAGTGGTTAAGAATTCTCACTCTGCAATTCCTGAAGACATGGGTTCAAATCCTAGTACCTATGTGACAGTTAACAATTTTAGCTCTAGTTCCAGGGGCATCTGATGTTCTTTACATATACTTTTCTCCCCTGACCTCTGCGGGCACTGTATGCTCTTGGTGCACACAGATACATGCAGGCAAAACTACCAATACACATAAAAATAAGGAAAAATGAAAAGGAACTCCAGGTCTCCAAAGATTCCCTCTTCACCAAAAAGAAAGTCTTATTCCATCTTCTTCTTCACAAAAGAAATGTAACTGAATTAAAAAACACCAACAGCTCCTGATGTAGGACCAGAGGTGACTTCCCTGATGCAGGACCAGAGGTGACTTCCCAGAGGTGTGGATAGCCACCTGATTCCTGGGGTAACAATTCAGCCTTTTGCTGCTCTCTGGGGAGAGGACGATTGAAGTTACCCCTGTTTAGACAAGTCTGAGGCGTAAGGAGGACACAGACACCTCTAGCTGAATCATACCACTCATTGTTGGTCTCACATTAAGGACACTGGAATTTTTTGACTACTACTAGTTGTGATACAGCAAAAAAGAAAGTCCCTGGTCAGTTCTTTGAGTGTCCACAGAGTACCAAGTTCTCCATCTCTGAAATGTAGACTTCAGGTATACCCTGAGTTCCCCTTGGCCTGAGCTGTGGGAACGTGGGATGGTTACAGAACAATAAGGTAACATTTTAAGCTGTGGAGGGAGAAGATTTAAATATGCATATATGCAAAGACCTTCATACACTTTTCTCTTGACTATGAATTGTTAAGATTATGGGAAATAGTTTCATAATTAGTGAAAACATGGAGAAAACCTCATGGGGCTGGGCCAGGGTGGGATATCTTACTTGTAGAGTCTGTGTGATCATTTTCTTTTTATTAATCCAGGTATAAGATGAAGCTTCAAAGCCAATACAAATCCAAGAATCTATGAGCCCTGCTTTTATTAAGGTTACATCAAACATTGATGCTGGTGACCTTGGTCACTTTCAACTCCTGTTGCCTAGAAGTCAGGAATACTATGCGAATTTCAACACTGTTCTTAACAGTGGAAGACGTTTTATTTTTAGGACAGTAGTAATTCAGGAGGAAGCTCTGTTTTTCTAATGTAGACTGCATTTCTCAGTGCTATCCTGAGTTCCTCCGCCACATGTTGCCTTTAGACAGCCAACCATTGTAGCCTTTGATAGCCAACAAAGAGACCATTTTAATAGTCTTGGCACCTGTCTTTGCTGGGACAAGAACTGTGCAACACTTTGGCAGGCATTCAGGATTTGGAGGAAATCTGCCAGTGAGGCCTCACCCTCCTGTAATACACACACATAGCTTGTTCTTCTAAAGCCTGCCTGGCAATCTCTGGAAAGAAGCCTATCTAATCAGCCATCCTGCAACTGCATCGTTTCCTGTGCTATCTCGAACTGACATGTTAATGGATGAGGCAAAGCAGCCACCTTTTCCTGAGAGTCACAGCAGTGATGAGAGCTTATCAACGGCCTGTAGAGGTGACATGTTGCATTCGTAAGTGACATGTTGCTCAGCCAAGAGCCACAGGACAGACAGCAGAGGCTGCAATAGTTACAAGTTAAAATGCTGGTTTCAATGCTAGGTTCCAAAGGTGGTTCTTTAGTATTTGTTTAAAGAACTTTAAAAGTTTAGTTAAAGTTCTAATAGTATACATGTGTATATATAATTATACATACATACATACATACATACATACATACATGCATACATACATACAGAAAGGATATATAGAAGATAGATATAAATGTGTGCTATCATATCTATCTATCTATCTATCTATCTATCTATCTATCTTCTATCTATCTATCTATCTATCTATCTATCTATCTATCTATCTATCTATCCCTGTATGTATGTATGTATGTATGTATGATCTATCTGTCCATCTATCTATCTATCTATCTATCTATCTATCTATCTACCTATCCTTTACAATTTTTATTTATCCTAAGTAATAATAATAAATTTGTTTCTATTTATGTAATCGTTTATATTCATTCTTTAGAACCAAACCAACATTGATATTCTGGAGGATGCTAACTATAGATACTTGTCAGCTAGTACTCAAGATTCTGAGGTTAACTGGGTGTGGTAGCACATGATTTTCATCCCCAAATTGGGATACTGGGGCAGGAGAATTGCTTAGGCCCATGGCTATAGCCTAGAGAATATTTTGGGTTCCAGGTCAGCCTAAGGAAAGAGTGAGAACCTATTTCAAGAAAGAAAAGATAAAAACAAAATAACATCCAGCTGGCAGCTACATTATAAAGAAATAGCATTCCTTATAAGGGCTACTGAAAAAGAAAGAGATCTTGGGCAGTTCTGGTTCCTGAATCAATTTACTAAAATTCCACAGTAACCTCTTTGCAAACTGGACTGTCTGCTGGCCTCAAAGACATGTGGAAGAATGGTAGACCAGAGGAATGTCAGCTTGGCTGATTCATTAAGGCAAGCTACTCTAGCTCTTTTCAGACTAGAAAAACCATTTTAATAGTTTCAATGATAACAAGACCACACTTTGATATTATTTATATTTATTTTTTGAGTAAAAAATCCTTCTTTTTGGAAGAATTTTGAGGTTCTTTGGGTCTATCTTAGTTGGGCTTACTATTGTTGTGATGAAAACCATGACCTAAAGAATGTTGGAGAGGAAAGGGCTTATTTGGCTAATCCTTTCACATGATAGTTCATCACGGAAGGAAGTGCAGGCAGGAATCCAAACAGGGCAGGAGCTGATGCAGAGGCCATGGAGGGGTGCTATTTACTGTCTTGCTCCTTATGGCTTGCTCAACCTGCTTTCTTGTAGCACCCAGGACCACCAGCCCAGGGATGGCACCATGCACAATGGATAGGGCCTTTCCTCATCAATCGCTAATTAATAAAACACTCTAAAGGGTCACCTACAATCCAGTCTTGTAGAGGTATTTTCTCAGTTGAAGCTCTTTCCTCTCTGATGACTGTAGCTTGTATCATAAAACTAGTTATGACATAGAACTAGTCAGCACAGGGTTGATGCTTGCTGTTAACCTTAAAAACCATTTCATATCACATGGCTGCTTATTAAACCATTTACTTATCATGGAAAGAGAAGTTCATCTTCAGACTTGCTTGGTTTACGTTCATGCTCATTCCTCTCTCCTGCCTCCCATCTCCTCTGACGAGTCTCCCTTTTGAAAGACATGTCTCCTTCTGCTTTCAGGGCACACATATAGTATGCGTCATACACACATATATTTACATCTAGAGTCTGCACACGAGGGAAATAAAGCACGTTGTTTGTCTTTCTTTCCTTCCCTTTGCCTTCTTTTGATTTCCCTCTCCCGTTTTCCTGGCTTATTTTGAGTAACATAATCTCCATGCATTTTCCTACAAATGACATGTTTTAAGCTTTCTTTGTGACTAAATGAAACTCTGTTATATATACTAATAAATATCAATATGTTAGATGATATAATATATCATAATATTAAATAAAAATATGAATACTATATATACACATGTATGTATATATACACATATATGAATACTATACATATTACTCTGAATGAAATATATATATATATATATATATATATATATATATATATACACACACACACANTACACACACACACACACTCACACACACTCACACACACACACACTCTGCCTTGTATCTCCTCCCCCCCACTCACACTCACACACACACACACACACACACACACACACTCAAACACACACTCATACACACTCTGCCTTGTACCTTCTCTCCCCACTGTCTTTCAAACTCTGGCCTCTTATTTTCTTTAAGTGCTGCCACATATACCTCCCCTTGTCTCTTTCAAATTCATAGCCTCATTTTCCTGACACACACACACACACACACACACACACACACACACACACACACATTCCTGCACCTAGTCTCTGGGATCACTAAGCAGAAAGACTGTAAGAACCAGAGGAAAAAAGAACAGGGAGTTTTCTGTAAAAGTGTGTCTCCTAGAAATGTCAGACATCATATTCCCAAAGCCCTGAAAACATATGTTTGATATTGGAAAACTGCTACATCCACTCCAGTAGCGACCTGCCTGACAGGCTGGAAAGTCTGGGCACGGTCCCCAGGCAAAAAGTTCACGGAAACTTAGTCTCCTGGAATCGTGTCATCCTGTATAAAGAATGCTCCAATGTCCTTGCTTTAGTTGGTAAACAGATCTGCGTGCTTTCCCTTAATATTGCTTCATTATAAGTGCTCCTAAGGATTCATATTTTGACACATAGCTAGGTTAGATTCTAGGCAGTCTTTGATCTAATCTTGGGTGTAAATAGCTAAGTCATTGCCCTACATAGGAATTCACTGCTATCTAGGAATAAGGAAGTTTGCATTTTGAGGAGGAACCAGACTAGATACTTAGAACTATAGCTAACTGAGTTACACCCAGATACAAGTATTTACAATGGTCTAGGGGGAGGGTGGACTATACAATAGTCTACAATAGGAACTATGGCTTCTAAGATTAAGTGGACCTTAGGTGGAACTGGTTTTGATCCCAGTTCTTTAACATTGAAACTTATCCCAGTTGGTTCCCGCCAGTCCTTTCTGTGTCTGCATTCCTCTGTTTTGTGTAAGAATCTAGTAACCTCTAGTAACCTCATTGTATCCTGCCAGTGTGTCACCTAACTTTCCTATGTATAAAAGTCTGATGCCCGATTTGACAAATTACATTCAGATCCACACTCCTTTGTGTAGTGTCTGTTTGTCATTCGCCGAATCTTTGCCTAACTTGCTCCAGAGAACTCGTGCCACAGAGACGAGGGGCCTGAGAGGGTCTGTGGCAGAAAACTAATTGGTCTTCTCTTCCCTGGGGAGGACGATGCTTTTCTCAGTGCTCTTTAGCTGCCTGTAGGTCTTTGTGTAGGGTTGAGGCCTCCTAGGCTTTTCCTCATCCATACCACATGTCTATGATTGCCCTTGTTCAGGTCTTGTTCAGGCACGTGTCGTGGAAACTTCATGTGTGTAATGCCGGCCATTTCCAGGAGGCACAGTGCACAGAGAACTGCCTATCCCTCTGGCTCTTTCGATATTTCCACTCAATGATACCAGAGTCTTAGGTGCAGGAATTGTATTGTAGATGCATCAGTTGGGACTGGGCACCAAAACCCTGTATTTGGATCAGTTGTGCTTTTCTGCAGTTTCCATCCATTGCAAAAAAGAAGCTTCTTTGTCAAGGGGTGAGGACTACAGTCGTCTGCGGGTATAAGAACAAATATTTAGAAAGTAGTTAGAGATGATGCTGGTTTAATAAAGTGGAAGTTACAGATTCTCTTCCCAAATTGATGGCTTCACTTCCTCTCAGTAGCTAGTTGGCTAATTTTCTAGTATCAGACATAATTGTCCTCTTGTTGAATGGGTCTTAATTCTAACGAGAGAGGCGTTGGATACTAGCAACTACTGCATTCATTACACTACCGATTGCTTTCCTGTGTGCTTGCATGGTGCCTTTTGATATTGTGAAAGTCAGTACTTGGAGAGGAAGCTTTCGGGTTATTTGGTCCTGTTTGAGTCTATAACATTTCCCCCTTTACACTGGACATCTTCACTTGACTGTTAGGTAACTGTTTTGCCAATCAGCCAGACAGATGTTTCATGCCACGGAGTCAGGTCTTATTCTTACGGTCCTAAAGAGAGACTTTCTTCTCACCGTTGTTACTCATGATGTTCATCTCCTCTCAGGGCATGCTGCTATGGGTCATATGGCTTATCTTCTTACTCATTTCCTCACAATCTCGTGCTTATCTTAAGGTTGGGGTTATATATTTCATTAGTGGATTTCTAAAAGTTAGGGCCGACACACTTGGTGTAGCTGTGATCAGTTGGTGCTGATGGGCATGACTGAGCCACCTCCTGATTTCTACATCTTGTCACCTGTGTCTCCCAAGCCCCATTATTTATATAGTCACGAGATATGTACTTTTGAAATATATAAGAATTACTCTCTTATTCATTGTATTTATGACTTCATCACTACTTGGGAAGACCTTTGTATAGATCCAAACGCTTTCTCATAAAAAATAATCTTTCACCTTATAGCTCTAATTTAACCAAACCCTCATCCTATTTTTTTTTTTTAATTCTGAACATGAGGATACTAAAATGTTTGCTGTGTCCAAGTGTGCTCTCTTACAAATGTCTTACACAGTTGGTTTATCACTTGGCTTTCATATTCTTATGACATATTTTGCTTTGTGAGTTCTTAAGGAGAAAAGAGGTATCGGCTATTGTGGATACTCAGAGCTGCTGGCTTCGCCAATCAAAACATGCCCGTCTCTACCCTTTAAGAATTAGAAGCAGGAAAATGGGACCCTAAGGGGCTCACTCTGGTATTATGTTTGAAGCAGGTTTTAGGATTTGGGGCAGCAGGAGTGTTGAGATCTGTCTCCAGCGGGAACAACTTCAGAGTTTAAGCTGCATGTCTAATGCCTGACAGAAGCAATAGCCAGCTCTGCCGTGAGGTTTCTGGAATTCTTGCCCAGTCAGCTTAGCTTGAGGTTGCATCTCAAGCTCTTCCACAAATTCCATGAAAGAAGCATTATTCTCTGACCAACCAACCCACCTTGGTAGCATAGTGTTTTATGTGATAAGAGAGTGCCAGCACTTGGGCTTGTCCGTTTTCCTCATTCGCTCTGCCTGTCAGGTCTCAACTATGGCACCTTTCTGCAATGTCACCTCTCAGAAGCCTCTACCAGACCGTACCTTTTAATTACTACCCACGACATGCTTTCGGATTTGCATTTGAATGCCATCCTTGTTTGTTTGTTGTGATAAAACACTGACCACAACTAACTTAGGAAGAGAGGATTAATTACAACTTACAGGTTAGAGTTCATCACCAAGGGAAGGCAAGGCAGGAGCTTGAGCAGGAACCCAGGGGCAGGAAGTGAAGCAGAGAGCATGCAGGGGTGTTACTTACCTGGCTCATTCGCCATGGCTGCTCGGCCCATTCACTTCTATGATCCAGGACCGCAGGCAGAGTGGTGGCACCACCCACAGCTACCTGGGTCCTCCTATAGTCGTAATCAATGAAGAAAATGCCCCAGGGACGTGTGTGCAAGGCCAGTGCGGCAGAGGCAGCTCCTCAGTTGAAGTTCCCTTTTCCCACGTGACTGTAGTTTGTGTCAAGTTGGCAAAAACGAGATTGAATCTTCCAGTCATCAGGCCTATGTTGTTTGTTTGCGCTCGTTAAATAATTTATTGACAAGACTTAGCATTTTAGACTTCTGAGAAACCACAGAGGTGCCCTGCTGTAAATTCCCCATCGAAGGCGAGAGAGGTCAAGGTTATTTCTGGAAGACCTATTCTTGGGCAATTTGCTGTCTGACTGTGGGATGTGCTTAACTTTTTAAGCCCTAGTTTCCACTTCTAAGGAACAGAGGCATTCTGTTTCATTGGAAACAAAAACAAAAACAACAACAAAAAAATGGGGCCAAGCACACCTCAGGGGCAGGGTGTGTTAGTTGGTTGTCTGGTCCCTGTGATTAAATGCCTGACAGATACAGCTTCAGGGAGGGAAGACTTTGGTTATGGTTTCAGAGGGTTCTGTCTGTGATCGCTTGGCCGTCTGCGATTGAACAGAACCTTGTAGCAGCACAATAGAGGCCATTTGACCCTTGTTGTCTAGAAGGCAGAAAGTGTGAATGTGATAGATAGAAAGGGATCAGAGACCACACACCCGTAAGTGTCACTTCACAGTGACCTACTTTCTCCAGATGGGTCCCATCTCCTAATGCCTCCAGATCATTCCAGAGTCGTGCCACAAGCTAGGGACTGTGATGTCAGATAAAGAAGCTTGTGGTGTTGTTGGTGGTGCATTTCCTACTCAAACCACAACACAGAGGAACTGAGGTACAGCTAGACTTCAAGAACTGCTCTGAAAACCGCAGGGCCTAGACTATGTGGGCACGTGTGGACTATTTATTCCCTCCTCAGTTGCCAAGGCTGTGATCCTTTATCTAGAGCTGGACCGTTTGGGTGACTCAGCCACCTTTCATTGGCTTTTCCTTGGGATCCACTCTGTTCTTAAATCCCGAGTTCAATTTTCCAGAGAACTATAATCTAAAACACTGAACTCGTAGAAGTTGACAGAAGAATTCTAACCAGAGGCTGGGAGGTATAAGAGACAGGGAGCAAAAGGGAAGGTTTATCACGGATATTGAATTACAGATTAGGAGTAAGACATTCTGGGCGCTATTGTGTGGTAGTGCAACTATGTATAACAGTAACGCTAGAAGAAATACCTTGAAAATTTCCCCAAGAAACAGATAAATGATTGCGGAGATAGGTGTGTTTACCCAAGTTTGAACATTATGCCATGTATATAAATAAATACCAAAACTTTATATAGTATACTATTAATAAATATGAGTTTGTGTTTTTATGTATCAATTAAAATAAACTAAAAACAAAAAGAATATAGCAGATTCCCCAAGAAAGAGTCGATCCCATCAGCCAGCTGTGGCTCAGTTTATGCCCACATTCTTGTGGGTCAGGTATATGAGAATCTTGCCAGTGGACGAGATCATTGATTCTTGTCTAGTTTGTATGAGGTCAGGGAAGCCGAATCCTATAACACAGCCTCAGGTCACTCTGTGCACTGAGAACAGCCATCCCTTGAGCAGGGATTTGGACATCCCCCTGGGTTATAATCTATGGGAGTTTGCCATATGAGTTAGTTTCTGTCCCACCAGAGGTGTGTGGGAAAATGTTTTTTTCTAAAGTTTTTGTTTTGCGACTGTGAGGTACAAGCTCTGCCTGTGGCACATTATCTCTATTATTATAAGTGAAAATGTAGCATATTTAAAATAAATATTCAACTTTCATTATTTAGTTCTGTTGCCACTGGCATAAACATGCTTTGCTTGTTTCAACTTCATGGCTTCTTCTCCAGGGACATCTGGAAGCTGTCATACACTCCTGACATCTCTACTCACCTTTGGTAAAAAGAAAAGCCAGCACCATCTGCCTCTCCTCCTCCTCCTTTATGTTGACTATCCCCCAATGCTGGCTATTCCAGAATAGGATGAAAAGCACGCAAAGAAGGATTCCCTCTCCTCAAGGAGGCCCAAAGCAAGGACATTGGATATTTCTCAATTGTATTTGAAATGAATGTTTTGATATTTTGGGAAACATCTATCAAGGAAATAAACCATGAGAAATTCTGCATAGTTCATAATTTAAATATATTTAAAGCCAAGGAGTTAAAGAGGTATCTGTGTAATAGTTGTGGAAGGAGATGAAGATATCAATAGCTGTTGTTGCTCAGCACCATTAATTAAAATAAAAACGACAGTGGTCAGCAGTGGAATTTTCGTATTAAAATACCACCATGTGACATATACTCGTGCTAGCTTCTTATCATGGGATGATGTGGAAAGCATTGTTAACTGAACACATAAGGCCATTGAAGTGGAATTCTGTACCCATGAACACAGTCTTAGGTGGTATGTGCACAAGGAGTGGGTGCATCTTCAAGACATTTCTCAGTGTCTGGCATGTAGTAGGTTTATATATATNTAAAATACCACCATGTGACATATACTCGTGCTAGCTTCTTATCATGGGATGATGTGGAAAGCATTGTTAACTGAACACATAAGGCCATTGAAGTGGAATTCTGTACCCATGAACACAGTCTTAGGTGGTATGTGCACAAGGAGTGGGTGCATCTTCAAGACATTTCTCAGTGTCTGGCATGTAGTAGGTTTATATATATTTGAGTTCTGCTTCAATGACTTCTTCATTTTCCTCACTTTTGAAAAGAATGTAATTGAGATGACACCAACACAAAGATCAATTTATATTGATACAAAAACTGAACATCACACTACTAAATTGAGAGAAAATAATTGCAATAACTGTACCCCAATAAGCAGGCTAACCTGAAAGCAGAGATATGAATTTAACTTGGGTTCCACCCCCACCACATGATAGTGAGGACTTGCACTGACAACTGAGGGGGTACAGTGAACTCAGGGAAGGCGAATGCTGGCTGAGGTGATTTTTGCAAGAGTTGTAGGGGCTATAAAGCCCCTACCCAACATTAGCCTTTCCTCAATAGTGTGGAGTCCATGTACCTAATCTGGATAATTAGGGCAAATTCACTTCTTAAGAATTAGGTTGGAGGTGGGGGAGAGAAGCAAAGAGGAGAAGTGAGGGTTGGAAGAAGGGACAAAGGAAGAGGAAGAGATAGAGGGACAGAGAGAGGGAGGGAAAGGGAAGACAAGAAGAGAGAGGAAAGGGAGGAAACAAATATATTCTACACAAATGCAGACATACATACACAAATGCATGCATACATACATACATGCATTCATGCATACAAACATGCATGCATATTACACACACACACACACACACACACACACACACACACACACACACACACACCGGGGAGGGAGTGCCATTCAGCCAAACCATAGACTACTGTGCTTTTATCAACTGAGGCCAAATGTTTAGCAAAATACAGTCAGGAAATCCTGCAGCTGCTGTCCAATGAGTCCCTTATCCTGTGGGGTGGAGCCTGTTTGCTAAAATCTCCCTTTCTTTGGCAAAGGCCCCACTAAATGCTCATGTCTGCAAGCCTTTTGCTATGAGCCTCAATGTTTTATCAAGAAGCCACAAAATTTTTTTTTTTTATCATCTATGAAGAATTTATTCTCTACTAGCTTTAGATTCTTAAAGGGCCAAGTCTAATTCAGTTGTTCCCCTAACAGTATCTTACTAGTCAACACAGTATGCAGTTATATGATTTATCTTTTAAATGAATGATAGGCATTGATGTTAGCACACACACACACACACACAAATATATGTACATGTATAATTCTCTATATAATTAAGTTTAATAAACATTCTGTAAGATACGTATTATTATTATTATTCATAGATAGGAAAAAGACATAAACAAGAAATAGACTTTCTAAGCATTACCCACTTAGAAATTGGGAACTTCAATACACTGAACACTAAAATCAGAACTTATCCCCTTTTATTTACTTTTTAACTAGTCCATCTGTACTCTACTTGGTGTAGGAAGAGTTTAATGCCACTATGAAACTGCCCCATAGAAAAGAAGAAATCAGCAATGGGCAGGCTAGAACAATCTACTAGCCAAAGATCACAAAGGAACTGGCTTAGCTCTAAAGCTTAAAGTGACTAACTCTTGGCCTGGATTGCACTGCTGGACAAGTAGGTACCATTTCCTCTGGCCAATCAGAGTGATCTTAGGTAAGCATAACCCTTCTCCCATACTTCAGAACCACGTTTTGTTCATACTGAAAGGAAGTCTGGGAAAATAGGCTGTCAGGCATGCAATAATATTTGAGCCCCGACATTATTCATCGCTAGATTCCAGATTGTGTTAACAAATAACTGAAGTAGTTTAGCAGGCTCCTGCTTTACTCCAAGTACATATACATGTAAGAAAGTTCACACATTGCTGACTTCAGGAGACAATGTCCCCTGCTTTGGAAAGGACAGAAAAGGTCTCAGGCCAGATGGACCATTATCATTCATTTGAATTGATATCTTGAGTTAATCTTAATGATAATGGAGAATACCAGCCTGATTTGAAGTAAAAACCATTTCCTGCACTTCCAAATGACCATGGCTGAGAAGGTGGGGAGGAAGGTAACACAGGGCAGGCTTTGTTGTGATTTGATGGACTTCAGCATAGTGTCGTGTCCTTTAACCATCATCTGGTTCTTTTCCTTAAAGATAAATTTAGGACACTTAGTGTGATGGTTTGTATATGTTTGGCACAGACAGTGGCACTATTAAGAGGTGTAGCCTTATGCTGGGCAGTGGTGGTGCACTTGGGAGGCAGAGGCAGGTGGATCTCTATGGTTCCCTCATCAGTTCAGACCTGCCTCCATTGAGGCAGGGAGGGGGCCCTGGCTCTCCAGCTAAGCCTGGCTTTCTTTCTTATGCTAAATGCCTTTGTGCTTCTCCAGAATCCTGCTACCTGCCTGTCTGTATCCCAACCTGCCTCCAGCTGGGACATTCCACAGTTCTTTAGACTTTAGACATTAGGGCTACAGCGTAGAACTGACTGTGGGCGGGGTCTTCCATCTCAAAACCAAGAAAGAATTCTAAGTAAAATCAGATGCTTTGAATGGAGTGATTCGTCTTGGCGTCCATTATTTCTCTCCCACCCTAGTCTCGTTACAGCCCCAGTCTGCCTTCTGGGGAACCCAGTCTGTTCTGTAGGGGGACCGTGGGTGGTGGACCCCAACAGATCTCTGTGAGTTTGAGGCCAGCCTGGTCTACAGAGTGAGTTCTAGGACAGCCAGGGCTACAAAGAGAAACCCTGCCTTGAAAAACCAAACCAAACCAAACCAAACCAAACCAAACCAAACCAAACCAAACCAAACCAAAAATCAAGAGGTGTAGCCTTGTTAGAGTAGGTATGTCACTGTGGGTGTGGACTTTAACACCCTTGTGCTAGCTGCCTGGAAGTCAGTATTCTTCTAGCAGCCTTCGGATGAAGATGTAGAATTCTCAGCTCCTCCTACACCATGCCTACCTGGATGCCGCCATGTGCCTGCCTTGATGATAATGGACTGAACCTCTGAACCTGTAATTTATGCCAGTCCCAGTTAAATGTTGTCTTTATAAGAGTTGCCTTGTTCACAGTGGCTGTTCACAGCAGTTAAACCCTAACTAAGACGCCTAGTATTGGAACTGAAGCAGCAGTGCTCATGTGGATGAGGGTCAGGAGGGTGATCCATGGACCACAGCAGGCAACCATGAGCAGAACTCTTTGTCTCTCCTACTCCTTCTCAAAGACACCAGGACCTGCGTCTCTCCCCCAGGATTTTATAGACACAAGTCCTCTATTCACTGCAGGACTCCAGGACTTGTCTTAAAAATCCCACAACACAGTTTCCCATCCAATGAAAGAGAAAGGCAGTATGGCAGAGACCAGAAGGTGGTGACACTGTTTCTAGTAGTAGAAATGTGTGAATAAATGCAGAATGTGGAGAACAGGTGAACACCTGCCTGCGTTTTATCCCATCAGGAATGCTGTGGGTGGCTAATGTGATCATGGAGACATCCTGTCCCACGTGTAGCTTAGTTAGAGCCCGATTTAAAAAAAAAAAACGAAAACAGCAGAAGTGTAGAGTCCATGCAGGTCGAATGGTTTTTATTTAGAGATTTTGTACTTCTAAAAGGATTTTGAAATATCTGTGTGTAAGAAAATACCTTGGGGATAAGACCGTGGTCTAAACACAACATTCACTTATGCATCGTGGTGTGCTGTATATGGAAGGCAATATCATGCAAGGAGAAAATAAATGCTTTTCATGGGGTGGAGTTGCATAATGTGGAATTTTGTGTCTGTACTGTGATGTTGGGGCTTAACATATTTTGCATTTTCAGATGATGGATGTTCATCTCCTTACTGAATAATGGCATCGACTTTATGCTGTCCTCATCAGTGGGACTGATGTTGTGGTTATGGGGAAGAACATCTATATTCATGGGAAATAAACATTAAGATATTCCATGGTAAGGTCTCACAGGTACAACTTGCAGTCAGATGGTTCAGAGGGAAAAATAGCTCGGGGTAGATAAAGACGCACAGCGAAATATTACATTGGTGAAATCTAAGCAGAAAGGATGCAGGCATACCATACTACTACTATTAGTTCAGTTTTATTAAAGGTTTGGAAAATTTCCAAATAGAAATATGAGGAAACATGCTCTCAAAGATTGTACCTCTTTAGTTTCCCTCTTTCTTTCCTTCTCCCCCTCCCTCCTCCTCCCCCTCCCCTGTCCATCACTCTCTCCCATCCCTCTCTTTGTGTGTGTGTGTTTATGCGTGCACACACATGTGCTCATGGGTGTACAAGCATGTGTGCATGTACTAGCGGCTCTGTTTATGTGTGGGTGTATGTGTATGGAGACTCGAGGTTAATGATAGGTAACTTCTTTGGCTTATTTCCTCCTTAGTTTTTGAGATATAGTTTCTTACTTCAGCCAGAGCCAGTGAGCTGCCAGGCTCCACTGTTGGTTCCGCCTCAGTGCTGGGACTACAGACATGCGCCATGCTCCCTGGCTTTTATGTGGGGGCTGTCTGAACTCAGGTCATTATATTTGGAAGGCAAGCCTTTTACTGACTCAGTCTCTACTCTTCTTTGTGAAACTCCAAATCCAAAACTCCTCTAGCAGACCAGCAGTCTGCATTTGTGTTCCAGGATAGATGTCTAATTGTGACATGTCTTATCTATTCTTTATTTGTATTTTGTCCTTTTAAGAGTCGTGGTTAGCTTGCATATACTCGGTACACTGACGCTGTTAAGAAATGAGTTTGATTTTAAATGAATTATCACCTCCATACATACTATTTTAAGTAACGTACACTTGGACAAGTTATCCTTTAGCAGGCACATACCTACCGTCTTGGACGATCTCACTTCCTAGAGCTTGCATTTCCAAATTTCCTCAAATGGATGGTGATGTTTAGATGCTGGGTCAGCATGCTTTACCCAGAAACGGCCACAAGATGGCAGTGCTTCTGAGCAGTTCTCTGCTGGGAAGGAAGCTCAACCCCTGACCAAGAAGGTCCAGGCAGAGAGGCTAGTTGATTTGATACTGTCTGTACTTATTAATCAAAAGGGTTGGAATGAAAACTTAAAAGTCAGACTGAAGAAACGGTGGTGTGAGTTGTTCTTGCTATAATCCCTCATCTAAGAACAACCAGTTTATCGAAGCAACTGTCCCTTGGAACTCATGAGTGTTTTTCTGTCTGTTTAGCAATAAGGTTGCTGTTCTCATGTGCCTGTCATGCATTAGAGCTGTCATGCATTAGTGCCGTCATGCATTAGTGCAACGACTTCCCTGACATTTATGTCTGCTTTCTATAGGTCATTAAATTGAAATTGATTATTTATCAAATTAAAAAGTATCCTCATTATCTCATTATGGTCTAAATTGTAAACACATGGTAATGAGAAATCTTCCTTTTTAAAATGTATCTACAGAGTTACAGATTTGTGGGCATTTCTGTTATGCTTTGATTAACTCTCAAAAAAAATCAAGGAAAAATATTCATTGTTTATAATAACCAAATATGTAATATTGGGCATTCACAATCTAAAAGAAAAGTGTATGATTCCAGAGTGTCTGTGACAAAGCGAACCAGAGGCATTTCAGTGCAGAGCCCACTGGAGACAGTGAGTTCCAGGGAAATCTAATAGAAATAAGACTCCGTGACTCTGTAGCTATCTTTGGATAAACTTCAAAGTGAGGCTATAGATCATCGTAAATGTCTGAGAGTTCAGCGCTGGTGGAGCCAACTCACTGCTCAATAAGCAGTTAGCAGGCAGTAAAGGGGCCGTCCCCTGAGTGTGGTCTCTAGCCCATCAATCTGCTTGTAGCCTTGCATCTGGTGTGGGCTGCCAGCGGCCCTCTCCAAGTCTGCATTGCAAGCTTGGTGTTGGGAGAAGCATGGTTTGGGCTATCTTCCCTGGACAGCTTCCTGGTAATTCTTCCTCAAACGATCAGATACTTGGGCAAGAATACTTGAAGGATTATCTTTTTAGAATAGTATGATCTTTGCATTATCCAAGGCTCAGTGAATTACCTTCCACTTGGTGCAACCACAGCCTGAATTAACTTCATTTATCAGGTGACCTGAGAGAACAGCTTCTCGCTGTAAAAATGCAGTGGTGTGCACGGGAACCCTGTGATTGGACTGGTACCTATAAGCTCAACTGATCACGATCGGCTGTAGAGGTTAGCTTGTGTCCTGTCCCTTCAAAATCATTAATTGCCTTTTTGTTTCTGGTTTCTTAACAGTCCAGGGTATACTTATAGACTGTGGATGGTTATTGTGAACCTTGTTACTTTGCTTATAAACATCAAAGTCTGCATTTTAGGACTTCAAAACCAAGATACACTAGTGTTTCCAAGACCTGATTATTAAGATATACATTGATTATAGGTGCATATTTCCCCCAAATTGGAACATATCATATCACCAAAGAAAATAATGACAAGAATTATAGTTTTTATAAAAATTAACAGATTCATCCTTAGTTCTGTTAAAAAATTATAATCAGGGAAGAACTGAAACTAGGTAGAAACATATTAAGAAAGTTAACTCCTGTCAATAAATAGCATGATGCTACCAATGCTCCTGACATCTGCTTTTCTTGGTTGTTAGTAAAGTGTGAAATCAGACAACAAATGAACAGGACATCTAATGTTGCCTTTAAAGTGGTTTCAGTGTGGCAATAGCTGCTGCTTACTTTGCATTCAGAAGGAGATATTTTTTTTAACACAATAGGTTAAGTGGACAGAGTGTTTTTAATGCTGGAGAGAATGAAATAAGGATAGTGTAAACATAGCTGCTTTCATTTCAGTGGGAACTTCATGCTAAACCCGTGGACTGAGGTGAGTTCTGTATTGGAAACCAGAGAGATTCCAAACTGCCTATAACTCTGCCTCACCACGTGAGTCATGGGTCCCCAGGGCTGGCTGTCTCTTTCCCTTCTTAACACGTTTATTGTTCTGTGCAAGTGCATGCTGGGACTTCATGCACCATGGTATGTTTCCTTCTTTCAGTCTTGATGTCTTGGAGGCAAATTGTTGGCACATTTCCAGTAAGAACAGGCATCATAGAGTGAAACCGTTTGGGTGGTTTTGGGTGACTTGTGTCTGTATATATATTTTGCCTGACTCACGGCTCTTAGGATACAAGAGTGAACATAACTTTGTCTATAACAGACTTACAGGGGACCAGAAAAATACGATGGCAAAATTTTCCACAAGGGGCTGCCATACGCATGCGTCTAGATTCCGTGGCACTTGCTTTGTATCACGGAGGCCATGCTGGTTTGTTTGTTTGTTTGCTTGTTTTTTTTTGTTTGTTTTTTTCGAGACAGGGTTTCTCTGTATAGCCTTGGCTGTCCTAGAACTCACTCCGTAGACCAGGCTGGCCTCGAACTCAGAAATCTGCCGGCCTCTGCCTCCCGAGTGCTGGGATTAAAGGCACACGCCACAGGTGCTTTTGGATGCTGAGCGCTGTGATCCTCTGTCTGTAAGCATCTGTCATCTGAAAAGAGTGTGACTGGAACTCTCTTGAGTAGCTAGCAGTTGCGGGACACTCACGGTGTTGCACACTGTGTGCTACGTGCCTATGCATTAGCCATTTCCTTTTCTAGTCTGTGGAATAAATAAGACCGACGGTCTCTCTTAGGTAGGTACATCGGGGATTTGGGCAATTTACCGAAGGCCTCACATAGGGAGAACTGGAAGCCTGACAGAGTCCAAGCACACACTCAGGAGAGTAGGCTGCCAAAGGCGGGCTCAAACCCAGGACGCTAGCTAGGGCCAATCTCGGAGCAGAGAGTTCCCAAGGGAGAAGACTGGCAATCTCGGAGTACGCAAGTGGCAGGAAGGACTCGAGATAGTCACGGAAGGACAAGGGACAGATGCAGAAGGTGCCCTGTGGTGGCACAGCATCCAGGCTTGATAGAGAAGCAGGAGTTGGCCATTCACCTGTCACTTTTGCAGGCCCTCTCCACTCTGCCCCCAATCCCTTTCCAACTTCTCTATGGGCTGAGCTGCTCTCTTAGTGATGTAGGTGAGGCCCTACCTAGGCAGAGTCGAGGGAGGATGACATTTTTTTCCCACTTCAAACAGGCAGAATTGGGGGCGCTGCTAAGTTTTCAGCAAGCTATATTACTCTACACAATCTATGTCTTGTGATAACTGGTTTTATCATTGCTCTTTCCGGCACTTACCTTGCTGTCTTATCCGAAGGAGAGACTTCATATTTACCCTCGAGTTTTAATGCTTTTAGAAAAGCCCCGAAAGCCGGAAAGAGAATGAAAATGTGGGAGTGGGTGGGCAAGGGAACAGGGCAGGGGGAGGGGGAGAGGGAACTTTCGGGATAGCATTTGAAATGTAAATTAAGAAAATATCTAATAAAAAATATTAAAAAAAAAAAAAGAACTCATAGCCTGTGGCCTACTGGTTAGCACAGCCACGATGGGTGCGGCTTGGTTGAGGCACGGCCCTAAGGACTACATGTCCTGAGGGCTTCATGCTGTAATGGAGTTCTGCTCTGCTTCGTTGCCTTAACATCCCTCAATTTTTAAAATTAATTTATTGTTTTATACTCCATATTTCATCCTCCCACCCAGCCCAATCCACCCTTTGACTGTTCCACATCCCATACCTCCTCTCCACCCCCTGTCTCCACGTGAATGTCCCTACCTCCAACCCCACCTGACCTCTGAACTCCCCGAGGAATCCAGATTGATTTCCAGAGTGGTTGTACCAGTTTGCAATCCCACCAGCAATAGAGGAGTGCTCCTCTTTCTCCACATAACTCTCCAACGTGTGTTGTCACTTGAGGATTTGATCTTAGCCATTCTGATTGGTGTAAGATAGAATCTCAGGGTTGTTTTGATTTGCATTTCTCTGACTTTGAACATTTCTTTAGGTGTCTCTCAGCCATTCCAGACTCCTTAGTTGTGAATTCTAGGTTTAGATCTATACCCCATTTTCTGATTGGGTTGTTTGAATAATTTCATCAGTTATTTATATATTTTAGATATTAGCCCTCTATTGGATGTGGGGTTAGTGAAGATTCCCCCCCCCCCCATTTGTTTGTTTGTTGCTGATTTGTCTTATTGACTGTGTCCTTTGCCTTACAGAAGTTTCCCAGTTTCATGATGTCCTATTTATCAATTCTCGATCTTATAGCATAAGCCATTGGAGTTCTGTTTAGGACATTTCCCCCTGTGCCAATGAGTTCAAGGCTCTTTCCCACTTTCTCTTCACATCCCTCTTAATTGAAGAATTGTATGAAACTCTAAGAGGCTTCAAGCCCCTCACTGGGCAGTATCTCTGAAACTCACAACAACAACAAACAACAACAACAACAACAACAACAATAAAAAAATGCTTGATCTCTTTCAGGCATTGCTGCTGGAGCAGATTGATGATTCATTCACCACCCTAGGAAAAACTGAGAGATGTAAATTGTTAGTGAAGCTAGGTGAAGAGGTTTTTGCTACTGACTCTGATGTAGAAAACGTTAGGGAACATTTTGAAGTTCAGAAAGGCGCAGTCTTAGTAATTAAGCTAGGGACATTTTATGGTCAGGGAACAAGAACAACGGCAGCACCAGCTGACGTGACTCTCACTGAGGCTGGCTGGTGATTGATTTCTCGTACCCAGTTTTGCCCTCAGCTTCCTGATACGATTTAATATGAATTGCTAATGAGAGAAATTCATTCTGAGGATTTAACATAGATATGACTGATTTTTATATAAAAGTTTATGTTTGTGGTCCTTTTAAGGTTCTTATAAGTTTACTTTAAAAGATAAATAATAAAATAATTATTCCTTTCTTTGTAACCGCGAAGTGCTGGCTGCTGGTAAAGAACCCGGCTGAGAAAACTGCCCTGCTTGCTCACGCTTTGGTAATCTGTAACAAGTTGCTTAGTTCCGAATGTACGTGGGTTCTTGGGAATAATTTGTTCCCTTTATCTATACTACAAAATGTTTTTTCTTATAAAGGTATTAGGGAATACGCTTTTTTCATAGTCATTCACTAGAAGTAAACTAAAACGTAGTCACATTGTAGTTTTATAATGCTTGAAAGATTTTTCTGAGATATATAGTCTAGGGGAGAAAAAAATAAAGTTGTTGGAACATTGTTCTTTCCACCCATCAACTGTGTGTATATATGCATATATGTGCATATGTACATCTATGTGAACATGTATATATGTACAAATGTAGATATGTACCTATGTATATGTGTCTATGTTTATATGTGTATATGTATATACACATGTATATATGTGTATGTGTGAAATGCTTGGAGCCTGCTTGTTAGAGCTTTGCTTCAGCCATCCAATGTGTGAATATATATGTGTCTGTCTATCTGTGCATTTCTATGTGTGAAATTGCTGGAGCTTCTCTTTACCTCAACTATCCCCCCCCTTTGTGTGTGTGTGTGTGTGTGTGTGTGTGTGTGTGTGTATGTGTGTGAATTTTCTCTCTTTTCTTTCTTGCTGGATCTGAAGAGTTAAAACAGTTCAGAGTTTTTCACCAGCCACAGGGAGTGCTAGCCCTAGTAAATTAAACTTTATTCCCTCAAAGAAAAATCTGCTGAATAATTTCTCTAATTTCTGGCTGCTATAGGCAGCAGCCCTCATCAGTATCTGGACAAACCCCTGTCAGCTGCTCTCAGCGCTGACCCTCATTGGCTTTCTGCCTTGGTTTACCCTGTAGGTTCAAAGCTGGTCTTTGGTTACCTCTCCCACTCCCAGATGTACTTAGTGGCCTGGAGTTCTTGGTGTAAGGTTGACACCTCGTGAGCTTTTCTGTCTAGTCTGGCATGTTTGTTGTTCTGATCCATATTCAGTTCATGTTTGAGTGGTCATGAGGGTAAGACTTAAGAGGTATAGCTTCTGATGTCACTAGGAGACCTCATAGCAAACTCCCCAATTCTCTGACATTTACTCCCTTCCCACCCACTCTTCTACAATGTTTGCTGAGTCTCAGATACAAGAGTTTTGTGTAGATATATCCAGTGTGACAGGGCTCCACAACTCTGATTGGTTTGTGGTTTTCTGTAGTGGTCATCCTCTGTTACAAAGAGAAATTTCCTTGATGAGTGATAAAGAATAAATTTATTATGGGTGTGAGGAAAAATATTTATAGATTTTTATTAGAGATTATATTGGCTTAGTAAATTAGTAGGTGTAGATTCTCTTCCAACAATACTTTCACTAGCACTGAATAATTATGGTAATTATTACCATGAATAGGCATGGTATCTCCTTCTTGTTGAGTGGGTCTGAAGTCCAATTAGAAATCTTTTTTTTTTTTTTAATACTGTAACTCATTGGAAACTATCAAGAGACAACAGGAAGCCCAATAATAAAAATACACTGGACAGCAATTTTTGTATTCTGATAGAGTCAGATCTCTAAGACAGGAAATATCAAATGGTAAGATGAAAAGGAGTTACTATTCATTAAGCATATATAAGCAATTAGTCTTGTTCCAGTAACCTGTTTGCAAGATAGATTGATGCAATAGTGGCACAAATGCTATGGGGTAATTAACCACTCTCTGATTGGATTGAAGGCCCAAGCCATGTCTTGGCTCTCACATTATTTCTAATATGCATCATGCAATTAAATCCACAATAGTTGTACAATATTGAGCATGTATAGTCAATTTTTATTTCCTAAGGAATATAGTGTAATATTGCATAACCATTTACATAGCATTTACATTGTATCACTTATGATAAATAGTCTAAAGACTATTTAAAGTACACACACACAAAAATAAAGTGTACAAGACTGCATAAATTACATGAAAATATCACCCTTTCATATAAGAGAGTCATGCATCTTTGGGTTTTGGTATCCATGGGTGGTGTCTTAGACAAAATGTCTCTGGAGATTGAGGAGCAATTATAAGTGTTGCAGCTTATAATTATAGGGAAAAGGCTTCCCCTATAGAAGTGTTACAACTGTGCTCCCACTGTTGCGGGAGGGGGAGTGGAGAAACAGGGGGGGTTCCCCAGTGCAAGTGTAACAGTAAAATTTCCCCATCCAAAGTGTTACAACTCTACTCCTGGCAATTTGGAGGCAAAATGTGCTACAACATCATACCCCACAATAAGCCTCATATAAGAGATTTATTGAGAGGAAAAAATCCCAGCAGGGTGGCTGCCTCCGCTTGGGGGAGAGTCAGCAGGGAGCTAAGCAGAAGGCAAGAAATCCTATATGCATTTCCTGGGGTTGGAGCTTTCCAGGGTGACCTGGGATTGGAGGGACTTCAATTCTTGAGCTTGAGCAAGCTCAGGGATTGGTGAAATTGTGTTTCTTGTCCCTGGTCTTGGGCTTGGGGTCAAGTCTGGGTCAGGGTGTTCTTTTCCACTTTGCCATTTTATCCTCTAGCAACTATCATGTAGAAATCACTGGGTGAGATCAGGAAAAGTCAACTGCTGGAAACAGGAGTGGGAGTCACAGAGCTCAGATTCCCACTTATCTTCGTCACTTATCTAGAGCTGGTGTTGTGGTCATACAAGGAGCGCTAGAGCATTGGATAGTACAGACCCATATGGGCTACCTTTCTGCATCCATATTCTCCTGAGTAACAGCCACTCCCCATTGTAATGCTTTTCCATCTGATAGGATGAAGCTCATTTTGCTTTTCCTTCCATTGGTAGAGCTTCACCAAAGAGGAGTCATCTTTCTTCGGACAGAAAGTAAGACATTTAGAATGTTTCCTGCTTTGTCCACTCCCACAAAATGTTTTCATTTTTTTAAAAAAATTGTTTCCTGTTACATCAGAAGTAGAATAAAGTATAACTTAACACTGGTAATGTTGAAGGCATCACAGAGGAAGATAGAGAGACAAAAGTTACTTCAAGAGCACCGCATAAAAGGAACGCCGAGCTTGCACAGGAATGGTGGCAGGTAGAGATGAGAAGCTTCCCTGTGCTTACCGGATTCACTAATTACACAGGACAGTTCTGCACTCCGTCATCTCCCTTTTGCTCTGATGCCCATTTTTTCTTTCTATCTTGTGAACATTTACAAGAAAAGAGCATCATTTTAAGAATTTGTACACTTCCTATTTTTCATTTCAGAATCATATCTTTCTCTCTGAGCCCCAAAGGATGGATCCTTACTGTTTTGCTTGAAATAATGCAGGCCAGTTGCTAGGCAATGTATGGTTTCACAGTTATTACTAAGTGATAGAACTGAGTTAAAGTAGACAGGTCTTTTACTGCGCTTGGAACCTCGAATGCAAGTGAAAAATATTTGCTGGCAAATTCTGTATTAATAATTTGGAATATCTGTTTTTCCTTATAGAGCCCTGTTGCTCTTCTAAGTTAGGCTGATAGTCTTGTAAGACTTTCTAAAAAGCACATTGAATTGCAAAAATTAAGGAATCTTAATAACATTAGTCATTAAAGCTTCATTCTGAGCTGTTGCATTATGCTCTGCAGAGCGGGAGCTCTTCAGTGTGATGTTATCCCTGACAAAGCACAGCATACAGCTGTGTGAGGTTTGGCGTTTTAGCAAGGGCAGATGATGCGCTCATAGTTCTGTTTCACAGAAAAGGGTGTCAGGTTGATCAGATTCCCCGCTGAGGTCTTAGAAAGTTATTATTCCAATTACCAGTCAATATTAGTTATGCAAATATATCCTACCCAGTACCCTAAAAGCCCCACCTTCTCGTGTGCCCTGCTGCCTATCTTTCTTTATCTCTGGTGGCCACTATTCTGTACGTCTAAAGGTTCACATTTTAGTCTCCACAACCAAGAAAGGAGGTGCTGTATTTGTGTTTTAGTCTCTGACATGTTTCACTCAACACTATGTTCTCAAGTTGCATCTGCGCTGCCGTAAATGATTTCAATCTTTCCCACTCTGTGAGTATGCTGCACTTTAAAACCATTTATCTGCTGCAGGGAATTATAAACAGCACTATAATAAATATGTGAGAGAATGCATCATTTTACTGTCAAATTTTTATGTATGCTGATTCTATACCTAGTAGTAGGTTTGCTGGATCTAACAGTAGTTCGCAGGTTTTTCTATAATGGGCACACTAATTTACATTTCTACCAATAGTGTCGCCAAGATCTTTACAGCTTTCAACTTAGCTGATTTTTTAATGCTCTCTTTTTCCCCTATTTCCTCCCACCATTCAAAGAGTACCATATATTTCAGCTCTGGTGAAATTCTATTTAATGAAAACAAAGGGAATAATTAACTGTCCCAGCAGTCAAGCTGTCAAGTGTGCTTGGGTCTCTGGAGAGACAGGTATCTCACACAGAGACTTTGCACATTGCCCTATGTTAGCCTCAGTGTACCTTATAGTTAGATCTAGCTTATTAATATTTAGTATCAAGGATTAAGAAACATTTATTCTTATGTGGAAATTATGCTGATAGATTAAAGATGTCCCTTAAATGTAAAATACTTGAAAGAAACATTTCAGTGGGTGCCTTGGATCAGGATTTCTTGTATTCATCATTAGCCTTGAGATTCCCTTCCTGTCCTTGTGGATGGATGTTGTAGGCTTCTATGCTACATGTAAGTAAGGGATATGAGTTGGGTTACATTGAAGTTGCAACATTTATGCAGACCCTTGGTCTTAGAGGTGTAAGATATGAAGGATTGATATCTGAAGGTGAGCATTTGTACTGCCTAGTTTTAAGTCAACTAGACACAAAATATTCTTAGAGGGGGGAACTTCAGTTTAAAAATGTCTCAATAAGCCCCTACTGCAGGCAAACATGTAGGGCAGTTTGTACATTATTTAATTTAAGTTACTGATTCACGGGGGAGAGTCCATACATAATGTGAGGCGCCAGCCCTGGCCTGGTGGTCTTGGGTTCTGTAAGAACCAGAGCAAGCCAGGGGGAGCAACTGAATAAACAGCTCCCCTACACGGCCTCTGTATCAGGTCTTGACTCCAGGTTCCCACTCTACTTGAGTTCCCACCCTCACCGCTTTTGTTGATGACCAGTTATACAGAACTGTGAGTGAAATAAATTTCTTCCTCCGAAGTTGCTTTGGTCATGGTGTTTCAACACCATAATATTAACTCTGATTAAGATAGCGTTTAATTTTGCGGGCTGGGGTTCTTTTAACATTCTTAGTCTGGCTCAGCTGTGTATTTTCTAACAGGAAGCTGTGTGGGATTGGTGGTTTCATTTCCTGTCCTTGTGGATGGATGTTGGAAGCTTCTATGCTACATGTAAGTAAGTGATATGAGTTGGGTTACATGTGATAAAGCCCTCACTCTTCCAAAGCTTTTGGAAATAAAGAAGCTAAAAACATAGCAAAAGGCAATGTGATGAGTTTGCAATGTTGGCAAGTTCACTCTTTGGTACTTCAAGCAAATCTTCACTGTGATGTGCTGCGATGGTGTTAGTCAAAAATAATCCTGCAGTTTATCAACAACATAAATTTGTCACACTCCTGTAATTTTAGTTTTTAAAATCCTATTTTAACGATGGTTCAATGCTTTAACCTCTTGTAGCCCACCACCCACCAGAGGCAGTGGAAAAGAAAGGATACAGGGGAAGGGGACCTGTTTAGAAAGGTTCTTTGGAGCAATTTCTGTTTGTGTTGTTATCTGGAAATAGGCAGTTTAGTTCACAGCACAGCAAGCAGCCCCAGCTTGATCCACTTGCAAACATTTCATGGATACACCAGCAGTCCAGTTTGGTAGAGTCGGGTTAACAACAGTGGTGACATGACCTAGCAGAGACAGCCAGGTCTCAGCCTTGGCTCGAGTCAGCAGGAGGTACCAGCAAGAACACCAGGAGCTGCGCCTCTCTCAGGGAAGTGAAGAACATCGAAGTCTAGAGACCCACAAGCATCGCACAGCTAGTTGTGCCAGCAAGCCAAGGTCTCTCTCCCAAGTGCCTTGCCTCAGCACGGGTCTTGCCTTAGCACGTGCATCCAATCAGCCCAAATCTGAGAAAGTAGCAAGAAACTGCAGCACACCACCAGATGTGTTTTTGTGTGTTTCTCTCTATGGAGTCCTGACAAATGCAGCTCAACTATCCAATGTAAGGTGGACCAATACATGTGTGTGGTTAGTAAAGAATCCTTCATCATGTGTCATTTCATGTGTTTGCTTTAGCAGAACATTCTCTCTCCTGTGTCTGCTTCAGTGAAATGTTCCTTCATGAGTCGGTCTTAGTATCTCAACTGTGTCCACTTCAGGAAAACACTTCTTCACCTGTTTATTCCAGCAATATACCATCCAACACAACAGACTCTCCAAAAAACTCTCAAGTTTCCACTTCACACTCTAGGTGCTATAACATAATAATAGTATGAATGTTTATAACAGCCAGATAAAAATATTCTTGAGATTATCTCTAGTTTCATGCACCCATTCATTTGGTGTTAAGCCAACAATCTCAATTTCAGAACCTACATCCATGCGAAGCTTGAAGCTAGTAGCCCATTGGCTATTTCTTCTTCACAGGTTACATAGTGGAACATAGGAATGATAAACATCTACAATCAACATCTACACTCGTCCCAATAATCCCTTGCCCAAAGGGGCTCCTTGGAGAAGCAAAGCCATGGGTGATTCCGGATCAAACTAGAAGAGATCCTAGATGGAGTTTAAGTTTAATGTGATGAGGGAAGATTGTCTGTGGCACCTCACAACGGAAAAAACAAAAACAACAACAAAAGTCTGTGCCCTTCAGTTAGGCCACGTGTAAGGACCACCTGGGAAACATTGTTATATGTAATACCCAAGGCTTTCCCCAGGCACATGGAAGCAATGGCTTTGAGATCAGTGGAATCTTTGTATTTTTAAAAGCTCTCCTAGTAATTCTCTCTTCCAATGGAAGCTTCCATAGGCTGTCCAGGTACCTTCATCTATCTTCATTCTGTAGAAACGTGTGCAACAACTAGTTGCTGGCAACGCATAAGAAAGACAAAGGTAAAAGAATGAGGAATTGCTAGAAAAGTGTCATTTCCCACCTGATAGGAACAGTCATTTGGCAGTAAAGGAGAAATCCATCAACGTGTTCAATGAGGAATGGATGTACAGATGAAATTGCATTTTTTAGTTTTGTTTGAGGTCTGCCCTTGTACGTTCTTTCCCTATAGCTCTGATGATTTCTAAGCCTAAACATTGGTGAGGACAGAAAACAGCAAAAGAAGTGCTCCTCCCATGATGCTTCAGCAAAGGAAGTGCTCCTCCCATGATGCTTCAGCAAAGGAAGTGCTCCTCCCATGATGCTTCAGCAAAGGAAGTGCTCCTTCCATGATGATTTAAGTCAGCTACAAGGTGGCTATGAAGATGCTGTAGAGAGACCCAGGTTGACTGGAGCTGCTGCTTGCTTCTACAGGTTAAACTACACTTTCCTCTCCAGTTCAGGCAATTCTAAAGCAAAGAACCTTAACCCCTTGCGTCCTCAAAGAGTAACCAACTATTATGGAAGCCAATGAATCAATTAGATTGTACCCGGAAAAACAGGGGGTGGGGGAAGTTAAAATGTAACTAGAAATCTTTGATTTTTTTTTTTTTCAGAATCTGTGGGAACTGAATTCACATATCTGCCACAGACCTCTTGGTTAATATCATGATCAGCAGTCACAGACACCCACTATGCCAGGCTCTCAGCTGAGACCACATAGTGGTAACCTGGGAACTTTGCTTTTATATTATTTAATTCATGTGTATAGATGTTTTGCTTGCATTTAGGGTGTGTCTAGCGCCCTCAGAGGCCAGAGGAGAGCATTGGATCCTCAGTAACTAGAGTTACTGAGTTGTGAGCTGCCATGTGGGTGCTAGGAATTGAACCTGTGTCTCTGAAAGAGCATCCTGTTCTCTTAACCACTGAGCCATCTCTCTAGCACCGTTGCTTTATTTTAAAAGTACAACTGCATGTTCTTTCTGGTGCCAGAAAATGATTAAGTTAGGTTTTCTGCTTTAGAGATACAGAGATAAAGTTTTCTTTAGGGGTCTGAGGAAAGAGAAAAGGTGAGACTTTAGAAGCTTGTTGGTTTTGCACTGTAGAGAAGCAACTCTTTATTTGTATGTAATGAAATAATGAGAGTAGTGCATGCACACATAGAAAAAACGAATAGGACGAACATATGCTGGATAGTTCTGTGCATCTTATTTAATTTCTGATGGGGCTAATACTCGAATATGTGACTTCTGTCATCTCTAAGTGAGCTGACATGTTAAAAACCAGTATTGAGATAAACCACATTTCCCCCCTCAAACAGTAAACAAGATACACATAGTGTGTTGACAATCTGGTACATAATAGGTATGTAATAAAATGTTATCTATTATAGTTTTGCACTGAAAACATGGCCAAGAGCCTACCCCATTCTGAAGATCTACTAACTGGTGATGGCTGTTGGAAGAGGGGAGTTATTTATTCTAAAGTTATAGCTACTGGGGACCAGATGAGAAGAAGGGGTTCAGAAGGAAAGGAAGGAGATATGAATGGGTAATGGAGGGGGATATAATCACAGCATATATTCTGCTATAAATAGAAACAAAGAAAAACATGAAATATGCTAAAAATTTCTTTTTCATGAGTGAGTAGCTGCCCCCACCTAAACTCTTAGATAGTACACAGCTTATGCTAGGCACCGTTGCCAGTGATCTGATGATACATCTTTGGAACCCTACATGGAGAGCATGATTCAGCTTCTTAGACTGGATGAGTCTTGTCACCTTCTGGGTGGGACAGGTGTAAACAATGTATCTTCAAAGCCATAAGTAGTTTTCCCCAAGGTGGACCCCTCCCTTTAATGCCTGCCCAAAGGAGATACGTTCTCCTGAAGACTTCAAGTCCACAGTGAGTAAGAGAGATTCTGGACAAGGCAGAGAAAGAGGGGATGGAGGATGGTGGGCGGAGAGTTCTGATGCAGCTTCCATGTGTGGGGTTTTGTTCTAAGAAGCTTTGACTCTTCCTGCTGAAGTCTCTTGCCCTTCTGCACAGATGTCTTTTCAGCCTTTCCTCATTGGGAAAACTCAAGTCAGCAAACAGCAAGATTGTGTGTAGTGCCTGCTGTAGACTTGGCCTGCTATGCTGCCTAAGGACTTTCCCCTCTTGCCTTTGTTGTCACTCAGGGGAAGTCACGGTGTGGACATTTGGCTTTGTCCAGATGGACTTGGCTTCTTTATGCATTTCTTTGTGGTCAGAGTCTTGGTTGTGCAGAGCCAATGAATCCTGTGTAAGGTCCTTCAGAGAATACAGGTATGCCCATATTTTGTTAGCATGTACCTGGGCCTAGAGTGCACTTTCTGGCCAATGTTAGATACAATTTGAATTACAGCTCCCACGGTCTCTCTCGTGCCTCTGTACTTCCTGTGGTCAGGGGTGGGAGAGCTCAGAGAAGATGAGGGTAATGGGAAATTGCAGGCTACACCACCAATCATCTTCTAGCCTTTCATCGTACCATATAAATTCTTATCTTTTCCCTCCCATGTGAAAGGTTAAATGTGTGTGTGTGTGTGTGTGTGTGTGTGTGTGTGTGTGTGTGTGTGTGTATGTGTGTGTGTGTGTGAGTGAATGTGCCAATAAATACAATGTTCAAGGAAGGAACTCAGATAATTCTACAAGAGCAACTGTGAAGAAAGCGGAAGCCAGTTTGGTTGTGATGCCCTGGGTAGTACGTGGAAAATTCCGAACTTTTATTCATAAATCATCAGTTTTCAAAACACACGTCCCTCAGCTCTCTTCCGCCCTCGTTTACGGAGGTGCATTTTCTTAGTTTGTTATTTTCTATATTCCTCCTCCTCCTCCTCCTCTCCCTTTGGAAACAGCCTTTCAACTCGAAAGTCTGTATTTGCTAATCTGTCATCAGATGAAGGGAAACTGATGTGTGTTCTTTTTTTCTGTCTTTCTTTTTTTTCTTCCTTCCCCGCTCTCAAAGCAAATATGTTGAGGCAGCCTCGGCTGCAGGGCATTTACAGCCCACATGCAACTCATTAAGGGTTCATTAAGAGACTTTTATATTGCCTTTGTTTGTGTAGCCAGTGTTTATATTTCTCCAGCCGATGATTTATCACAAGCAACGGTAGCACTTCCTTGTAAGATGCATGAAGGCTGTGCGTTGTGACTCAACTCAGCCATGTTTCTTTATGTCCGGAGTCTCAGGTCACCTGGATGTGTGGCCTATCCGATTCTCGTGGAAGTTTCCTGGCTGCTGTTCCAGAAGGAAATGTCCTTGTAAAGGCAAAGCTTGTAATGTAAGCAGTTCCAAGCACAAGGATTTAAGAGCAAATCCGTGGCTTGCACTGTTCGTCAGAATAAGGGAGTTGGAATTCTATGCTATTCCTTCATTTGATGGGGTTAGCAGATTTAGAAAAATGCATTCTACACATACTATTGGAGCTGTGAAGCTCTGACTCATGTACATCGGTTCTAAGCTCACAGGACAGGGTATTGGGACATGCAAATGGTTTCTTGGTAAAATAATTAGACAAGGTCCCTGAAGGTTAAGGGACTGGATCTTCATTCCTGAAGTAGTTGTCAGATGTGTAAAGAGGTAAAGCAGAATTCAAATGAAACTTTTCTTCAAAGTTGCATCTTATGTGACACTCTTTCCACCTCTAATCATGGACGCTGTTTATCCCGCCTAAAAGTAGATGTGGAAGAGCATCTCCCTTTGTCTTGTTCAAGTGTCCCAGTTTAAGACATTTCCCCTGATTTGTAAAGATCTCATGGATTTCAGGGAAGCAAGTGGGTCGTGCAATCTAAAATCAATATTAAAGCTTAAGACTTGATGTGTGTCTTGGAGATGCGGGACTTTGCCCCATGATTTATTATTTGGTTTTGGAAGTTACAGAGCTTGGGTTTTGTTAGAACCATCTCTTATTATTCCTCATTCACGAGAGTGTCAGAAGACAGTTTTTTTCTCTCCTCATTTGCTGATCAGACTCTTGATTTGCTGTTTTACTTCCCAAATACATGTTTAGAGGATTACAGTGAACCGTTGAGATATCTTTATAAGTGGTTACTGATCTATCAGTTTGCCACCATCCAAGAGACTTTTTGTGCATGGATAGGGACACTATCATAGTCATTTTTGTATTTTCCTAGACAGGGCCCATTGTTTACAAAGGCTCACTGAATCATACAAAAGTAATATTATGACTCTGGCTACTTCAAATCTGGGTATAATTATAGTACTTGCAAATGTCACTACCTAATCACTAAAGTATTTTTATATAAGGAAAAGTTTCTTATTTTAAGATGTAACATGTTATTTAGTATTTAAAGAAATTATGTGTATGTGTGTGTCCCTGTGTGAGGGTGTGTGGGCCATGTGCATGCAGGAGCTAAAGGAAACCAGAAGAGGGCACTGTATCTTCTGGAACTGGATTTACACGTGGTTGTAAGTTGGCTGATGTCCATGCTGGGCACTGAACCTGGACTATCTGCAAGAGCTCTGGTCCTCTCACCTGTGAAGCCATCTTTTCAGCCACTAAGATGTAAAATATTCTATCATGAGAGGAAGTCACCGATAATCCTATCAGAGACAACTGGATTGGTACTTTGGCATGTGTCTGTTCATGCTCTGAGAGTGTTGTTCTCTTTCTCTGTGTTTGACTCCCTTTGGCTCTCCTCCATTTTTTAAATCTAAATATTGATATTATCTCATTGTTTGCTCATTCCCTATGACAGAAGGAGCATCTTCTCACCGTGTGTGTGTGTGTGTGTGTGTGTGTGTGTGTGTGTGTGTGTNTATATATATATATATATATATATATATATATATATATATATATATATATATGATATTTTACTGCCTGATATTTTAGTTTTATTTTGGCAGGCAGATGGCCATGTTGATTGAATTGTAGCTAGTATTGTGATGGGCACTTTTGGGTATTAATATGTAACTCAAGCATTTTCTCCTCAGTTGTGGCATTACAAGGCAAAAAGGAATGCCTAATTTTTATTTCCCCTGGTACTTTTTTTTTTGCCAGTTAATTTTCCTTAGCTTTTATGTTCTTTTGGGAAAGTTTTATTATTATTATTATTATTTTATTATTTAAAAAATATTTAAATTTAAATATATTTTGATCATATTTCTTCCCCCTCCCAAGCCCTTTCAGAGCTCTTTCCACTACCCATCGGAAAAGAAACAAAAACCCAACACAAAACAACCAAACCCTCCCCAAACAAGAAAACAAAATATAACACACCCCAAACAAACAAACAAACAAACAAACACACAAAACTGAAACTAAATAAAAGCACACACACACACACACAACTGTGGAGTCCATTTCATGTTTGTCAACAGCTACTGAACATGAGCCTGTCCTGGAGTGGTTGATACACTCATTGTGACTCTGATGGAGAAAACAGATTTCCCTGTCCCATCAGGCATAATGACAGTTGGGTTGTTAAACTTTATTTGTTACTTTTTGAAAGCACTGTCACAGCATCCTTTGGTTTCTAAGTTGTCCCAGGATTCTTGGAGGCTTGGAGTTCTCTCTGTGTAAGGGCCACGGGCACAGATCCATCTCAAGTGTGGGTACTTTATTCACAATGAACATATAATGACCAAAAGCCAGTTTACAAATATTTAGCTTCTGAAAAACCTTAACAATATCAGACGTTTAAGTTCGTCACGACAGCAGATAGAAAGACTCTCCAACTGTCTCTCCATGTCTGATGTAGGACTAGTCTTTCAGGGACCAGAGGCTGCATGTCTAAGAATCTCTGCACTGTTGGATGGGGGCTTTTTCAGACTAACCATTCCACGAGACTTCTGAGGTGAAAACAAGTTTTCACAAAAACAGTCTCCTTTTTAGACTCAGAAAGTTAACAAAACCCAGCATAAGCAGGGACAAATGTGTTCTGTCGTCATGTCTGTTTTTGAAACCTTGCCCATCGTGGCCACCAGAAAGAATGGTTGTGAGCCCTGTGCTGCTCTCTTGTCCAATTGGGACCTCCCTCATGGTTCTTTAAAGTTGACAGGCGAAACATCTATAGCAATGACAAAATGCCTAAGACAGTTTCAGTAAATCCGCCCCAAGTATTCACATGGATTATGGTCACACCACTGTGGTAAGAATGGTTATGCAAAGCCTGGGTGGCCAGTAGTTGGCCCACAGGCCACCACCATGTCCTGGCAGTGTCAGGGAAGGCGTCTCAGTGAGCCACTGAGTCAGCTCCTGAGAATCTTCAGTAGAGCAGCCAACAAAGCATGTTGGGAACTGTTCTCTTCCCAAAACTAGGGAAAGAAGATGCAAACAAAGAGATCTTTGTTGATTTTTTTCCCCCAAATCATTTCAAAATTATCTTACCTGAACAGATGTTTATTCATTCTTATTCAATATCATATGTGTATATAATGTATTTTTATCATATCCATCCCTTGCTTCTCCTCTGCAACTCTTCTTGGACCTCCTTCCTCAGTGCTCAGTTCCCAATTTCATGTCTTCCCCTTTATTCATAATTTTCTTAAGTCACTGAATCCAGTTAGTACTGCCCATATGAACATGGGTGTAGCCATTCACTGGAGCACAGACAATTTACCAGGAGCCACACCTCTGAACTAAACTGACTCTCCTTCTCCCACCAGCCACTCAATAACCATTACGAGAGAACCCTTCTCAGATCCATTCTTTGGGGGCATGCATTGAGAACAGAATTCGCTGGACCAGATAGCATATCAGTTGCTTTTCTCACTCATGGTTCAAGAGTCCAGTCCTTCATGGCAGAGAAGCATGGAAGAGACAGGTCACATGTGTCCTCATCCAAGAAGCAGAAATAGATGAACGATGATGCAGGACTCCAGCTTATGGGATGGAGCTGCTTACATTTATAGAGTCTCTTTCCATTCAATTCACTCAGTAGAAATGTTCTCAGAGGGGGAAAAAGCCTATGTGGCCAACATACCCATAAATTTATGGGAAAGAAATCTTTTACAACATTAGAGTACTCAGATTAATATTCCTGCAATCCCAGAGACAGTCCATGATGAAATAATGCATGAAATGGTATATGCTCCTGGAAAAAGTATTGCTATATGTCATCAAAACATTACCAAGCTGTACTAATTGTCCAAACATGGGACATAAACGGGACTAGTCTTCAGATTTATAGGGTGGGGGGGCACTGCTGAAGCACCAGCATCCCTACCCTTAAAAACAGTTCACTGATAAACCCGTGTGAGTAGATCAGTGGCCCTTAAGTAAAGAAAAATTGCAGGCACTAGAGCAGCTGGTACAAGATCAGCAGGAGGCTCAACATGTAGAAGTCTACCAGTGCATGGAATTCCCCTGTGTGTGTGTTATAAAAAAGATATCACGGAAATGGAGAATGTTAATAGATTTAATAGCCATGAATGAAGTAACTCAATAAAAAAAATGTCCTCAGAGACCTGCTCAGAGTTTGTCTTGTAGGCAATTCTAGATTCTGTCATATTAACAACCAACATTAGCCACTGTATTGGCTAGTTTTGTGTCAACTTGACACAGGCTGGAGTTATCACGGAGAAAGGAGCTTCAGTTGGGGAAATGCCTCCATGAGATTCAACTGTAAGGCATTTTCTCAATTAGTGATCAAGGCGGGAGGTCGCCTTGTGGGTGGTGCCATCTCTGGGCTGGTAGTCTTGGTTCTATAATCAGCCACCAAAATAAACACTATAGCATATGCCAGCAAGATAATGCTGAAAGGGACCCGATATAGCTGTCTTGTGGGAGGCTATACCAGTGCCTGGTAAACACAGAAGTGGATGCTCACAGTCAGCTATTAGTTGGAACACAGGACTCCCAAGGTAGGAGCTAGAGAAAGTACCCAAGGAGTGGAAGGGGTCTTC
>LR751094.1:0-131840 GCA_902729485.2 Mus minutoides | reverse complement strand
TCGCTCATTACCACATATTAAGAACATACGCGTTTCAACACGTTTGTTTCCTTTAATTATAACTGACTTATCTGAAACGCATTGGGACTGTACTTCATTTCTGCGTGCCATCTGTTACCACTGGCGTCTTGACCGCTCCTTTTGGCTCAGGCGCAGAGTGCACAGTTAATTTCCCCATCACTCATCTGGGCGCAGCTATTTCTGTTGCCATTTGTCAAGTTAAAGTTGCTTCAATATGTTAACTTCTGGCTAAAAACTAATCCATTACCTCGGAAGTTTTAGTAGCCGGAGATGCTGAAGCAGCTCCAGTGACTTCTCCCTGGGCCCGTATGGCTCCGGGTGGGGTGCACTCATCTATCTAAATGAAGAGTGAACTGGACACCCAGATGTCATGGTTTCCACGTTGTCTCTCTCATACTCTCATATTGAAGACTAGCCTAGAGCAGAATTAGGCAGCTGGCCTTTTATAATCGAATCTTATTTTAACATAACGTGTAGATAAATAACAGGACAGAGATCTCTCACACTTCCTTCACCCTTTTCTTTCACTGATAACATTTTGAGGTAACCGAGGCACCGCACAGCTACTAGAGCACAATTTCACGATGGTGTGGTTTCGTCACTGTGTTGAAACTCTGCGTTTCTTTGGATATTGCTAGTTTTGCACGAACGCCTCTCTTCCAGGATTCCACCCAGCAGATCTCATTGCACTTGAGTGCTGTCTCCTCCCCCACTGCACTTCTGCGCTATCCCCAGCCCCTCCTCCTTGAAACGCAATTTCAAGAAGTTTTCTTGTTTTCCCCACCTTTGTGGAATGCCTTCCATCTTAGAAATACCTGCTCTCATCGTGGTTAAACAACAGCTACGAATTGTGGTGTGTGTGAGGTTGGTCTGGTGCTGCTTGCATTTAAATGATAAACACGGGCTCCAGAAAGCTGGTTGGTTGCCCGCTATAAGAAGATCCTTATATACACCAAGTGATGCTATGTAAATCTTGCTCCCCGTTTTAACTGGTCAATAAAAGGCTAGAGTCTGTGATTAGGCAGGACAGAGAGAGGGTGGGACTTGAGGGACTGAGTGATGGAGTTGCAGGTAGAGAGAAAAGGGAGAAGAAGAAAGAACACAAGAGGGAGGAGAAGGCTGCCATGAGAGGAGATAGACCTTGAGCACACGGCCAGGAGAATCAGCAAGTAACAAGAGCCACATGGCTGGAATGTAAATTAGAATAGTTCAAAACCTGCCCAATCTAGGCTCACAGCTTGTAAATAAAATACCAGGAGTGTGTGTCTTTTATATAGGCTAGCTAGAATTTATAATTCCTTTTACAAAGGTGAAATATTCTTAATGCATCCTGTAGGGTGGTTGACAATGATTCATGAAACTCATTATTAAGCAGGAAGCCTTGCTTTATCCACCTAAGGTGATGCCTACCAGGGAACCTTTCTTTTTTTTCTTTTTCTTTTTAAAAAATATTTGTCTCTTATAATTCACTACTCACACCACAACCCCCTTCTTACTCAAAGTGGAGAGTGGTTCCACTTTCTTCCTTAATATAGGTCTCAGGAAAACTTCTGAGAGATTTATATACAACTAAGAAAGCATTCGTTATTTCCTCCTCCTTTCTTCTTCTTCTTCTTCTTCTTCTTCTTCTTCTTCTTCTTCTTCTTCTTCTTCTTCTTCTTCTTCTTCTTCTTCTTCTTCTTCTTCTTCTCCTCCTCCTCCTCCTCCTCCTCCTTCTTCTTCTTCTTCTTCTTCTAGAAAGGGTTTCTCTGTACTTCTCCTGGGACTCACTCTGTAGACCTGGCTGGCCTTGAACTTAGAAATCTGCCTGCCTCTGCCTCCCAAGTGCTGGGATTAAAGGTGTGAGCCACCAGCTGCCCAGCTACCCAGTTATTTCCTTCTTCAGGGCATTGCAGACCCCAGTGTCTGTATTTAAATACAGACTGAGAGGATGATTTATAGAAAACATAAGTGTATTTCTTACAGTTTTAGAGGTGGAGAAATCTGAGGTTGTGTTGGTTAGCTTATGTCAACTTGACTGAGGGTCATCTTAAGAAGGGAAAATGTGTCCCTAAGATTTAGCTGTCCGTAAGCTTGGAGGGGATTTTCTTAGAGACTGATGTGGGAGGGCCCAATTCGTTTTCTATAAGAAAGCATGCTGAGCAAGCCATAGGGACCAAGCCAGTAAGCAGCATCCGTCCCTCCATGGCCTCTGCATCAGCTCCTGTGTCCTAGGTTTTGCTCTGTTTGAGTTCCTGCCCCGACTTTCCCCTGTGATGGACTATGTGGAACCATAAGATGAAATAAACTCTTTCTCACAGTGTTTTATCCCAGCAATAGGAAACCTAACTAAGACAAGGTCAAGTGACTTTGATTTGGCAATGGCCTTCCTGCAGTGTCATTCACAGAAGAACAGGAAGGGAAGAGAGCAGGACGGGAGGGTGAACACCTCCTCTGTGAGAACTCACTGTGTTGATAACAAATTCAGTCTCCTGGTAACTCTTTCTGAATAGCGGAACATTCCTAAACTCATTCCCCCTGCCCCCTCAGCCCCCCTCACAGATCTCGCTTTCCGACAGCGCACTACACTGGTAATGAGTTTTCCAGCACTTGAAGTCTGTGTGGTGCATTCAAATGGTAGCGCTAGCCAATGCCTAACTGTGATTATGAAAGGGGAGACTGTGTTTCCTGCTATGCTGATTTTACTCATCATGAAGATTAGCAGGAGGCTCGGCAGGCATCTAATCTTTTCTTTGGCTTCAAGATGGGCCTGGGAGGCAGGAAGAGAGCAGGGAAGATGGCCCTTCATTTTTGTGAACTAGCAGTGGCATTCTGATCAATCTGTTGCCTTTTCCATTCAGCAAAGGGTACTGTCCCAAAACTCTCATCTAAGTTTTAACGCTCTTAAAAACAGTAAGCCATGGCTGGGGGCTTGCTCTAACTTTACATTTGAGAGAGCAGCAGGGTAGGATCTGTGGGTGCAGGGTCAACTTTCCCAGCAGGACAAAATATGTACTGGAGATATTTGCCAAGTATCTTCCTTTGATGTTGAGATAGCGTCTTGTTTTGATGGGATAGTGCCAGTCATGTGACTGTTGCTAAGATGGTTGCTCATTTTCTGCTCTCTTCACACCCTTCATCTCAATTAATGGGATATCTTCCCAGATTTGTCTTTCTTTCCTGGCTTCCGTTTTGCTTGCCACCGTAGCAGATGCCTGATACCCCCCCCGCCCCCCCCCCCCCCGCACTGGTCAGGAAGAGGCTTCAGAGTCACGTGCTACAACCACCCCATTCCGGGCGTTTCTCTGCCTGTAGGAACGCTTGGCAGGAAGAGCAAGCCAAAACGGGAAACAGCTGGTTCTTCATGAATGATGCTTTTCAGGTAAAGAACTGGAGTCGATGGATAATTGCTTCAACTTCTTTGCCCTTCAGATGGTCCAGCCCCACGCCAAGAGCTACACTGGTGTTATCGATAGAATGCTCTTTAATACTGGAAATGTTCTATCACCTTTCCAGGGTAGGGCAATCATACAATCGTCTGCGGCTACCTGTAACTAAGGAACATTTGAAGTGTGGCTAGCGTAGGTGAGAAGCTGACTTTTCAATTTGTTTTAATTCATTTAAATTTCAGTAGCCCTTTGTGCCTGCACAGTGCACAGTTGCTCAGAGGGTCCCCAGAAAGACTGATCACCGTTTGCCCACCGTGGTCACGTGGTTCCATTGACCTTGCCACCTTAGCTCCCCTATGTCCCATTTCCTAATTTATCCATAGCTCCCATAATCATCTCCCAAATAAACTGTAGGCTTAGACTCCTCTTTTCCCAGAGATTGCTTTGGGTGGATCTCAGCCCTAAGACCATGATCACCTCTTCTAGTTCTCTGCCTCTCTTCTGGCATCTCTGATCCTCTGTCTATTCCCCAGTCACTGTGCATACTAATCTGTTAATGGGAGCCTTCCCTGTGCATAGCAGAGGCACAAATACAGTGCCATGCGGAGCAAAACCAAGCCACAAGTGTCGTCATATACTCAGTGGTAGCTCTATGAAATTTTGGTGTGCCCTAGAGAGGAAATACAGAGTCTCTCTATTCTTCCTATTTGTTCTGCATGATCACTGAAATACATAGAAATCGAATCATCTGCACCTTTGAGTTGTTGCTTTGTTCTCCTAAAGGGAAACGAAATGACAAACTGCAATAAAAAATGACACACGCGCGCGCGCGCGCGCGCACACACACACACACACACACACACACACACACACACACACATACATATATTTTTTTTTCTGAAGACTAAAATTTTTCACTTGTTCAGGAAGTATACTGGCTGGTTTTGTGTGTTAACTTGACACAGGCTGGAGTTATCACAGAGAAAGGAGCCTCCCTTGGAGGAAATGCCTCCATGAGATCCAGCTGATTCCGTAAAAAAGTCAATCACTAGTTCCCCACTCCCGAGTCGGGTAACACCCACCACGGTTGGGACCCGACCATCAGAACCAAAGATATTCTTTCGTTCGACTCGTTCCGTCTCGTTCGTTCAGTCATTCAATATAGGGAGGTACCGGAGACGTAGTCGAGGACGAAGGACTGGACGAACTCAAGGTCAGGACTGTAGCTTTAATGATGAACAGCAATGTGGAAGTGTAAGCTGAATAAACCCTTTCCTCCCCAACTTGCTTCTTGGTCATGATGTTTGTGCAGGAATAGAAACACTGACTAAGACAGGAAGACATATTGCCATATTACCTTGTTTCTTACTATCCAGAGCTCTCTACTTGCTTAGAACCAAGCCTTGGTGCAGGAGATGTGTTCCCCCCAGGAGGCGAGGCACAGCACAGACAAAGGCAGGCAATTTGAGCTTCATAGACCCTTGAAGTTCTCCACCCATGCTCCTGCTTTCTCTCCTGGCCTTGGTGGGCAAGGGCTTGGTGTTTTACTCATACTTATTTCTTGGGTTATTGATATTTTTCATTTACATCCAATTTGCTGAAATAAAGACCTTCCAATCAAAGTCCACTATGAACATCCTACAATGGTGCAGGCAGCTTGAACGTAAAGGTGGATGGGATGCCTGCATCCCAACGTGGGCAGCTTGGCTAGCTGCCAACAAGTATTACTTCCAGGAAGTGTTTTGCTGTTGGCCACAGGATGATACCAAAATGACCAAAAGACAGGTTAGTTTGAATGAATATGGGATTCTCTTCTATATTCCTTATTTATCCTAAATATTAGAAAGAACTACACAAAGTTTTTATTATTCCAAAGTGTGACTTTATACACAGAAAATCTCCAAGAATGTCTGGGGAAAGTATAAGAACTCATTTCAGAGGTGAATCCCACACCTAGGTTTGCGTCCAATCCTAGAGCTGGAGTTGTGGAATTGTGGGCAGTGGGGAGTTGCTGGAAGGATGTGCTATGATCCCAGCAACTTGGGACCTCTGAGAGTGTAGCAGTTACCCCTTGCCTACCGAACCATCCCTCTGCCTCTAGCCCCAGAATCTGGATTTCTTACTATCTCTCTTTTCACTGAGACAAGTTTCCCAACATGGATTTAATATAGTATCAACATTGCCTTTGAGCAGTGTGGCCAACTGGAGGTGTGGACACTTGTTTTCTGAGCTTTGTTCAGCTAGCTTGGCTTAATCCTCAGCCCAAGATGTAAATGTTTCTGAGAACCCAGGAACAGCAAAATAAAAAAAATAAAATATGTGGAAAAAGTTACCCACTCAGAAACCAAACTGGTTGAGAACACATGGAGTTCTGGAGTTTAGTGAACTCACCAGTGCTAGTTTCTTACTTGTGACATATGTATAAGCATAGTGTTAGGTATGTTAAAGATGTATCGTCTTTAGGGGAACTGAAATCGCTGTGCCATCTTTGCAACTTTTCTATACACTTAAAATCATTTTTTAAAGAATAGAGTTTATACTTAAATTTGCATTTTTAAAAAAAGTGAAATTATTGTAAAGAATACAAACAGAGCTGGAGCACCTCCCTGTACCATGCTGAGAGCTGTGGTGTACAAGCCAGAGGAGACATGGAAGAGCAGAGCTGTGGTGGACCCAGATCCACACAGTTCTCCCAAAGGCAAGACTCCAGTGCGGGAGTGTAAGGAAGGCATGTGCTGATCAGACGTTCTTCTGGGCTCCTACCTGACACGCTGTAAAAGAAAATTCTGAATGGACACTAGATATAAGCACAAGAGATCAAACAATGTGATGTCTTATTTACTTTAAATTAAAATATAATATATCATTTAATCCTTTTTTTCTCACAGTTCCTTTCATGTCCCCACTTGGCTCCCTCAAATTCATGGCCTCTTTTTTTCAATTGCTATTGACACATGCATGCATACATACATACATACATACATACATGGATACATAAACATACATACATACATACATACATGCCTGCATACATATATATATTGTGGTGGTTTGAATGAGGACGGCTCACATAGGCTCATATATTTAAATGTCTAGTTCCTTCTTGGTGGACTGTTTAGGGAAGGCTTAGGAGGTGTGGAGTAAGTATGGTCTTATTGGAGGATGTGTGTCACTATGAGTGCTTTTTTGTTTTTTGTTTTAAAAAACATTTATTTGTTTGATTATTTTATGTGTGTGTGCATGCCCAAGTGAATGTGCATCCGCAGAGACCAGAAGAGTGTATCAGATGGATCTCTTGGAAGTGGAGCTACAGATGGCTGTGAGCCATAATGTCCATGTTGGGAATCAAACTTGGATCTCCCAGAAGAACAGCTGGTGCACTTAACTACAGAAGCCTTCTCCTTAGCCACTGAGTGGGTTTTGAGAGTTCAAAAAACCCACACCTGTCTCATTCGCTCACTCTCTCTGCCTTCAGCCCTATAGATCAGTATGTGAAACTGTCAGCTACCACTCCATCACCCTACCTATTTGCTTCCCTTCCCACCATGATGGCCATGGCCAACCCTCTAAGACTGTAAGCAAGCCACCAATTAAATGCTTTGTTTTAGAAGAGTTGCCTTGGCCACAGTGTTTTATCATAGCATACAAACAAAAAAGTTTATGTTTATATGCTTTATATGGCTTAGCCTATATAAAGTCATTTGTATGCATGTGATTTCAGGGTCTCATTGGTACTGGATAACCAGTTGGTGTGCTCTTCCCTGGGGAAGACTGTTTCTCTTCTCCCAGCACTTCATAGTTGCCTGTAGTTCATGGGGTCCTGTGGATGAGCGTTCCCTGTTCCACATTAGTATTGTATTTCTGGAGGTCTCATTTAGGTGTCCATATTGTTGAGGCATCATGGGTGTGGCCTCCCTGTAATTTCTAGAGACGTGATTTCACTGCAAACTCTCCATTCCTCTGGCTCTCAATTCTCACAGTATTCTCACCCCTTTGTTCCCAGAGCCTCAGGCTCAGGAGTTGTGTTATAGATGCTCAGTGTTCTTTGCATGTTGACCAGTTGTAGCTGTTTGTAATGGTTTCTGTTTCCTGCAAAGAGAAGCTTCTTTAATAAGGGGCGGGAGTTATACTTGTTTGTGGGTATAGCAATGAATATTTAGCATGAAGTTGGACTTATGCTGTTTTAGTAAAGTGGTGGCTCTAAGTTTTCTTCTAAGATCCATGTTTTTACTAGCCTTAGTAAGTTGGGCATGTGTATTAATTACTTGTCTGTTGCTGTGATAAGACACCATGGCCAAGATAACTTATAAAAGAAAGCAGTTATTTGGGGCTTACCATTTCAGAGAATTAGAGTCGATGACTCTCATGGTTTGGGATATGGAAGCAACAAGCCAGGCATGGCACTAGGCACTAGGTGAGCACCGGCATCTTGAGACACAATCATGTGTCCGAGAGAGTTTACTGGAAATGCTGTGAGTCCTTTGACACCTCAAAGCCCATCCCAGTGCTGCTCCTTCGTCAACAAGGCTACACCTCCTAATTCTTCCTAAGCAGTTCCACCAACTGGGATGAAGTATTTGAATATATGAGCCTATGGGGCCCATTCTCACTCAAACCATCCCACTAGGTTTCCAGTACCAGCTATGATTTCCCTCCTGTTGAGTCCAATTAGACAACTGTTGGTTACTGAGAAGATACAAATGCCACTATTGCTCTTCAAGTAAGGTCTTGTCATGCTGGCTATTGTTGTAGAGCATAAACATTGCAGCGGGATAGGACTGTTGGTTGATAACTACCAACTGTATACAGGGTGGTTTCTTTTTATCACACATATATTCTTGCTTATACCTGTCATCTTTGTGATACTAGCCATTCTACTAAGTATTATGTGATTATCTCCTAGATTTTAATTTACATTTTCTTATGATATATGATAATGAACATTTTTTTCATGTATCAGCCAGCACCATTTTAAAGTCTTTTTTTTTTTTTTTTTGAGAAAGGTCTATTTAGGTCTTTTTTTCTACTTTTTATTGAATTCCTTACATATGCTGGACATATTTGTATAGTGTGCAAACATTTCTTTCCAAACTATGGCTGATGTATCTATTTGCTGTCTATTGTCAAGACAATTGCTTTGTGGCCCAGCATCTGGTTTTGCCTGGAGAATGTTCCATGAATGCACAGTCAAATATTTTCCTATTGATTTTCTGTCTGGCAGCAGAGAATCAGTGATGTCTACTGTTACTAAAATCACTCTGTCTCCCTTCTCTGGCTGTTAATTTTGGTGTGTGTATATAGGTGCTCCAGTGTTAGAAGTGTGTATATTTAAGACTGTCCTATCATTTTGATAAATTGACCCCTTTAAAGTAATATAGCAGCCTCTTTGTATCTTTATTACTTTTGATTCAAAGTCTCTTTTGTCTTGGGGCATCTCATTCTTCTCTTCATGTCTGTTCTCCATGAATATATTTTTCTACTTATTTGTTTCAGCCTGTGTATACATAAAACTTAAGTGAGTCTCTGTAGACAACAGGTACTTAGATCTGTTATCCACTCAAGCACTTTAAGAGTTTGGACTGAAGTTTATACTATATTTGTATTTAAAATAGTTGTTGATAAAAAGAATTGACTAGTTCCTGTTTGAGAGTTTTTTTCTATCTTACAGTTTTTTTATTCATTTACGCTCGCTGATTCTTAAAGTAATATATTTTAATTTTTTGTGAATCTTACATAGGTAAATTTTTATGACTATCATAAAAGTGACATAGAACATTTTGCAACTGTCGGTTTTTTTTTGGAAAACTCTCTTTTTAAAGTTGCAAACTTAATTTAAAACACATACAAAGCTCTTTTTATTTGTTACAACAAGCATTGTCATTGATGTCAGAATTGTAACTTGTTTATTATTCATTAATTAGAGGCTTCCATAATTACTTCTGTTTCCTAATTTTGATATTAAAATTAGAAGTGGTGGCATTAGAATGGAGGTGCATACCTATATCTTAGAATTTGGGAGGTTAAAACAAGAAGAGGTTTGAAAATTTGAACATCTTGGGCTATGGAGTAAGGCCCTGTGTATAAAAATCTAGAATTGGATATGTTGCTCTTTAGTGGAACATATTTCTAACATGAGCAAAGCCCTATGTTGAAGCTCCTGCGTGTACACACACACACACACACAGACACACAGACACACACACACACACACAGAGAGAGAGAGAGAGAGAGAGAGAGCAATGAAAAGAAATTGTCATCGTGCTATTCTGTTCCTGTGTGCATATTTGTTTATACTCTTGAGTCTTATGCTTTCAGATACTTCCATATAACTGATTAGTGTACTTTAATCAGTTCTTTTAACCAGAATAACTTAATTTAGTATTTCTTGTGGGATGGATTTAGTGGTGAGGAACCCTTCAGTTTTGTTTACTGAGAAAAATCTGTATCTCTTCTTCCATTTGGCCAGCTAGAGTTAGCAATCTTGGCTGGTATTTATTATTATTAATATATTATTATATATTGTTCTGCAATATATTAATTATAATAATAAGAACAACTAATTTTTATGTGTGTTTTTAATTCATCACCTAACACTCTTACAGCCTACTCGTTTTTGTCATGTCTTTGTTACTTTCTCTTGATGTGTTTAAACACCATGACTAAGGTATCTTAGGCATAGAGCATGCACTGGGAGTGATGCATGTCTTCTGAAACCTCAAAGCTCACCACAGTAATTGTACTTCCTTCAGCGGGACCAAACCTCCTCAACCTACTCAAACAGCGCCACCAACCAGGGACCAAGTATTCAGATGCCTGAATATGGGGACTATTTAATCCAAACCACCAAGTGCTCAATTGTGAGGACTCCCTAGGAATTTTCAAGTTGCTTTTCTCTCACTGCTTTCAAAAATATTTTTTCTCAGCTATTTAATTATAGTATGTCTCCGTGCAGATTTTCTTAGGATTAATTCTACCTGGTAGCTTTTGGGCTTCATGAGTCTGGATGCTCACTTTTCTTCTCAGATTTGGGTTGCTTTTAGACATTATTTTCTTAGAGCAATAATTTGGGATTTCCATAATATATTGTTATATAGTTAGTGTACTGGCTAGTTTTTGTGTCAACTTGACACAGCTGGGTTATCGCAGAGAAAGGAACTTCACTTGGCACTTGGGGAAGTGCCTCCATGAGATCTAGCTGTGGGGTATTTTCTCAATTAGTGATCAAGGGGGAAAGGCCCCTTGTGGGTGGGACCATCTCTGGGCTGGCAGTCTTGTGTTCTATAAGAGAGCAGGCTGAGCAAGCCAGGGGAAGCAGGCCAGTAAGGAACATCCCTCCATGGCCTCTGCATCAGCTCCTGCTTTCTGACCTGCTTGAGTTCCAGTCCTGACTTCCTTGGTGATGAACAGCTGTATGGAAGTGTAAGCCGAATAAACCCTTTCCTCCCCAACTTGCTTCTTGGTCATGATGTTTGTGTAGGAATAGAAACCCTGACTAAGACATATAGTGTATTGTATATTTCATGTATATTCATTTGGAACATCTAAGAGCGGTATAGAGGACCTGTGGGCTTTCCTCATACTTTCCTCCTCACTGTTCTCTGTGTTCCTCTATGTAGCTTTAGTGATTTCGTTCGCATCCAAATAGCTTTGTTCTCTATTGACTATCTTCTGTTTGCTGATTGAATTGTTTCATTTCTGGAATTTTTGTGTGCTCATATTTTCCAATTTTTATCTGTTTGTTAGCATTCTTGGTTTGGTTGTGTATAACTTTCCTAAATTTTACTCACCTTTTTGGTCTTCTCTTATAATTTGAGTGTTTCTGAGATTATTATTTTGCATGCTCTTTATACAATTCATATATATACTTTCTGTTTTGTTTATCTTTTATTGTTTTACTTTTAATTGTGTGTGGATGTGGGTGTGTACATATGTGTATGTGTATGTGTATGTTTGTGTGTGTATGTGTGTGCATGCCCATAGGCATGTGCATGGACTTGAGTGTCTGAGTGCAGTGCCTGCATAGACCAGAAGAGGATGTCTGAGGCCATGGAGATGGAGTTACAGGAGCTGTGAGCTGCCTTATTGCTCTTAACTGCTGGGCAGCCTTCTTGAGACAGTGTCTCATGTAGCCCAGGCTGGGTTTGAACTCACCACATAACCCAAGCTGACTTGAGCCTCTGATTCTTCTAGCTCAGCCTGCTGAGTGCTGGGATTATAGGCATGAGCCAGCACACCCTGCCAAGTCTCCATTTGCTCAGGTTAGACTCTGCAGTTTTGCCCCTCCCAACCCCCAACTTGTGGTTATGTTGTATTTCCAGGATTCTTCTCATTCCTTCTAATTTTGCTTGGTGCATTTGAAGAGCAGCCACTGTTGTTTCCCTACTCTTTATGCCTTTGATGGGAAAAACCTTCACACCTCAGCTTTGATACAGATTATGGAAGCTTCTCAAATCTTTTCTATGGAAATGCATGCTCAGCCCCACTATCTTTGTCTGGGGAGAATTTTCACAGTTGTACATCTTCTAGTTTTGTAGTTTGAGTCTCATGATAATAAGCGGCTCATTTCTTGTCTCCACAACGGTGCATCGAAAGGCCAGGATGTCTGATGCATGCTTCAGTCTCCTTCCCTCCCTCAGGAAGTGTCTCTGGGTTGTGAGTTCCTCAATTTCTTCTTATCATTTCTAATCAAGGGAGTTCAAGAAAGTGAAGAATGGGAGGGAGACACAGAGCATGGGATGGAGGGGAAGTGAGGAGAAAAAAAAAAACAAGGACATTTCCTTATGAGGAATTTCCATCACAGATGTAACATATTGTATTTTTGAAGTTGATACTGAGTGGCATATCAAATATATATGTCACTGACCTGAAGAAAAAGGATAGCAGCATCCTTTGTTAACCTTAAATCTCTGGCAGGGATAAGGTTTTGAATAATGTAGGTACTTTTGTAGACTGAAGGGAAACGTACCCCCATTTACCACTTCAGGGAATGTTTGACTAATGTATAGGCAGACATGGACCCCAAAATGGATGCTGCCACACTTTCACCTATCAAAACTACACAGTATTTTAGTGTAACATGATTTACTATGTCTGATGAACACTGAGATCACACATGTACCTGAAGTAGTCTGTAAACACTGTCTGGTTACAGTGTTCCACACAAGGACTTCTGCATCTCTGGAGTATGACTCAGAGCCATCCATGAACAAAGTGCTGAGGGTTTTTATACTATTAACTCATTTCTGTAGAAAAGTCTGTGGCTCTTTTTGTACCTGTGGCCTCCTGGATGCTCTTTTTGTACCTGGTCCCCTCTCTTTCTCGGATGTCCTATCTCTGGCTATGCTCTCCCATATATCCACAGTAAACTTCTTCTTCCACTATAAAAAAAATGAAAAAGAAAAATTTATGCACTCTGGTGAATTCACCTTTAACCCTAAGCCTCAAGCATTCTCTTCAATCGTAGGCAGAGCCCAGGTCCCACAACCAGCACCTGGGCTCAGACTGAGGAGCCCTGCTCACACCTCAATCTCTAGGCTTGATTTTGCGAATGTTTGTTAAGAAATCTCAAACCAGTACATGTTGGGATTAGTATACAGCTCTGAGAATTTTTTAAAGGCAATTCTGACTCCAGGAAATACACATTAAATCCGATTGTGGGTTTTTTTGAACAATAATGTCACCCGTAGGCTCATAGATTTGAATGCTTGGTCACTAAGGAGTAGCATTCATTCTATGAAAGGATTAGGAGGTGGGGACTTGTTGGAGGATGTATGTCACTGGTGTGGGCTTTGAGGTTTCAGAAGCTCATACCAATCCCAGAGCCTCTCTCTTCCTGCTTCCTGTGTATCCGAATGTAGAACTCTCAGCTTGTGTCTCCACCTTGCTTCCTGCCACGATTATAATGGACCAAGCTTCTGAAACTGTGAGCAAGCCTCAATTAAATGTTTTCTTTTAAAAGACTTGCCCTGGTCATGATGCCTCTTCACAGCCATAGAGCACCGACTAAGACATTGATTTAGGGAGATAGAATGACCAGCTCAAACTGTCATTTATTCATTAAATAAATTACAGTTTTCTATAATCAAGTGCACGTGACAAATAGATGAGGATTTAAATTTTAATACTTAAGTATTTTAGTGACTTTCTTCAGAAAAGATGTTTATAAAGAGTTTGTATTGCTTGTATAAAAAGGGGGGCACTCGGGGCCAGGGGGTGGGAGCGGGTGGGTAGGGTAGCAGGGCCGGGAGGGGGGAGGATATAGGGAACTTTCTGGATAACACTTGAAATGTAAATGAAGAAAATATCTAATAAAAGTTGAAAAAAAAAAGGGGGGGCACTTAGTAGCATCAAATAAGTTGAAAATCATAAATGGCTGAAATAATTGTCAAATTTCTATCCAATCCTTATTATGTCAATGTGTTTCCAAACTTTTTTCTTTAGTTACAAGTAAGCTTTACATTAAATCATGTATTCTGAGTGGACATCACATGCACTGAGAAGTTTTCCAAGAGCACAGCAAAATTTATGTAAACATAAGCTGAGAGGAAGTCACATGTCATAACTCAAAATCATCCACACTTGTAGGCTTATAGAACTGATCAAATCTTTGAAGTAAGGTTTTGTTGTAGACCAGGATAGACTGGAATATGCTGTTCCTCAAACTGAGCTTGAACTTGCCATCTTCCCACCTCTGACTTCTAATATCACGTTTTTATGACCTTTCTTAGTTCATGTTAGAGAGGATGGGAAGGGTTTACTAATATGCATAGCATGTGTGTGCATGCAAATGAAAGCTCATGAGTTTTGCATAGGTTGCTTGGACATAAAGGTTTTTGAACTCCAGTTTTCTCTCAGCTTCAAAGTTTCTTGCCTTTCAATCTTGTTTACTTTCAACAAAATGTGACTACTTTCTTCAGAGTAAACAGGCAGGCTATAAAAAGCTTTATAAATCGTCTTAGGGTTTAGCAAGCTCTCACCAAACAAAAACCTTAATGCATTCAGTGTTCATGATTCAAGAACACGCAGATTGGATTTCCCTTAGAATACACAAGAGCTTAAAAGTGAAGGGCAGACGTTGTTAGCCAACTGTACTTGAGGTTTTGTGGGAGCTGAGACCTTCAGAAAGGCTCCAGAGATGCCTTTCTAGTCTTAGATCCGACTATATTTCCCTGTATAGAATGGAATGGATTCCTCGGTGTCGCGAAGGATGTGTGTACACTGCTTGAAATGTCCCTGCATGTGTTGTACAAGCCACAGTAAAAAGCCACGGGCAAATACATGATGCCCTCTAGATCATTGTCTCCTTTTCATAAAGATATCGACAAAATCATTTGTTGCCTAAGATGAGGAAGCTTAGACTTTGGTACTCCTACAAGAATAACTAGATTGTGACCTGGAGTAGGCAAATACAGTTCAGGTGACATGTACCACTAGTTGAGACAGTTTTCATAGCTTTTCTTGGAAGCAGGAATGCACATAAATAAGCCAGTTGCTAGAGTCACAGCACTACCTAGTTCTTTGAACAAGCTTTTGTAATTCTTCTCAGTGGTGTACATCAAAATATAGAGGTACACTTTGATAGGAGGTTTATAGAACTGATCAAATCTTTGAAACAAAGTTTTGCTATGTAGACCAGGCTAGACTGAAGTATCCTATGTTGCTCAAACTGAGCTTGAACTTGCTATCTGCCCACCTCTGACTTCTAAGATTGCATTTTTATGACCATTCTTAGTTTATGTTAGAGCAGATGGGAAGGGTTCGCTAATATGCATAGCATGTGTGTGCATGCAAATTATAATTCCCAGTATGACACTGAGTTCATTTAGCTAAATGAAACATTCAATGTAATGATAGTTGTTTTGGTTCTGTAGACATTGCTTACAAGGTAAAATTTAGGTTGGAATAGAATTGTCAAAAGAATGTACCAAACAAACCTTTTGGGTGTGACCTAGCATGCATCATTCATTCTAATGGGATACTGAGAAATTCCAGGATGTCTGCTCAGAGAAGCAGGATGTGAACTTCCCCTAAGGTCTCCTGCGTGGTCGGAAGATGGGAGCCAGGAATAATGACCCTGCCTGAGGGAACTGAAGTGGTCTGGTCTTTCCTCTTGCTGTCCAGCCGCTGCTGAGTGAACGTATGGCTTGATGGTTTAAAGTTTAAAAAATATTGGACAACAGAAGTCTTAGGTGAGATGTATCTTCTTCAATAACAGTTTTGTATAATTTGGGGTGAATTGGGCAAAAATTTGTCTTCAAATCCTCTTATCTTTTCACACACTTAAGAAAAGATAAAATCAGTTTTAGAGAAAGTGTTTCTAGATTATTTAATTTATTTTATTTTTGCATATAACCAGGTAAGTTAGTGCTGAGACATAAAGGCCACCTTCACACCTCAGTGGCTTAATGCAATCACTGTTTATTTTCTGCCACCTTTTGAATACTGTCTAGGATTTCTGACTCCACATAGCCTTTGCCCTTACTCTTGTGTCTAGCCTACATTTGAACACATTTGAGCGCGTCATAAGAAGGAAAAAAAGAGTGGCCAGAAACACACTGCTTAGAATTTGGTGTCCCAAGGACAAAATGCCAGTGGATTTGGTGCAGTTTTACATGTGTCCAGAAGAGGGAGCTGGGATAATTATAAACCACCCCTATGGCTAACAATTTATAGGCTCACAATCCATGGGAACTAATGTGCTTTTCAGTGTATTTATTCGCTTATTCTTTTGTCTGCCAAAATATGTTATTATTAGCAAAACACTCTTGGAGGTCAAATGCAAGCTTTGTTCCTAGACATCACAGGTAGAGAATCGTGGATTTTGTGAAATAATTGAGTAATTGACCAACAGAAGCTATTCTCATAAATAGAGCAGCTTCCACTTCTGGTTCAATGAATTAATATTTTCTTCAAGGAGAAAAACATATTCCGGGAGCAAATTCAGAGCTTCCATGTTGAAATAAAAGTCATACAAAAGTGACTGGTGAAAGTATTGCTTTAGCTCCACAAGATTACTTGAGTAATATTCAAGCATATATATTTGACTCTTTCCGTCTTCCTGTTCATTTCCGATTTAACTAATAGTTATAGTTATAGTGTGTGTGTGTGTGTGTGTGTGTGTGTGTGTGTGTGTGCGTGCGCGCGCGCATGTGTGCATGCATGCTTCAAAAAAGTTAAAATAAAAATAGACTCAAAGCTGAACTTGTTCACACAGGCATATACATTTAGCAAATAATCAGTTGAATCCCGAGGTGAGAAAAAAAGGCAATGGAAAAAGGTCTGGCCATAAACTGTATGCAGAAAAAGTTATTAGGCGAAGGACAAGAATAATTCTAACACATTTCTATGGCAATGAGCAGCTGACATGTCTTTGAATAATGGTTCTGTTTGCATATCTATTCCAGAATCCAATTAAAGTTTTGGGTCAGCAGACAGATTGTAGTGTACTCTTGACTTGTTTAAAATTCAAATGCCGAAATAGAACATGCTTTCATTTGCTACAACTAAAATAAATGTCTTCTGAGATTATATAGTGAACCCCACAAGGTCTAAATCAAGAAGGCTCACATCCTGTCCTGTACTCCTGGCTAAACTGTCCACAGAGCAGTTGTGTGCTTGGTAAAAACTCACAAATGTTCTCTTGGTTTGAATGAAGTACCTTCCCTAACATACTTTCAGGGTTCCATCAGGAAATAAGTTGTGTGCATTTGCAAGGTGTTTGAGGCATGATTCAGGAAGTGGCATTTTCAAGGAGTAGGCTGGGTTGGAAGTGGGTAAGTGAATGAAGGATGTCAACCTGGCTTACCTGAGAAGAGGAAGAGCCTCTGCACGGGGCGCTCCCTTTGGAAGGAGTTCAGTGACCTCTGTAGAATACATTCACGAATAACCTACTGTCTAAGAAGAAAATGACTGGACGGATGAGTGCATAGCATGTTGCTCCCTCATCTCAGATATTCCTTAGTAGGACCTTGTCTGGGCTAAACCACCTAGAAAAGAGAGGGAAGGGGGGTTATGTTGCTATAGTTCATAAAGGTTGAAATAGAGGCTCATAGCAGTATGTACTGGACAGTGGCCACGGGAGAGTAACGGACTATTGTACACAATTCTGTTTGTTTGTTTTGGAAAGGGTCTCACTATGTAGCTCTGGCTGTCCAGGAAGTCACTATGTAGACCAGGCTGGCCTCAAATGCACAGAGATCTTCCTGCTTCTGTCTCCCAAGTGCTGGGATTACAGGTGTGCACCACTACACCAGGTTTATTACATGGAATTCTAGCACAGGGCACACTTGTGGTCTTTGAACACTTACTTTCCAACTGTGAAAATATTTTATTTTTGTTGACATTCCCCTTTTTATTAGATATTTTCTTCATTTACATTTCAAATGTTATCCCTAAAGTCCCCTATACCCTCCCCCATCCCCCGCCCAATTGCTATAAATTGCTATTTATAGCAATTCCTGTTCAGTCCTAAATTCCTGTTCAGTCCTAACTAAATTTAAGAAAGAAGGCAAGGTTAGGGACTGGAAAGGCGAGGAGCAATTATGTCACAGGACAGTTGAGATTTTTACTGGGTAATGCTCTGATGGAATGGGAAGAAAGGAGGGAACAGAGAGAGTCAGGACTCAGTGGAGTGTTCCTGCCCCTGCAGAGATGACCGAGGAGTCAGGATTTTCAAACAAAAGTCATCTGAGGATGAAGCCATAGGACTGCTTCTGGGAGGAGGGACCTGAAGATGTCATGGGAAAACCTACATCGTATGTTCTGAGCCTTGCAAAGTTGAGGCTTTCAGAGGAACCCAACTTCTGGAAAACCCACCCATGAGGTCATGTATAGCATCTTGCATCTGTCAGTTGCTCTTCCTTCCTAAGCATCTGATTTTCCTGTGGGACTCTAATGGGACATAGACACCCTTGGGAATGGTTAAAACGATAGAATCAGAAAAGCATGATTACCCAGGGAACAGACCAGAGACAATAATGCTTTGAGTCCTAAGTAACTGCTGTGAAGTCAGACCCATTTACTAATAAAATTCTGAAGCCATAGAAGAGAGGGTTCCTTGAAATAGATGAAAGCAGAGAGTTAAATATAAACTAGTTCCAGCTGCTAGGTTAAGGTGGATAGATCAGCGTGACTATTCTCCTAGGCTGTCTGCACCTAATTTTAGTAATATGAAGCACACTGATGAATGCTCTAACACTCATGAGTGAACCATGTCCTCTACTATAGTCTTGCAAAGATCTTAAACCTCTCAAGTCTGACTGTTACAATTTGGATATTTGGGGAGCTTCCTAGCCTGAGGCATTCTTCTTTTGAGCAAATGGTTATTCCTAAGAGTGGGCACACATACAGGGAGCTTTGAAGTGATAACGGAGGCGTTTTACTGGTTGCATTCTTTTTATTTGGAACGTCTATACTAGAGTATTCCAGACTTCGTGACATCTTTCTCTTCCTTCATACTTATACACAATTTATTTTTAGCCATAGTAAATCTGTGTCCATGAACGCTAAAAGTCTTTCAACTTTATTCAGATACTATAACTTTGTGGCTACTGCCAAGATTGGATCTAAAAAGATAAATATCAGGTAAATAATACTCTTGGGCCTTTCTAACTTCTGTAGCTTTGGAATTCCTCAATGATTGGCTCTGCATGTCTGTCTTGTGGATTTCCAAGAGCCCTCAAAGAACTCATCACAGAGTAAAGTGTGAAAGAAATTTGTTGTTGTCATATGTTTTTCCTGGAACCCATCATAACATTTTCCATTCTCAGCACCTCAGCTGTTGCACTCATGTTCACTTAGATGATTTTACTGAATGTTTACTGAGCATCTCCCAAGGTCAGATCCCTGTGCTCAGTAGATGGGAAATGAACACATCAGAACTCAACCATGTGATGCTAAAATGGTTTTGGCTAGAAAAACTGACTCTGTTAATTTTGAATACAGGGTATAAATTCTAAATATTCCGAGTTACTTTTCTTTGTCATTTTAACCTGGACATTGTTTTCAAAAGTGGAATTAGAGGGGCTGAAGAGATGGCTCAGTGATTTAGAACATTCATTGCTCTTACAGAGGACCTGGCCTTGATCCTTAGTACCTGTGTGGTGGTGTATAACCATCTGCAACTCCAGTTCTAGTGATTCAGAAGCCCTCTTCTGACTCTGAGAAATACAAATGGTGAATATATGATATATTCAGGCAAAAGTATCATATACCTAAACTTTTTTCCTTTCCCCCATGTCTAAACTTTTTAAAATGTAGTTTTGTTTAGTTCTTCTTCCTTACATTTATATTACTTTTATATTTTCTCTAGTTATGATTTTAAAGTCCTATGTTAGTATAGTTTTATTATACATAATTAATATATAATTTACAATTAAATATTTCAATGTATAAATATATATGAGCTGTTTAAACTACATATCAAACTTAAGCCATTTTTATTAGTTGTTGGCTTTTTTGTAAAAATTTTGAGAACAGGTTTGTTTTTTAATTACATTTTTGATCCTTAAATTCTAGAGAATAAGAAAATTTCAAAATTGACGAAATAAAAATGCAGTAAAAGAGAGAATAAAATGGCAGAACAGTTATTGTACAAATTGCTATGGTTTATAAGCCACTGAATGGGATAGACCAGCCATCATAAAGATTCTAGACCCAAGTTCTTGTGATCAGGACCTCAAGAATAATGTCAAAGCAAGGGTAACTGTTGAAATGGTCTTTGGATCAGAAGGACTTTGAAGTGGGCAGCAAGGACACACTTCTTTCTTTGTTCCTTGACAAGTGTCAATTTCTTTTCTCTTGCAAAATATTTTTGCAGAATAGGGAAGGTAAGTTTTGTCTCAGGCAAGTTTCAGATGGAGACATTGGGTACTGGTGTATAGTATTGAGAAGGACGCTGAAGTTCAGTCTGGAAAGGACAAGGTGGTCCTCACAGATGCTTCCCACTGGATACAAACTTGTTCACAGTGATGCCCCAGGATGGAATACCTCCTTTCAAACTTTGGAAGGAGCCTACAAACCACGTTTTATAATGTATGGGGAAAAGAGGTTCTGGGGGCAATTAGCCCTCCTGGGATTCCTCAACTTGTCTCCTCCTCTTCCTCCTCCTCCCACTCCTCCTCTACCTCCTCCTCCCTCTTTCCCTCCCACTCCTCCTCCTCCGCCTTCTCCTTGAGAGGCACTATGTAGGCCAGTTCTTAAACAGTCCTATGACTCAGCCTCTGACTGATATGTTTATAGGCATGTCCCACCATATAAAATAATTAAGTGCTTTAAAAAAATAAAATGCTTGCACAAATTGTAAGCCTATAAACTTTCCCCACTTTTGAGATGAATCTTGGTGGTCAAGCTACCCTAGCTATGATTGTAGAGGTCATAATGAGGTTGCAAGGACTCTTAGATGGTGGGTAGTAAGCAGCATATGCTATGTATTTTTATAAACCTTGGGTTTTAGAATTAACCAACTAAGCAAGCTCATGGGTTTTGCAGGGACGTTTTGATGGTAAAGCACTATGGCCAGATTCAGAATTAAACTCCGTCACTTCCTATGCATGGCATAACATAGGCCCTGGGAAAAGAACAAGGCAGTTACCACCATGGTCTGTGCTGCCCACTTGGGTAGAGTCCCATCTCATCCCTACCCGCATCAATGCACATCATGTGTTCGGACTGTCATAATATTTATCTACAACATCTGGAATGTGACAGAGAGTGGGGTTTGTGCCTCCTTTCAAATCTGATCCATGGCTTGGTTTATTTGAACTGGTACAGGGTAGGAAGACGCTTTATACAAAAGGACATCTGGGAAGGGATGGACTTGCTTTCTAAGACACTAATGGCACCGTAAATCCACGAATTTCATGAAGGGCAGCAGATGCTTGCTCGCTTGGGAGTAACATGGGGGGGGCTTAGGGGACTTTTGGGATAACATTTGAAATGTAAATGAAGAAAATATCTAATAAAAATTTAAAAAAGAGAGAGAGAAGAAGCTAAAAACTAAGAAAGGACTCAGCACTCCATGTCATACCAGGCTCACACTCTTTTTTGAAGGGTGCACTGAACTCATGATTATCTCTTTGGTTCCTTGAGATGATGGGTTGCTGAATCCTGCATCTAAGGCCAGGGTGTCACCTGTTTAACTGCCGTGATCCTACCCAAAAGAGAGATGATTGACATTTAGGGACTGGCTGGTTCAAAAACGAGGTAGGGAGGGCACTTCTCCAGAGTTCATACTTTTCCACCAATTATCTTTTAAGCAAATCCTATTTAAACGCACTAATCAAAATACTTTCCCTTTTCACATTTCTTTATTTCTGACTTCCAATTTGACCAGTGACTTCCATCCTTTGATGGGGTGTTAGAAACAATGCAGATATCCCTCAACAGAGGAATGGATTCAGAAAATGTGGTATGTATATACAATGGAATACTACACAGCTATTAAAAACAATGACTTCATGAACTTTGCAGGCAAATGGAGGACCTAGAAAATATCATTCTGAGTGAGGTAGCTCAGTTATAAAAGAATACACATTGTATTACTCCCTGATAAGTGGATATTATGCAGACACTATGGAATACCCGCAATACAGCTCTCGGACCACATGAAGCTGAAGAGGTAGGAAGACCAAAGTGTGGATGCTTAAGTCATGCTTAGGAGGGGTAACAAAGTAATCAAGGGACATAGAGTGTGGGAGGGATTTGGAAGGAAGAGAATGGGGGAAGAGGGGAAGAATCAGGTATGGGAGGAGATGGAGGAGATGTATGGACATCAAAAATTGAACAGAGGTCTGTAGCAATTGGGGCTGGGGGGCTGGGGGTAGAAATCAGAAAGTCCCAGATGCCAGGAAAGCAAGAACCTCTTTGGACCCAGTGGGGATGACATTAGCTGAAATACCCCACAAAGGAGAAAGAGCACATGTCGAGACCATATTCAAGGGTTAGGCATGGTCCTGAGGTTGATGGATAGGGCCACCCACCCATCTCCAAAATTTAAACCCAGAATTGCTCCTATCTGAAGGAAATACAGGGACAAAGAGTGGAGCAGAGAATGAAGGAAATGCCATCAAGAGCAGAGAATGAAGGAAATGCCTACCTGGGCATCCATCTCACATGCAGGCATCATTGCAGATGCCAAGAAATGCTTGCTGACAGGAACCAGATACAGCTGTCTCCTGAGAGGTTCTGCCAGATCCTGACCAATATACATGCTGATGCTTGCAGCCTACATCTAACTGAGCACAGGGACACCAATGGAGGAGTTAGGGGAAGGATGAAGGAGCTGAAAGGGTCTTATCTGACATCAATGGGAGGGAAGGCAATTGGTTTTGTGAAAGCTTGATGCCCCAGTGTAGAGCAATGCTAGGCAGCAATGGGTGGGTGGATGAGGGAGCACCTTCATAGAAGCAGGGTAAGGGGTATGGGATAGGGGGGTTTCAGGGGTGAAACCAGGACAACACTTGAAATGTAAATAAACAAAATATCCATGTTTTTAAAAAAATAAAAAAGAGAAAAGCCATAAAGGGCTGGTTCTAAGAATTTTGGATGAGAATATTCAAACTGTACCATATCTTTCTAATTTTGTGATTACAAATGGATTTACTCCTTTGTGTTGCTTGTAAAATATAAAATCTAATATATTTAATCTTAGTTTGTAATTTTGGAGAATGCTATGGAAAGCATGTTGGAGTTATTATATTAGTCAGTTATTGCTGTGTAAGAAATACAGTTATGCCTGCAGGTTGACCTTAATGCTTCTGTTCAGCATAAAAAAGCAACAACAAAAAACAAAACAAAACAAAACAAAACAAAAATCCACCACCCTAGTTAGGTTCCTGATTGTGGGTATGAAGTGGTCAACTACTTCACAATCTTGACATTATGCCTTCCCCATCATGACAGACTGTGTTCTTGACTGTGTGCTAAAATGAACTCCTTCTGTCTTAAGTTGTTTTCATTGGGCATTTGGCATATCTCAGAGAAAAATAACCTTTATCATATTTTAGAAAACAAACAGATTGTCACAATGTGTTACCCCACACATATAGTAGGTATATTTTGTTTGGCAGAGACTTATAGGCTTAGATTTTTAAAAACATACTTCTAGCCTACTTTCCAAAAGCAGGGGAGAAAAGACGCTGAATAGAACAAGGGGATATGGACTGTTTAGAAGTAGTTCTTTGGGGGCGATTCTAATCTCCATTTGTCAGGATACCAGAAGCTTAGTTCAGTACTATCAGGATAGCAAACATGACCAGCATAGGTAGCATGATCCAGCAGAAACCACCGGGCCCTCACCTCAGAATGAGTCAGCAGGAGGGACTAGGACCAGCCTAATACCAGAAGAATCTCTGCTAAGTCTTCTCTGCTGTGTCAACCAAGTGAAGATCAGTGAAGACATGAGACCATCGATCGAAGTATCGCAAAGCTACCTATGCGAGTGCCTATACATTGTTTGTTGAGTCCCATTTATACTCTCTCCAAACATCACATGTCCTCCCATGGGACTAGCAAAATACCACATGAGTCTGTATCCAGAAACTTCCACTTCAGAGACTCTTTTAAAATGTAGATGGATGCCTTTATCAGAGGTATGCATTCCCTAAATCTGTGTGTCCCCCATTACTCTCTCTTCCATTATATGTGTTATGCACATTGCTTGGTTACTGCATTGTTCTGGCCCCTGAAAAAGGGTTTCAGGTTGAAATTGTGATCTAGAACTATCTAATATATTATTTTATATCTTTAGAAAGTCCAAAGTGGCTGCTACACTTCATAACGTTTTGATTCACTAATTCATTTATGCCTTCTTTCAAGGATGAAGTGAGTGCCAGATACTGTTCTGGGTTCTTTGGCAAGCATGACAGTGTATCCTACCACTGTGGAACATGCTTTTCATATAATGAATTATGTCTTACTGGAAATTTATGTTAAATATGTGAAGTTGATAAATTGTGTAATAAGAGAGAAAGCATGGTGAGGGAGAAATTTGTTTTGGAGTTTTATTTTATTTTACTTTGTGATAGTCCAGTCTGGCCTTGAACTTGCGATCTTCTTGTCTCATCTCCCTTTGTCAGTTGTTGGGGTTACAAGTGGGTGCCATAGTACGCTGCAGCTTTCTAATGTTAAATCAAAATGCCTCAATGACAGCATAGATGCTATTGAGAAAGTACATTAGAGCAAATTCCTGAAGAAAGTGAGGGTGTTTATTTTAGGAGTAAGAAAATAAGGAATGTCTGTGGATGAGACCCATTTATGTGAAGAATGCTTTCCAAGGATAATGACTTTACCCTCTCTTCACTCACATTTCTAATATTCAGCCAAGGTGTCTGTAAAATGATAAAAGGATTAAAACTACGTGGTACATATGCATAGCAGATTCTATGCAGCCAGACAAATAATGGAGTCTTGTTGCTTGCGATATCATAGGTGAAAGCAGAGATTTACTATGTTAGATGAGACAAAGCCAGGCACATAAAGACAAGTGTGCAATGACTTCAACTGTGTGCAGAGTCTAAAGAGTTGACCTTATTGAATTAGAGAATGGTTAGCTTAGCAGAGATTGGGGAAGGTCGGGGAGAAGACAGTCAAGGGTAGAGTTGCAGTTACTTAGGAGGAATGGACTCTGATGCACTGTTTCATCACAGGGTGGACTGTAGGCATCAATACTGCATTGATTGTTTCTAAACATACAGGAGAAAGGATTTTGAATCATGGCACAATGTCTACCTGCATTGAAACACTACTCTCTACCACATGATGTATAAAATTCACACATCAATTAACAATAAGGCAGTTACAACATTATAAAAATGTTACTATTTTTCCCTTGTCTCTGAACTTCCCTTATAATTTAGATATTTGAGTTCCCTATGATTTCTGTGTTATCTAGTTTTTCATAGAGATGTGCAGTGGGATACAGGTTTTCTTTTGTGTTTTAAGAACAGAACCTCCATGGTAGGGAGAGGGACACGAGCTGTGTTGTATTTGGAGGGTTTCAATAGTTCTGTGGTACCTCTTCCTCCATGCATGGCTTCCAATGGAAAGGAGCTGGAGCAGAGCCACAGATGGGGAAAATTTATGTCCAAGGTGGAAAAAAAAAACCATCAGCAGTGCACGCACCCCACTCACAGGCTTTGACTGTACAGCTCTGTCATGACAGAGATGGAGCTTTCTCTAAAGAAGCTGAGGTATGCATTATCAAAGCAAATCTGATCCAGAACTCAGAATAGCCGAGCTACAGAATTTGCTATGTCGGGGGAAAACCCATTTCCTTTTCAGACAGCTATATTGTACTAGGAGACCCCGGGGATCGCACGCGAGGGCTGACAAAGCATTCGATACTGGAACATGGTATTCCTACCTGAACCCTGTGCCCCAACTCTTGAGATTCAAGGAGGTGGCTTCAAATGTTTATGCTCAGGAGGAGGAGGCAGCGAGAAAGGGCACTCTTTCAAAGATGCTGACTTTGGAGAAATAGTTCTGCATAAAAGCCTTTTTGTTTCTGTCCCTTAAGATGAAGTGGGACTGTCCAGCTCTTGCTAATTATCGCAGGGAATGTTTTGTGTGCATTCGTTCTCCCTCTCTCTGTCTTCTCTCATCCCTCCCTCCTTCTCTCTCTCTCTCTTCTCTCTCATCCCTCCCTCCTTCTCTCCCTCTCTCTCTTTCTTTCTCCCCACAGTCGTCAACAGAAAAGCAAACTATAAAAAAAAAAAAAACCCTTGTCTCTCTTGTGGAATGTAGGACTCCAGGTTTGCCTTTAACTTTCCAGGCGTGCTAACGGCGAGACTATGTGATTGCTTCCTAACAAAGTGCTTTCTTTGACTCTTCCTTTCAAAGGAAAAGTGGATGTGTCAGCTGCACGAGTTCTGCTGAGCACTGAACCACTGAGCATTGAACTTGGATTCAGGTTTCCTTTGTAAGTGACATGTGACCTCTTCTAGTTGAGGAAGTGAGTTGAAGACAGGGATTGATACCCTGCTTCATTTAGAAGACTGCCCTAGGAGCTGGAGGCCAGGGTTGCAGGGTCTTGCCCTAAGCAAATCCCACGATAGCAGTTACACTCTACAACTTGAAAAGAGACATAAAGATGTTGAGCACGAACATGGGAAGAGCAAGAAAGACAAGGAGGGGATAAAAGGGGGAAACGAACAAGGAGATGCGCTGAAGATACACAACAAGCTGGTCTCGAAATGTTTGTATAAAACCCACCACCATGAATAATAAACATATACCAACACAAACTTATATTAACAAAAACAGTCTGATATGAATTGTTGATGGAAAAAAAGATGTCAATAATAACAAGGTAGAACTGGTCAGGATGCAGAGAATAAGAAATTACAAAATGCTCAGCCTTTAAGGGCACACATTCACCACTACCCTCTCCCAAGGCTCAGGGATCATTGTGTAAGAAGGAGCAGAAAGAATGTAGGAGTCAGAGGTCATGGATAACCACAAGGAAACATCATCTTCTGTATACAGCAGGGCAGACACACACAGGAACTCACAGTACCTGGGACAGCATGTGCAAACCGGGGCAGTCCCAAGCCAGAGCAAATCCCACAGGGGAGGAGAGCACACAACCCCATCTCTCGCTGTGCAGCTATTGGCAATTGTTAGTTCCTGGGGAGATTCATCTAGGGATATAAGGGCAGCACAAGTTAGTCTTGGAGGACTGAAAAAGAGGGAGACAAAGTTGTGAAGTTTGGTGAGGAGGAAGAAGGGTGGACCTCAGAAGAGTTGGGGAAGGGGAATGAACACAAAACAAATATTAAGCTTTTAAAGATGAAAAATAAAAGCAATTTCTTCCTGTGGGTAATGTGAGTTCAGTGTGTGTGTGTGTGTGTGTGTGTGTGTGTGTGTGTGTGTGTTGCTTCTGGGATATGACATAGAATGAGGCTAAGCCATTGTTTTCTCTCAGTACACTGAAGATATTCACCAATCAACTTATAATCAACTTATTTAAAGTTTTTTTTGAGAGTCATTAAGGCTAGACACTCTGATGGGTAATCTATTAGTTAATATCAGTAAAGTGTATGTTCTTATGTAGCTTTCATTCTTGAAAGACAGAAATATAGAAGCAGGATAAGAAAAATAATGCCCAGGTCTGCTCTATCTAATATGGTAGCCTCCAGGTTGGTGGGCTTATTGAGAAATTGAAATGTTTAAAATGGTTTGTGCCTTCTGGATACAGCACACAATGGGTTTTAGAGAGATATCATAAAGAATAATGAATACTCATGTATTTTAATTGAGAATATGGTGAAATAATTATTATATGGGAATTAATAAAATATATTGCTTAAGTTAAACTTACCTATTTATTTTATATTGTAGCCACTGGATAATTTAAATGAACACACACGATCTGTACTATACTTCTATGGGACAGGGCTAATGAAACCTCTAGAGACTGGCTTCTCCCTAACTTACATTCTGGTAGCCTTAACATTAGCAACATGAATGTTAGACGTACAGATGATCCGACTCTGGCCAGATCCAGGCAGGTTTTCAGCAGAGATATAATACAATCTGATTTTATTTCAATACAATATTCTGGCTAGGGTGTTACAAAGGCATGGCTATGGGTTATGAACAAAAACTACCGGAGTAACAACCTTAATTAGGCATGGGATCTGATAAAGAAGTAGAGTTTTCATTATCAGAGAGTGCAGACAATGTTTCAGAGAAGAAGCATGATTGAAGATTGAAGAAGGATATGTGCACAGAAGTGGTGTGGGCCTAAAGAGCCTCAGCACGAGCAGTGACTACAGCCACGGCTTTGCTGAGAGAAGGAAGGTAGGGCATGATGGTTCAAGAGTGTAGGAGACAGAGACGACTGGTTAGCAGACGACTGTTGGCATCAATGGCTTGTTTAGCATCAATGACCATGGCAATGGCTGTGACTTGTTAACCAAAATCCTCTCTCCTCCAGAGTCACAAAGCTAAGCAGGTAGTTGGTTACCCAGCCTCTTTCACCTTCATGCAGCCATTTCATGGAGTTCTTCAACTTACAAGAGAGGTATATGCTACATCAGTGCTGGGGTTGCAACACTGGACATAGCTGAGTCCACAGTTCCTGACTGGATTATTATTGACTTTAAAATATAACACACACACACACACACACACACACACACACACACAGAGTAAACCATCAAGGTGCTGGCTCTTCCCCAGTTCCCTGAAACCTCGAAAAGCTTTGAAAAAGGGTCTTTTCTTAAAAAGCTGTGCATCATCTGTTGAGACTTTCTCTGCATAACTTCTAGTGACCATAGAGCACAGCCTTGTTTTTAAGACTCTGCTTTTCCTGGGTCACTAAGGATTTTAAAGACATGCTAGTCTTACAGACTCTTTCTCTTAAAATATAGAGCTTCTTAGAATCTTGGGGCCACTGTCTAGCAGCAACTGCTATCCTCCACGGAACTTGGAGAAGGCCTATCTAAAAAATTTCGTGGTTTTGGCTTTTGTCTAGTAAAGGAAACTCCAGTATGATTGATAGAAAATCCACAAGACTTCAGAGAATTATATGAAATAAATACTTCAAGACCGGCTTAAAAATGGCAGACCTACTGCAAAATAAGAAGAGAGTTTTAAAAACCACGAAACACCTATTTATCAGGCTGAGAAAACCACCCACTTCAAGTATGGGCTTGTTTTAATGGAATAAGAAAGCTGTCAGAAAAAGGAGGCAGCATCTTTGGAAGATAGCCCCAAGGGATGGTATTTAGAAATATCCAGGAATCATGCATTTGCCAGATCTCAGAATTGCGGGAGATCAGTGGGTTCCCAGGTCACCTGTTTTAACCAGTTTTGCATAGGGATTTGTAGAGTGGTCACTGGACACCAGTTCTACTCCATGTTAGGTATCTATGTGGAGGCAGAGCCTTGCTCTTTAGTGCCTGTGTCTTTAGCATGAGAAGAATGGTAATGTACAGAGTCGACAAGTTTAATTCAGTGTTTGTGATTTTCTTGATGCAGGGTATGGTGGGGGTGATGTCCTGTGTTTGTGTGCCTCTGCTCTGTTACTCTCTGGTGCTTGTTATTGGAACCCAACCACATATGGGAAGGAACAACGAAGTAGCCTGTGGAGACACCCATGCTGGGAGCATTTGTTTTGGGCCATGCTATAAGACCTTAGGATGGGAGCTCCCTGTCACACCCCACCAACATTGTCATTTCAAGAAATGAGTGATCACGGTAGCTTGTTTGTGGGATGCTTTTTGTTTGTTTGCTTGTTTTGAGACAGGGTTTCTCTGTTTTAGCCTTGGATGTTCTAGAACTCATTCTGTAGATTAGGGTGGCCTAGAACTCAAGAGAACCTCCTGCCTGCCTCTGCCACCCAAGTGCTGAGAATAAAGGCACATTGCCACCACTACCTGATGGATCATTGTAGTTTTAAGCCAGTAGGTTTTGATGTAGTTTGGCATCAGAGAATAAATAAATGAAATTCAGTTCAACTCAGCATCTTTGAGAGAGCTTTGCTCTCCAGGCATATCTAGCAAAGCTTTGAATATTGCTCATACTCTTCCCCAGCCCCCACTCTCCCTCAGCACCCCACTCCCCCCAGCACCCCACTCTCCCCCAGCACCCCATTTCTCTTTCCACCTGGGGCTATAGCTATTTGGATATTGCTGAATATCTGGTTTTTCTTTTCAGTTGAGTGATTATAGTTTCAAGGCAAAATAATGACATGCAGCCAGTATTTGAAAGACAGTGTCTGAATTTTTTCAGATAGACGCAATGCAATTTCCGTGTCTCCCCAGTTGTATCTCATATACCGCTTGGGTCGTTGTTGATTTCTTATTTTAACTCATGTTTTACATTCCCAAAAGTTTGTTTGCTTCCTGCACAAGTGTACACAATCATTCTTTGTCATTTCCTTTATATGCTGGTGTTTTCAAGCCTAGCTTTTAATCTTTCCTCTGAAATGTTTTTTATTTGTGTGTGTGTACATAGTTTTGTATCCCTTGGAGAGCTAATCGTGGGGAGTCTTGAGGTCCAGAATGAAGGCGAATCCATCCAGATAGGATTGAGGTTTGTTTCTGCCAGGTGCCTGGGAACCCTCCCAATCTGGATCTCTTTAAACTAAACGCACCATTTGAATGTGTTTGTGTGAACTTGAGCAAAGGCTGGCTACAAGAATTAGCTCGCCATTACCATTTGTCTTTCTTTTATTTTATTTTTCTCTCAACTTTGTCTAATGTCAAACTGTTCCTTGACGTCTTCAGTGTGGGTATGTCTATGTGATAAGTTTCCTCCCAATTAATCATTAAGCTGAAAGAGGAACGCTTTAGAGCCCTGGCCCTATGGGAGTAAAGGTCTCTTATTTGACCACCCACTTTGTCTCTAGTCTGCATATGCTAATGAGGACTTGAAAATCACCACTCAACTCTCACTTTCAAAATGCCCTGGGGCCAAAGTAGCTGAAGCTTTTCTGCTGTCAGGTTGGGCTTTCATTTCGACCTCGGATTTTTTTTTTTTTCTTCTTTCTTCTATTATTATGCTTTCTTTGGATTCCCAGTTTATTGATGTTTTTAAGGAAGATTTCTTTGTTTTTGTTTCTCACTAGCATTTTAGATCTTTTTCTCCCTAGAAAACTATTTGACTCATACTGTTCTAGCCCATATCACTGCCAGAAATACCTCATTCCCTGGGGGGCACAGTCCAGCCTTTCAGGCATGATGGAAAGCCTTTGGTCCCTGTTCCGTGTCGATATTACAAACACGAGTTGAAGCCAATGGTCAGATATGGAACGTAGAATAAAGTTTCCCTAGTCCATAGAGGGAACAGAAGAGGTCTGCGTCCATCACCACGTTCTGCAGGATGAACTCAATCTGCAAAAAGAATTTTGCAAACCAGGAGAGTTCCTAGCAGAATCATCAACATTATGTCATTTTCTTTTTTTGCACATGGATATGTTCCCCCTTCCCCCCGGAAAACAGAGTTTAAATCCCATTATATAAATGGCCTTTAACAGTCTTCATCTTCTGTGGGCTGAAAATAGAGGTCCCCCCAACTGGCCGTTTGTCCATTTGTTTGGATGCTTTCTAGGGCAACTGTTCACTGATGACAGCGTGGCCTATGAAGAATAGTGTTGGCTGGTAAATTGAGTTTTATAATTTAAACTCATACAGAATTTCCAGAAGATAAGATACAAGTAGTAATTTAAAGGACTGTAAAGGAAATGAGATTTGCTTTAGCTTATGAGTTCAGTGGGTCCTTGAAGAAATAGTTAGGTGTGTAATTTTACTTTGCTCTTTTTTTTTCGTCCTTACAATTTTGCATCATACTCTGGGGTCAGTATTCATAATTTTGAGAAAATGCTAATATGTATTTTGCAGTCTTCAGTAATACTCAGGAGTTCCCAAGAGTATAATTTCACCAGAAAAATAATACTACCCACAAAATTAGAATTCACTAATAGATAAAAGGAATCCTATAATGATCATTGGGAAGAACTGCCAATTACAGTGAAGATAATTGTAAATGGTCTTGGCTAGACACAGAAAGGACACATTGCACTGTGTAATTTATTGTTTTCTAAGAGCCTGCTGCATCCACTCTCCCACCACAAGCAACGACACAATAGGCTGTTTTGTGTCTAGCCTTCCATATGTGGATGCTAACCTCTGTAAATTTGGCTGCTCCTGGTGGGACTGCAGATGTTGTCTGGGCTTAAGAAGGCCAAGTGACTTAGGACGGATGTCATCCTGCATGGGAGCTCTGATTTTGCTGGTGACAACCTTAGCAAACAAACAAGGTCTTCTCTTCTGAGAAGTCTGGACAAAAATAATGACCATAACCAAAATGTCACACTAAAATGACTTGAGCGATATAATGGGAGTCAGATATTTTAAGAAGGCAGAGGTATAGGAGGAATTATGAATTGACAGAAATCATGAAGTAGAGCAGTAGCAGATAGAGAAGCGAAAAAAACCAAACCAAACCAAACCAAACAAAATAAAGCAAAACCATTGGCTAGAGAGAAAAGAAAGGCATGGATAGCAGAGGGACTGACAGCTTCATGAAGGGCGTTTAGGTTTCTACACAGGCTTGTTCTCTAATGCATTAACTTTTAGTGAGCTCTTCTGTGATCTCACACATGTACAAAGTGCCTTCTTTTTGCTGTGATTCCCTACCCTTTTGAGTCTCCTACCTATCCCTGTTACCCTAGCCTTCTAGTCTCTCCCCGACATTGATGTCTTTTGTTTGCCTAGATCCACTGAGCTTAACTAGGTCTGCGTGTCTGATCACGGGTTTAGAACTAACCACTAGACTCTGATCAGATCCTCAGGGTCTTCAGAAACAGATACTATGTCTGCCCCTCTCCCTAAATCCACCAGTAGCTAATAGATCAGCATTGAAGGGGTAAGCCCTTCCTATGAGCCATTTCCCAATCCATTGACTGTTTATAGGCCTATCTAGTGTCTATAGGCAGCCACAGCTGCTGTGAGGTAATGGCTACATTGACTACTATTGCATTTTTTAAAATAATGAACAGGCTAACATACCTTTATTGCTTCAAGAAAATGTATTTATGATATTATTAACTGAATTATATTAATTAAACTGGATCTTATAGAAAATAGAAAGCCACCAAATGGATACTTTTGTAAAATTTTTGCATTTGTCTAATGTATGTGTACATATGACAGATTCAGGAGTATACACCCATGATTGTACATATGGATGAATGATTATGTTCTACTATGATGACAATGGACTAAACTTCTGAACTATAAAATATCTTCACTTAAATGTTTTTCTTCATAAGAGTTGCAGTGGTCCTATTATCTCTTTACAGCAATAAGACATGGTTTAAATCTACAATATCCCCATAGACTCAGACATTTGAATGCTTGGTCCTGAGTTAGTAGACAATCTTGGGCAGTTGTAGAAATTTCAGGAGGTGAGATCCAGCTAGTGGAAGTAGGTCTCCAAGGGAGGCTGGAGTTACAGCCTGGCACTTCTGTCTGAACATGAAGTTCTATTGAGATATAAGCAAGCCAGCCTCATACTCCTGCCACAGAAATGACCTGCCATGGACTCTACTCTGTGTTTCCATCTATGTTGGATTGTACACTCTCAAACCAGGAGCCAAAATAAACCCTCCCCATAATTGTTCCTGCCAGATATTTTGTCACAGTGATGAGAAAACTGATACATAAAATTAGTACTGAGTAGTGGCGCCTTTGTGCTGAGAAACCTGACGGTGTGGGTCATGGGCCTTCAGAAGTGGTTTCAGGAGGAATGAAGATTAGTGCTGAACTGTGGGATAGAATGGAATGCTCTAAGCAAAGCTTAATTGACTATTCTGGTAGAAATGTCAATGAACCGAAATTTCCGTAGAAATGAAGACACGGAAGACCTCAGAAATGAGGTTTGAGAAAGGAATAATGGCTTTCCTGGAGGGGACAGGGCTAGAGGTTCCTGTTATTACATTCTGGCAAAATAGAAACAACAACAACAACAACAACAACCATAACAACAAAATAATAACATAAGACCATTCTGGCTTCATTCTGTCTGTTCCATAAAAATGTTAGTGAGGCTGAACTAAGGAGTGATGCACCTACTTTTTTTGGAGGAAGTTTCAAGACACTAATTCACTGAGGCTCTGGCATAGTTACGCCCTGTAGTGGCTACTTTTTGTGTCAACTTGACACAGCTGTGTTCTCACAGAGAAAGGAGCTTCAGTTGGGGAAGTTCTTCCCTGAGATCCAGCTGTGGGGCATTTTCTCAATTAGTGATCAAGGGGAAAGACCCCTTGTGTGTGGGATCATCTCTGGGATGGCAGTCTTGGGTTTTATAAGAGAGCAGGCTGAGCAAGCCAGAGGAAGCAAGCCAGTAAGGAACATCTCTCCATGGCTTCTGCATCAGTTCCTGCTTCCTGACCTGCTTCAGTTCCACTCCTGACTTCCTTGGTGATGAACAGCTGTATGGAAGTGTAAGCCAAATAAACCCTTTTCTCCACAACTTGCTTCTTGGTCATGATGTTTGTACAGGAATAGAAACCCTGACTAAGACACCCCCTTATCTCCTTTAGTGAGATTGAGAGTGAGAACTCTGAGCAGACATTGAAATAGAGAGAAGTAGACATGAGCAGTTTGGTAGGGAAAGGAATGTGAGCAAATAGAAAGCCCAGGATATTGAGATCCCAGTGTGATGACTGCTTTGGGAGCCTGCAGATACTGAGATGGGTCTGTCCCAAAGAGAGGCCAAATGAGCTTCAGGCAGCAGAGCTCTGGGGGCATGATTCCTCCAGCCCAGATGATGCCTCTATACTTCCTGTGTATTTGAGATGCAGGGTTGTTTTCTCTCATGGGTTTTGGTTTTGAATTGGTCTGATGTTTCCTGCCCCCGCCCATTCATCTCTTTTGGAATTAGGCTGTTTATTCTGTATCATTTTATGTTGGAAATATGTAACTGGATGAAGATTTCAATGTCTCAGGAGAAACTGTGGATATTGAAGTTTTGCATTCATTGAGACTATGAAGACTTTGGGAACTTTCAAAATGAGACTGAAAGCATTTTGCATTATGAGACTACCATGAGCCTATGAGGCCAGGGGTGAAATGGTATGGTTTGACCATAACTGATCCCTGACAGGTTTATGCACACAAACAGGTACCCCGAGCTGGGTGGGATTATGAAGTTGAAGTGTTTTCTGGAAGTAGGCCACTGGGATCCGTCTTTGAACAACATAGTTTCACCTCCGCCTTGGGTTTTCATTTTCTTCTTTTCTGCTAAGATGCAAGCAAGAAGGCATATGCTTCTGATGGCACAGCACAGGGCCACTATGAAATCTATCATGCCACGCCCACCATGTATATTTTACTTTCTTAAACTTGGATTCAGGTACATCCTTCCTCTCCTGATGTGTATGCCACACATTCTGTCATAGATGAAGAGGCTATGTAGCCTCTGATCATGTGAGTTGGGACCCATGGCACTTGGTAGTTTTCCATAACTCTTCCAGTGACTGCTAAGGTCTTTAGTCTCTCATCTTCTGAAGTCTTGGTCCCTTGTAGCCTCCTTCCCTACACAGCCCCCGCTCTCTTCCACCTCTCACTTTAATACCTGGCTCTCTTCATAACGGTTCTCTGTAGTGTGCATAGCCATTTTCCCAGACACTCTTTAGTGTGCTCCAGCTGCCTCCAGTCTGCTGACTGTGCAAATACTCTTACAGATCTGGCTCTTATGACCTTGGGGAGGTGCAGCCTCGATGTTTTCTAATTATTGTTGTTTGGTACTTTGGTTCTGGAAGCCCCAGATCTCATCTTCTTTGTGTTTTTATCTCAGCAGATCCATCTACGATAAAGACCAGCAGGCAACAAAGGCCCACTTAGGAGGAGCTTTCATTGAGACCTTAGCATCATAGCATAAAGGACAATAGAGCACCACAATGAAATTCTTAGGAAGTGTGATGGCTTGTATATGCTCGACTCACTATTGGAAGGTGTGGCCCTATTGGAATAGGTGTGGCCTTGATGGAGTCGATGTGTCACTATGATTGTGGGCTTTAAGACTCTCATCCTAGCTGTCTGCAAGCCAATATTCTGCTAGCAGCCTTCAGATGAAGATGTAGAATTCTCAGCCCCTCCTGCACCATGCCTTTCTGGATGCTGCTATGTTCCTACCTTGATGATAATGGACTGAACCTCCGCACCTGTAAGCCAGCCCCAATTAACTGTTGTCCTTTTAAGAGTTGCCTTGGTCATGGTGTCTGTTCATTGCAGGAAAACCCTAAGACAGGAATCATGTGAAAGGAGTGAAAAACAGGCTCTATTTATATCCCAGAGAGTGAGTGTCATGCTTCCATTTAACTTCTAATTCTTCCCACAACAACTCGGTACACACAGGGGATCTAGTTCTACACATCATGATGCTTACATCTGCGTTAGTCACAAGACTCACACATATAGGTTAATCACTCTTTTCAAGTAGACTTACTTCTTTCTGTCCATTATAAGTTGAGTTACTAGATTTCTCCTCATCCTCTTCTACTTTTTTTGGAGACTACTATTACTATAGAAGCTACGGGGTGGGTTTTACAAAGGTGACTGTAGGTGGTGTCAGATGTGGGTTCCTGAATCTTGTGGTGGAAATGAAATCTCTTGAAGCTGAAGTCAGGAGTGACTATGGATGAATCAGGGTTCGTTGAAGAATGTTTGTAGCAAGATTTCTTTCAGTGATTACTGAGAGGACCTGTTGTAGAATTAAGATCCCCATTGGCACTTAATGAGATGCCATTTCAGAGAGCTGGGTCCTTTTTATTGGCTTCACAGTGAGTTTCATATACAGGCATCCCAAAGGAGACCCACAGTCCTTCCCTGGGAAGGCTGTGAGGAAAGAATGGTAAGGTTCTGAAAAAGGAGTCACACAGACATGGAAGAGCCCCTAGAGTATGTGACATCAGTTCACTTAAGGAGAAAGGTTCATTTTGAAGCCACTGAGAGGACTCTCAGACAGCTTCCGGTCACATTTGTTCCATCGCTTCATCTAGTCACCACGTTCATTGCCAGCTTGGCTGGATTTAGAATTACCATGGAGATTTAAGACGTGCCTCTGACTGTGCTCATGGCCATGCTTTCAGTTATTAACTGAAGGAGAAGAACTGCTCTAGTGTGGTTATACCAGCTCATGACCTGGGAGCTTATGCAGTGTAAATAGGAGAGGGAGAAGGCCAAAAGAACTCTCCCCAGCCTCTGCTTCTTGGCTGCTATGCCAAGAACTGGGTCTCTCTGGCATGCCTTCAACACTACAATGGACTGAACCCTTTGAAGCTGAGAGCCAAAAAACCAATCCTTCCTTCTTTTAAACTGTTTGTCAGGTAGTTTATCACAGCAACACAAGAGTAACCAATACAATATCAAAGCAGTGAACTGTGGCATTGCAACAGCTGAGCACTTGGCTCCCAACCCAGTAAGACAGTCATGGAAAACTCCCAAGGGGTTCTAGCACACTTCCTGGGTTTATCTACCATCTTAATTTTAGGAAGGTCCTAGTTTGATATACATTTTCATGTTTTCCCATGTCAAATATTACAGGAAGGTTAAGCTTGGTGTGCAGTGACATTCTCCAGGCAAGTTTTCCAAAGCAAAAGCTGAGAGTAATGGATGTGGCATGGCTTCCAGGAAATCACATCCAAGACACCCAGCCCTCAAACCTCAGAGGACTCAACGGTTGCACTGTATCAGACCTGCCAGTTTCCTGTGACTGAATCCCTGAAGATTCCAACTGCATAGTGTCAGGGACATGGGTTCCTATAGCTGGCAGGAATTCAAGACGAGAGGAAAGAGGTAGTGAGAGAAAGGATACACGGAGAGAAAAGGGGGTGGAGGTGGGGGTGGGGGAGTCCACTGCTGTATATCAAGAGAGGCAAGATCTCTATTGCTGGTGATTAACAACCGAAGGAATTAAACAGTCATTCCCTTTCTAAAGAGAGACTGTTGAGTAATTGGAAATGCTTGGTGCAAACTCAAAATTCAATACTGACTGTGCAGTATTGAGTAATTAAACTGATTGTTAGTTCAGGTATCTCTAAACACTGGCTTGATAAGAATACCTAATCCACAGACTTGTCAGGAGGGTGACATGATTTAGAGCACATTGAATATAAAAGTTTCTCTTTGCAGCTGGGGAGATGGCTCATCAGTTAAGGACACTAACTGTTCTTGCAGTGGACCATGGTTTTAGTCCTAGTACACAAATGGCGGCTCACAGCTGCCTATGGTTACATTTTCAAGGATTTCATCATCCTCTTCTGACCTCCAAAGGCAACTAGGATGCATGTGGTGCATGTGAGCAAAGCACTCATACACATACATGAAATAAACGAATCTTGAAACAACTTAAAAAAATGTGCTTGATAAACTTGGGATAATCATGGCAATTTATGATCATAAATTTTTGATATGAAAAGAAGCCCAAAAGGTAATGAGTAGAGATATGACCATTTGAAATTTGGATTATTTGGAAAGACTAAAATGAATCAGTTTTTTAAATGCCCATAGTAACTTGCCATGGGCCGAGTGTTTTGTTTATTTTTGGTGTTTGGTCTTTGCTTTTGTTTTTGTTCTCCCTTCTCTGCCCCCCCCCCCCGTTACGTGTGTGTGTGTGTGTGTGTGTGTGTGTGTGCGCGCGCGCGCGCGTGTGCGTGCATGTGCATGAGAGTGATGACTAATCTTGTTCATTAATTTGACAGATTTAGGAAGAGTGAGGCTATGCTAAATGAAAAAAAGCACATATATTTTTATAATACACAAAGTGGAAGAAGTATTTTAGTTTTGGAGGATGTTTATGTGTACTAAAGTGTTTATGACAGGTGGGGATAACAAACAGTGCATGTTCACTCTGGAGGCTGGCATGCTGAAGTGCTGACACAAGAGATCCCTAACTACAGAGGCTCATGTCAGTTTACATGCTTACTGGCTGCTCTCTTTTCCATGCCTACTCTCGCTTAGCCTGTCTTCAGAGCGAGACGGTTTTACCTGCATACCTAAGGTCTTAAAAAGACTAAAAAGGACACTGCGGTAAAGTCCAAGACAAATCTTTATTTGGCACATCCCCATTCCTCATCCATTCAGGTGCCCTACACTCAAGACTGCTTCCTGAATTCCCATACCATTACTGTTTCCGAACCTTCTCTCTGCACGCTGCCCTCATTTCACTCACAGTGTGAACATGAGCACGTCCTTCCCTGTGTCTCATGTCTATCTCTCTCACGGGGTGAGGACTTGAGGGAAACCTGTGAGTGGTTATCTTGATTAGGTTAGTGTCTGGGCGTTCCGTAAGGGACTCTATATTAGGTTAGGTGCGATGGGAAGACCTGCCCTCTATATTAGGTTAGTTGCTATGGGAAGACCTGCCCTAAGCAGGGGTTTGGATTTGAGACTCTATAAAATAGACAAGGCTTGCAGAGCATCAGCATCCATCCCTCTCCGATTTTTGGCTGCCTCAGGTTCCTGCTGCTGTGTGTTCCCAGCCACAGTGGTCCACATCTTCAGAGACAGCGCCCAAGCAAGCCCTTTCTCACTTAAGTTGCCTTTGTTAGGACATTGTTTTTAAAAAGCACATGTGGCAAAGTATCATGATAGAAATGTCTCTCATATTCTAAGAGCCTGCAATTTTTGCTGCACCTCACAGACAGAGTTAATAACACACCTTAAGGTCAGTTAAGACTTTAGACTGCTATCCTACTGTGTACCCAGCCTATTTGTTTAAACTGCTTTTAAGAGGACAATGAAGCAACCAACCTTTCTTGTCTTGGATTGCCTATGAATTCAGTTTTTAGAAGCTAAGCTGATGCATAACTGTAATCTTAAATCATGTATTATTTCCATGACCAGAATAATGCATATGTGTCATTTACCAAGAGCAGCAAAGGCAGAATAGGAAAAGAATCTCCTAAAATAAAATGTTAAGTGCCAACAAAATTTAGTTATTGGTTGATAAACAATGGTGTTTGTGATACTGCTTGTTATCTGGTCAGTTGGAGTTGGTGACTTAATCCCTCGTAAAACTGTTAAAGATTTCTGTAAAGTCTCCCTCCTTCCTTCCCCATGTGATGCTTTTTGCGCTGTTCAGTAAAGGAGAGAGCAAAGCCGTTTTTTAGGAACAGACATGTACAGACATACAGGGGCAGACACAGACACTGGAACCGATTCAGCAGGCAGCTTTCAGTCAAGTACAGATTCGGACTCAGACAACAGAGAGAGGGTGGAAGACAGGAAGTATGAAGCAGAGAGTTCAAATCTGGACTCACTCTTGATGAAATGACGTCAAAAGGAAATTCTTTTAAAATTTATTTATTTACTTTACATCCCACTATCAGCCCCTTGTACCTCCTCACACAAGTCTTTCTCCCAATTCACCTTCTCAAAAGAGAAGGGGAAGCCCCCCCTCTGGGTGTTACCCCTCATTAACCTCCCCACCCCCTGCTCACATCAAGTAGCTATAGGACTAGGCACATCTTCTCCCACTCAGGCCAGATAAAGTGGTTCATTAGGGGCACAAGATCCACAGGCAGGCAAGCTATTGCCTCATGGACAGCCCCCGTTCTAGTTGTTGGGGGACTGTGTGAAGACCAAGCTGCTCATCTGCTGCATATGTGCAGCGGGCCTAGGACCAGTCTGCGTTCACTCTTTTGATGGTGATTCAGTCTCTGGGAGCCCACAAGGGTCCTGGTTAGTTGACTTTGTTGGGCTTTCTGAGGAGTCAAAGGGAGATATATTTATTTCTTTCCTTAATGCATTATTGGTGACTTGGAGTGAATCACTAATGTGTTTAATCCATGTAATCAGGAAAAATGACCGATATAGTTGTTAGTAACAGGAAAATAAAATCACTCAAACAAAGAGTTTATTCAGAATAGTATATTGTATAAATAAATTAATTTTTCCTTATAAACATATGATTATTTAAAGGTATAATATTAAGATAATGTTGTATTTCCTCTAAGCTTTCTTATATATTTTCTCTTACTATATCCCTCGGGATAATGAGACCACTGAGTAATATTTGATGTAAAAATTAGCATTGCTTACTGCAGAGTGTATAGAAAATAGAATTTTGTTGGTCAGACATACTTTCTTGGGGATTGTTGAATTTTCAGCCCGAGTATGTTAATATTTTATCCAAGGAAGTATGGCTTGACTGATTGGGTCAGTTGTTGATTGGTGGATATCTAGAAATGTGTGATTATAACTTAATTCTGGCCTTAATACCTTAAGGGGTAATAAAGTTGATTGACTTGTAACAGTGTGTGTAAACAACCAAGTTGTATTTGGCCATTGAACAGGTTTGAAAGCAATTCATTACTGTGCATTGGCATTGTAGTATTCATTATTGCTGTAGAAAAAAACAAGTTTTTCCCTTAAAGAGCTTCTAAAACTTCGCACTTGATACTTGTTTTAATTTATTTTATACACCCCCCCCCCACATATCCTATTGTGGTTAAATCAAGTAAGAAAAAGTTAGGAGCAAGAGGATTCCTACTCTTACTCAAGTGAAGGAAACAAATAAATGAACAGAAAATGTATTATTCTGAGATGATATAAGGATAACTTACTCCAGGAAAAGGACCTGGAAAGAGTTCTTCAGGCCACAGATATGCAGATACAAAGATCTAAGACCATGATGAAGGGGGACAATTAGTGTCTTCATGAACACTAAAGACTAGTATAAGGATTTTAACTGTTGAAAGGTAATATTTAGGTTTTAAGGATCAGTCTGGTGGCCTGAGGATATTTTGAAGATTGGCATTGTTATTGACTGTGTCCTCTTCTCAATATCTATTGAAGTCATAGCCGTGTGTACCTGTCAATGTGGCCTCGCTTAGCAACAGAGTCTCTGCCATTATGTTCATTCTAGTATGTTAAGACTAATGTCCCACAAGGAGAGGAAAGAGTGGACAAAGACACACAAGGAGAAAGCACAGTGGTGTGAAAGGCAGAGACTGCAGTGACACGGCTACCAGCTAAGGTTTGGGGCAGGGACAATAAGAAGTAAGGCTGGATTCTATCAAATCACAGCAGGTGCACAGTCATGCTCATACCTTGCTTTCAAACTTCAGACTCATAAGCTGGGAGGAAATAATTTATGTTAGGTAGGCCACACCATTTGTGGCAGTTTATTATGGAAGACAAAGGACACACAAGTAAATTCAACAAGGGTCACAGTGAGGATATTCATTCATAAACCAGAATGCTTGATATGAGACATGGTCAGATACTGCATTTATTTTGAATGGAGAACAACAGAATTTGTTGATGGATGGAATGAGAGCTACGAGGAGAGAGGAGTCAAGGATCAGGCCAAGGTTTGGGGCTTGAGCAACTATGATTATTGTGTATTGAAATATCGACTATTGTAGGAAGGGAAAAGGTTTGGTTTTATGCTTGCTTTTGAGACATATTGTTACACACAGAACTCAGAGTGTACATTCAGAGGAGGACAGGCAGCACTATTGGAGAATGATCTTGTTGTCAATATTTAGGTGACTTTTTACAGCATAAGGCTCTGAATGAACACAGACCCAGCAGTCCTTTGCTGTATATTGTGGGGAATTGCAGGCTGGTATCCAGTTGAGCTGAGGTCTGAACCCTGATGGTCATAATTCACCTACATGACATGGTAGGTGTTCCCCCTTGCTCCAGNGGGGGGGGTCCCTGGTCGGGGGCTGCCCCTTTTTCCACCCCCACCCGACCCCCGCGTGGGTCAGGCATGCTCACCCGGGGCGAGTGGAAAAGCACCTGGCAGTTTCCCTGCATTCGCCTGCCCAGAGTACAGGAACTCTGGCTGGATGTGGCATATTTTTCCTTCCCTTTCTCCCCCAGGGCCTCCCCAGGGCCCCCACTTTTTTTGTTCCCAACAGTATGTGTGTTGGGGGCCTCATATCAGCTGGTGTATGCTGTCTGTTTGGAGGTCCAGTGTTTGAGCAGATCTTGGAGGTCCATGCTAATTGAGACTGCTGGTCCTCCTGCAGGATCGCCCTTCTCTGTTTCTTTCAGCCTTCCCTAATTCAACAACAGGAGTCAGCTCCTTCTGTCCATTGGTTGGGTGCAAATATCTGCATCTGACTCTTTCAGCTGCTTGTTGGGTCTTTCAGAGGGCAGTCGTGATAGGTCCCTTTGTGTGAGGGTTCCATAGCCTCAGTAATAGTGTCAGGCCTTGGGCCCTCCCCTTGAGCTGGTGAAGGACTGCCGGGTCTTTATTCATTCAGAGATGATGCAGCTAACCCCTCAAGAGACTGGAGGCTCCAGGCAGTTTAGAGGTCAGGTAGGGTGGGGGGGTGGGGTGAGGACATTCACATGGAGACAGAGGGGTGGGGAGGAGGTATGGGATGTGGAACAGTTAGAGGATGGACTGGGAGGGGGGAATAAAATATGAGTGTAAAAATATATTAATTAATTAATTAATTAATTAATTAATTAAAAATAGAATTAAAAATAAAGCATAAAGGTCATTTACATTGCTTAGGTGCCAGAGAGAGAAACAAACAAACAAACAAACAAACAAATGAAAACAAGCAAGCCAGCTGAGGATGGAGCCATGTGAGGTACATGGGACAGATGTTATGGTTAGGATGGAAAATGTTCCCCATGGGCTCATGTGTTCAAACTGGGGGTGACGCTGCGCAGGGATGTTAAGGGGTGGCTCTAGCATCAGGTCTTTGACAGTTATAATCCAGTTGTACTTCTGGTCCTGTTCTCTGCTTACTGGCCGGCCAGTGTGAAGACAGCTGCTCCACCTCCCCTCCCTGCTGTCACTTATGGATCCCTTAGCCACTCCTACTGCCTTACCCTTCCAGCCATCACTAATCATCTTCCACTACACTGATGAGAAAAGTAACTGACAAAATCAACAAGCAGCAAAGTAGAAAATGTAAGAAATTGCATGAGGACTTCACATTGGTTCTTTTAAATTCTCTGTTGTTTTTGACAATGTAGTGCCTCTTATAAGCATGTTCTCAAGTACACAAAGTTTACTGGTGCAAACTGGGTCTAAACTGTTCTTCTAGAAGACCACTAAATAAATTTCATTTTACTTATATTTTGAACACATGCCTTTTCCCTCTGCACAGAACATCCCGAGTTGTCACCTCATCTGTATGTTCCTATCTGAAGTAACTTTCAACCTTGAGGCAGCCTAAGAAAACTTCGTTAGTTACAGACCTAATTTTGGACTTCATTAAAGTAAAGTTATGCTTTGAAAATCTGATCAGATAGTATTTGGGGAATGGGTAACTTGTGTTTGGTTTATTGTATATTGTTTTACACAACTGCTATTCTAAAATATTATTGGTTAGGTAATCAATGAAGTGTTGTTGAACCAAGTAAAGTTCACATTGCATCTTGGTATGATCATGGTACAGTCTTAAACCTGTTCAACACCATAGCTAATTGGAAAGGAAACTGCAAGAGAAAGTCCCTTACCTCATCCAGCAGAGAAAGTGGCTTCCAGAGCATAGGTTCTAGAATATTGGGATGGAAAGAGAGTAAAAAAACACAGCAATTTGAACCCTTAGCTCTAAAAAGCTGAGTAGAGTCTTAGTTTGGAGACGATAAATCTCAAAGGTGCTTTGATGACAGCAGCAGCAGTTTTTAACCTGTGGATCTTGAACTCTTTGAGGATTGAATGAGCCTTTCATGGGGGGGGGTCACATAATTGGATACCCTGCATACCAGATATTTACATTATGATTCATAACAGTAGCAAAATTATAGTTATGAAGTAGCAACAAAAATAATTTTATGGTTGGGAGGTCACCTCAATCCGAGGAACTGTCTTAAAGGCTCACAGCATTAGGAAGGGTGAGAGGCACTGGCTTGGAGCAATATAGATGATTTCAGGCTTCCTGTAATAGCACTGGAAGCTTCTGACCCCCCCCCTCTACCCAGTGCTGGGTCCTGTCCCCCAAGACAGCTGAAAGTAAATAAGGTAGGTTGCTGCTCATAACTGGTTCCCTCAAACACTTACTATCATCTACAATTAGAGGAGTAGGGAAAAGAGAGAAATCTAAGAAAGTAACTTTCCTGTAGACATTAGTGTAAAAGGCTTCAATGTGCATCACAGCCAAAGCACAGGAAGCAAGCTCTGTCATCCCTATTTATATTGGGGATCTCACCTACTTCCCACTTCCTCTTCTCTGAGATGGAAAAGTATGTGTAGGTTCATGAATACTAAGTTTAATGACACATACAAAGTATTCAAATAGTGCTTGCTACCAAGCGGGAATTTAGTTAATTGAGACTGCCGGTTCTCCTACAGGGTTGCCCTTATTTAGAATGTGGCCCAAAACATTACTTTATATCAAATGACACTGTCCAAAGGTAATTACCTTGAAGTACTCATTGCACAGTGGGGAAGATAATAGATGATATTTAAAAAGTGTTGCATGGATTTTTATACCTTAAAATTAAACACTCTGAAAGAACAGAGTTAGTGTGAAAGTTTCCCTGTTCTGGATCCATGGTTGAGGCAGGAAGTCTTTGGTAACTAGTGCGAAGGAGGCATAAGGAGCCGCCATGTTTGTCTCCATTCAACTCCTTTCTAGTACTTTCTGCCCTACTCTATCTTCCAGGGAACTGTGGATTTTTAGCTCGCCTGTCTATGGTGTGTTGTTATGAAGTTTGCCTTCTGTTTGTTTCCTAGAGCTAGAAATAGAATAGTAACCATTTTAAGGCCACTACCCTTATGAAGTTACTAATTTAATTAAACCAAGGCAATGAGATTAAAATGATAACATGCAGGATATGCTCTGACATAATTTTATATATTTTAATTTTGATTCTCATGTTTTTGTCATTATTCTTTCATATGTAACCATTTCACCACTTAAATTTTAAGAATTTAATGAAGAGAGTTCATTTGACTATTCCCAATGCCTGGCCTAGTCTATCTCCATGATTTGAGAGTTATTTTCTGCTGGTCCAATTAAACAGATCATTTACCAGATTTATCTGACCTAGTTTAAGTCAAGTATATCCTGTACTTGTGCAACCTAAAGAAGGCTAGATTACCACATCAGACATTCGGCCAAAGGAAGAACTCCACATACTTATAAAAAGCAAGCAAGCAAACAAACAAACTAACACCAACATGAAAGGTTTAAAAAGTATGTCTGTCTCTCATTGAAACTGCTAGTCTATAGAAGTGTTCTCTAATGAGAACTACTTAGGTACCCCAGAGCACAGAAAAACCATAAACTTTATCAAAGAATTCAAGGAATTTATAGAAGACCCCAACAAATACTTTATTCAACTCCAAGTGGATAAAATTAAATGCTTAAGTGATGTCCAAGAAAATACAAATACACACTTGAATGAAATAATGAAGATAATTCAGAACTTGAAAATTGAACTCAATAAAGATGTCTTAGTTAATGTCCTATTGCTGTAAAGAGACACCTTGACCACAGCAACTCTTATAAAGGAAAGCATTTAATCGTCGCTGGCTTACATTTCAGAGGTTTAGTCCATTATCTTCACAGTGGGAAGCATGGCACCACTCAAATAAACATAGTTCTGGAGAGGTAACTGAGATTTCTACATCTGGATCTGAAAGAGAGAGAGAGAGAGAGAGAGAGAGAGAGAGAGAGAGAGAGAGAGAGAGAGAGAGAGAGAGACTGGGCCTGGCTTGAGTTTCTGAAACTCCAAAGCACATTCCAGTAACACACTAGCTCCAATAAGACTACACTTACACCAAGACCACATCTCCTAATAGTGCCACTCCCTGTGAATCTGGGGGGGGGGTGCATTTTCATTCAAACCCATCACAAAAAGGTAAAAACATTGAAGAGAGCACAAGCTGAACTGAAGGTGGAAATAAAAAACCTATTCAATATAGTACTTGAAGTCCTAACGAGAGCAATTTGACAACAAAAGGAGATCAAGGGGATACAAATTGGAAAGGAAGAAATCAAAATATCACTATTTGTAGATGATAGGATGGTATATGTAAGTGACCTTAAAAATTCCACCAGATAACTCCTAAACCTGATAAACAGATTCAATGCAGTACCTGGATATAAAATTAACTCTAAAAAAAAAATCAATGGCCTTTCTCTATACAAAGGATAAATGGGCTGAGAAAGAAATTAGAGAAACAACACCCTTCACAATAGTCACAAATAATATAAAATTTCTTGATGTGACTCTAACTAAGCAAGTGAAAGTTCTGTATGATAAGAACTTCAAGTCTCTGAAGAAAGAAATTGAAGAAGATCTCAAAAGATGAAAAGATCTTCCATGCTCATGGATTGGCAGGATTAATATAGTCAACATGGCTATCCTGCCAAAAGCAATCTACAGATTCAATGCAATCCCCATCAAAATTCCAACTCAATTCTTCACTGAGTTAGAAAGGGCAATTTGCAAATTCATCTAGAATAATAAAAAACCTAGGATTGCAAAAACTCTTCTCAACAATAAAAGAACCTCTGGGGGAATCATCATGCCTGACCTCAAGCTGTACTACAGAGCAATTGTGATAAAAAACTGCATGGTACTGGTACAGCGACAGACATATAGATCAATGGAATAGAATTGAGACCCAGAAATGAAGCCACACACCTATGGTCACTTGATTTTTGACAAGGGAGCTAAAACTGTCCAGTGGAAAAAAGACAGCATTTTCAATAAATGGTGCTGGCACAATTGGTGGTTATCATGTAGAAGAATGCAAATCGATCCATTCTTATCTCCTTGTACAAAGTTCAAGTCTAAGTGGATCAAAGATATCCACATAAAGCCAGAGACACTGAAATTTATAGAGGAGAAAGTGGGGAAAACCCTTGGAGATATGGGCACAGGGGAAATTTTCCTAAACAGAACAGCAATGTCTTGTGCTATAAGATAAAAAAAATTGACATGTGGGACCTTATAAAATTGCAAAGCTTCTGTAAGGCAAAAGACACTATTAAGAAGACAAAAAGGCCACCAATAGATTGGGATAGGATCTTTACCAATCCTAAATCTGATAGGGGACTTATATCTAATATATACAAAGACCTCAAGAAGCTGGACTTCAGAAAGTCAAATAAACCCATTAAAAATGGGGTAGAGAGCTAAACAAAGAATTCTCAACCGAGGAATATCGAATGGCTGAGAAGCACCTGAAAAAATGTTCAACATCCTTAATCATCAGGGAAATGCAAATCAAAACAACCCTGAGATTCCACTTCACACCAGTCAGAATGGCTAAGATAAAACATTCAGGTCACAGCAGATGCTGGCTAGGATGTGGAGAAAGAGGAACACTCCTCCATTGTTGGTTGGATTGCAAGCTTGTACAACCACTCTGGAAGTCAGTCTCTTGCTTCCTCAGAAAATTGGACATAGTACTACTGGAAGATCCAGCAATATCTCTCCTGGGCATATACCTAGAAGATGTTCCAACTGGTAATAAGGACACATGCTCCACTATGTTCATAGCAGCCTTATTTATAATAGCCAGAAGCTGGAAAGGTCCCAGATGTCCCTCAACAGAGGAATGGATACAGAATATGTGGTACATTTACACAATGGAGTGCTACTCAGCTATTTAAAACAATGAATTTACAAAATTCTTGGGCAAATGGATGTATCTGGAGGATATCATCCTTAGTGAGGTGACCAAATCACAAAAGAAGTCACTAGATATGCACTCACTGATAAGCGGATATTAGCACAGAATCTTAGAATACCCAAGATACAATTTGCAAAACACAAGAAAATCAAGAGGAAGGAAGAACAGCATGTGGATACTTCATTCCTTCTTAGAATAGGGAACAAAACACACATGAAAGGAGTTACAGAGACAAAGGTTGGAGCTAAGACGAAAGAATGGACTATCGAGAGACTACCCCACCTGGGGATCCATCCCATAATCAGTCACCAAACTCAGCCAGAATTGTTTATGCCAGCAAGAGTTTGCTGAAGGGATCCTGATATAGCTGTCTCCTATGAGGCTATGCCAGTGCCTGGCAAATACAGAAGTGGATGCTCACAGTCATCTATATGATGGAACAGAGGGCCTCCAATGGAGAAGCTAGAGATAGTACCAAAGGAGCTGAAGGAGTCTGAAACCCTATAGGTGGAACAACAATATGAACTAACCAGAACCCCTAGAGCTCATGTCTCTAGCTGCATATATAGCAGAAGATGGCCTAATCGGCCATCATTGGGAAGAGAGGCCCCTTGGTATTGCAAACTTTATGTGCCTCAATACAGGGCCAAGAAGTGGGAGTGGGTGGGTAGGTGAGCAGGGCGAGGGGAAGGTATAGGGAACTTTCAGGATAGCATTTGAAATGTAAATTAAGAAAATATGTAATAACAAAGAAAAAAAAGGGGGAAAAAAAAAGAAATACACATCTTGGCTTTAAAGATATGCACCATTTTGAAGTGAAAGAATAAAAATACCAATGTTTCCAAGCAAGTTTGATCAAGGAGCAAGTGGGCATTGCTACCCTAATATCTGATAAAATAGATTTCTCATCAATCATAGATTTATCAATAGATAAAACTCATCATAGTTGACAAAGAAGACTACTACATTCTAACTAATTACTTCTTTCTAATTAATCTGAGAAATATCAAAATACCAAACATATATACAACAAACACTGGTGTACCCAATTTTATAAAAAGGAACCTGATGGAATACACAGATTAATACAAACCCAATAACAGGAAATTTCAACATCCCGCTTTCCCAAGTAGATAGGTTACCTGGGCAAAAGTAAACAAACAAACAAAGAGAAAAGCCTCAGAATATATTACATATCAAATTGCCCTAGCAGTTTTCTACAGAATATTTCATTAAAATATCAAATATATCTCTAGTAAGTGTGTAAACTCATGGGGATTAAACAACTCATTACTGAATGATGAATGGGTTGAAGGAACAAAATCAAGAAAGAAGTAAAAATATTCTTGAAACCAAAACCTCTGTGTCACATTAAAAGCAGTTCTCAGGAGAGAGTTTATAGTCTTAAGTAGCTACAACTCTCCCCAAAACCCAGCTCCCCCAAACAAAACAAACCAAACCAAACCAAACCAAACCAAACCAAACCAAACCAAACCAAACCAAACCAAACCAAAGAACAGAAAGAGCAGAAATAAACTCAAAGAAATGACTTACTGCATTTCAAGAATTTGCAAAAACAAGAAGAAACTACACCTTCTAAATAAATAAGTATAATAAATACAAATTTGAGGTAAAGTCCAGCAAAATTTAACCTATAATCATGGTTCCAAAGAGTGCTTTCAACGTAATAGAAATTGAAGGGAGTTTAATCTTGATTGCATTATAACTTAAAATTTCTTTAAAATATAAGAGGAATAAAAGGAACAAGAGAAATGAGAAGTGAGAACAGGTTGGTTGACTTACACTACTAAATTAGACATGAAAAGACATTGGTGATATTGTCCCCAAGTTAGATACTCTGATTCACTGATCATAATATAGCCTTCAGAAATAACTGGTTTATATAAGTTTTGTAGTGGAAACTTAAGTGTTCTTTGGAAAGTCAGTTGGATGGTGTTTTGCTGGGGCAAGCACATGAAGGAGTGTTTTCCTGCAGTAGACACAGGTGAAAGGCTAAGGCAGACTCACGAAGGAAAGTTTGGCTGAGGCAGACACAGGAGAAAGGCTTTTCTGTTAAAGCAAGCATGTGAAAGAACATGTGATGAAGGATTCTTCACTAATAACATGAACTTATTGTCGCACCTTACATTGCATAGGACTCATACACAGCATTTGTTGGGACTCCATAGAGAGAAACACACCAAAAAAACTTCTGGTGATGTGATGCAGTTTCTTACCACTTCCTCTGACTTAGACTGATTGGCAGAGTGACATCACTCTGTCAGACTCATATGCTGAGGCAAGACCCATGGAGCACATGCGATGTTTGGCGCAGGTATAAAAAGGACTCGATGGACAGTGACAAAGGCTGAGCTTGGCTTGCTTATAGAGCAAGCCAGGAAATACTGTGGGTCTCACATCTTTGATGATCTTCTCTTCTCTGAGAGAGGCAAAGTAGAGAACTTTTCCTAGCATCCCTCTGGGTCCCTCCTGCTGACTTGAGCAGAGGCTGAGGCCTTGGCTGTCTCTGCTAGGTAGTGCCACCACTGCTGATTCAAGTTTGCTATCCCAACTCTACTGAACTGGACTGCTGGTGCATCCATGAAATGGAAGTTGCTCTAAAGAATCTTTCTAAATAGGTCCACTTCCCCTATATCCTTTCTTTTGCACTAACTCTGGTAGGTGGTGGGCCACAAGGGAGGTTAAAGCGTTTAAGAACCATCACTAAAAATAACGATTGAAAAAAAGTAAAGATACATGTTTATTAATTTACTTTTCTATAGCTGCACCAAGTTAATTAAATGTGTTACAAAAGACCTTAGAACAAGGGAATTATTAATATGAGAATAAATAAACCTCAAATTCCTATATACATCAAAATTAATTAAAAACTAATGAAAGATACTCAGAAGAAAAAATATGATTTTTATATTATAGTAAGCAACATATTCCTAAACAGGATAAAAATAAGCAAAAGGCATGGTTTTCTTCCAATTGCATATTGCAAACCCTAAATAATTTTATTAATTGTGTGTTTACACATGAGCATCCCTTCGGCCTCAACTTGCTCAACAAGGTGAAGTTTGACTCAGAGACAGCTTTTATTTAGTTATTCTTTTACAATTTCATAAATATAATGTAGTTTGATCACAGCCTTTCTCTGTCTTCAGTTCTTATCCCTCCAACCCCAGTTCCCACTGAATCCCCCTTTTCTTCCCAATAAATTTCTTTCCTACCAGTAGAAGTGTCTTACTCCATGAAGTTAGTTGTAATACTCAAAATAGACACACTGGTAACTTTTTGGAAACTTCCAGGTAGGCTAGTGCATTCTAAATAGAAGGGGCCTGAGAGCAACTGTGTGTTTCTAGTTGTTAATGTGACCAATTTATTACAGTTCTGATGGGCAAGATCTAAAACGTGCTGATATCTAGGAGCCTGTAGGGATTCAGTTTATCTGATGCTCCTTCTAGGGCTGCTAGATTTCCTGGGGGTATCCTTTGCTCTCAAGCCAGTGAGCCCACAGCTCCAACCGTCTCTTTCCTGTATACCTCTCTGCTTCATCTGTGTCTCTGTTTCACTAGTACAAACACTTGTGACTATATCAGGTTCATCTAACAAAGCCACCATAGTTTCTGCTTCTCAGCATCATTACTCTAACCACATTTTTGCTATAGCGCAAAATGTGAATACATGAGGTTCTTGTAATCAGAGCCATTATTATTATTATGACTATTATTATTATTATTATTTTATCCTATCTGAGTAGGTTTGGGGCAGTCAAAAAAGACATGTTTCCCAAATCATAAACAGATGAATATAGAGTATACCAGCACAATGAGGACTTTTTTCTAACTGGATTAGGGTCTCATACCAGGATATTATGAGATGAGTTCAGGGTACAACTGGAGACCAAAATTATGAAAAATCTTGTTCTTTTAATCAGCATATCTTGACTTTCTTGAGGTTGAAGGTATAGTTTTGAAGCGTCTACAGATGTGATGGCTAGTGATATGTCAATTTGGCAAAAACTGGAAAAGAGGGAACCAAAATAGAAAAGAAATGCTGCCCTAAGACAACTTAGTCTTTAGGCATGTCTGTGGGGGATGGTCTTGATTGCCGATTGATGTTGGAGAGCCCATCCCACTGCTTGCTGGGCTGCTGGTCCTGGGTGCTGTAAGAAAGCAGGATAAGCAAGTCTGGAGGAACAATCGAGTAAGCAGCACTCTTCCAGAGCCTCCGCATCAGCTCCTGCCTCCATGTTCCTTCCCAGACTTCTCTGAGGAGTGGAGAGGGATCTGAGCGTTGTGAGCTGAAATGAACCCTCTCATTCCCACATTGCTTATGGTCATGGTGTTTGATCACAGCAATAGAAACCCTGACTAAGATAGAAGAATATACTTAAAGGTCCTAGATCTATACAGAGTCTTAGGTATTGTTTTACACTCACCTGCTCATCTCCAGAAATTTTAAGTGTGATGATGCAGATGGCGATGATGCAGATGGAGGAAAGGAAGAGTGATGGAATTCCATTTCAACTAAAAACATGTTAAAAATGTAAAGAGATGATGCCTACTTTAGATACAATACTACTTTTGTTCCTGAGTGCAGGGAAGTAAACCCTAAGCCTTGAACTTGCTAGACAAGCGCTTTAGATTGTATTAACTCTCCACCCCCTACAGACAAACAAAGTCAAAGGAAATGCTACAAAGCATGAACTGTTGCCCTGGCTGAGGAGTACATCAAGAGCATTAGCTGGGTTTTCCTGGTTACTGTATGAAAAATAACCACTCTGAGTGGTGACACAAATTCTCTGTGGATGGTTTGTCTTTTGGCTACATGAACAGATAGACTGTGTCTGAGTCTTGCTGCCAATCAAAACATTTTAGAGTTTACAGATGCAAATGTTGAGTGTAGGTACTGTGTCGGCCAATTAGCATGTAAAATTTTTACATTCCATGGGAGATAACATTGAACCTTTGAAATCCATCTGGATTCAACAGGCACTCTCCCACCCCTCCCTCCCAGAACCTCAGAAGAATGCTTTCTTGGTTATCATATGATGAGAAGAATTGAATTCTGCACATATTTTCAAACTGAAGCTTTAACTAATGTATTTCCTCTAAGTAGTTTTACCTTTGAATTCCGTCTCTTGTAGATTTTCAGACACCCCTGTAATTTCATGATGTCCCAAATCGGCATGACTGACTGGGTAGTCCTGCCTCTTTGTGACTACAGAAATATTTTCATGGGCTAAGATGGGCATGGAGATACAGGATTCAAAGAGCATAGCTGATGTTAATGTGAAAACTAAGAATCAATGATAATGGGAAACAAATAAGGAGTTGATGCCGCCTGAGATGCTCCTCTCAGAATCACATTTAACTCCGCATCTCTACAGCATCAGTAGATGTGTGCAAAAACACAGCTCTCCTCTCACTAGACAGAGATAGCTTATTCTGGAGCCTAATATAAGTGAGCATAGCTCAGGATCATGGGTGTAGGCTAGCCCAAATTTCATATTCCCATGTGGTCACAGTTTTATAAAGTCTTTATAGCAATAGTGTATCACACATTGGCTTCAGGTAAAGTTGCAGCACCCTGGAAGCTCAACATGTTTATTATAAATAGTTAAACATGGGGGGGGGGTTGGTTATTGCATGTAGCTGGAGGCAGGGTTATTACATACAAACAAGGTGGTGGGATTATTACATGCAGGAAATAAGAAGGTGGGTTTAGCTAATCTTGGTAGGAGCTGTCTCTGTAAGAGAACAATCTCCTGGCCATAAACATTCATCGGGAAAAAGCTATGGCTGACCTTTTCTGCACGCACTGTCAACATGAACATTTGGATGAGAAGAGAGCTTTGCCATCCCCTCTGAGTCTCATCTGGAGAAGGCTTTGCCCCTTCCATGTATCTAAGGCATTAGTCCTTGGCTTGGACATGCCCATGTGAAACATACACACTCACTCATGACTTTATTTGCTTCCTACCACAGAACAAGGAAAGTCATCAATTGAGCACTTTTAAGATACATTGGTAGGTACATCAGGTAGGTAGGTGTGGCGAGCAAAGCAGAGGAATCTCTGCTATAGACATTAGATGCTATCTGACAACATCCTTAGCTTTTGGGTTGGAGGAAGCTAGGTGTCTATTCATGCTTTCTAAAGAATTCATCAAATAGTCATAGGATGTTAGGTTGTATACAAAGATGGGCAATAAATTCTCATTTAGGGTAGCTAAAGACTGCTTAAGATGCTTTTGTAATTAGGCTCTGTTCTTATAATATTCTAATCTTTGAAGTTCTCACCAATCAGCCTCTGCTCTGAAATTTTTTTCTGGGCATCTTCCTTCAGAGCAGAAGATTTTTTAAATGTTTCACTAAATATATACTCATTCATTTTGTTCAACACTTGTGAGATATGGTTTGCCATGGTTTGAATGATGATGTACTGGCTGGTTTTGTGTGTCAACTTGACACAAGCTGGAGTTATCACCGAGAAAGGAGCCTCCCTTGAGGAAATGCCTCCATGAGATACAGCAGTAAGGCATTTTCTCAATTAGTGATCAAGGGTGGGAGGACCCATTGTGGGTGGTGCCATTCCTGGGCTGGTCGTCCTAGGTTCTATAAGAGAGAAAGCTGAGCAAGCCAGGGGGAGCAAGCCAGTAAGGAACATCCCTCCATAGCCTCTGCATCAGCTCCTGCTTCCTGACCTGCTTGGCTTCCAGTCCTGACTTCTTTGATGATGAACAGCAATGTGGAAGTGTAATCTGAATAAACCCTTTCCTCCCCAACTTGCTTCTTGGTAATATGTTTATGCAAGAATACAAACCCTGACAAATGTGGCCTCATACATTTGCTATATTTTGCTTGAAATTGTATATTTTATAGAGTTCTTTATTTTTATTCAGAAGATACAGTTTTTAAATAGAGACCCATTTTTACTATCAGGTTCTCTAATCAATAATGTGTTGAATATGTACAAATTAATTTCTAAGTTTAACGCATTCCCATAGGTGAAATTTCTTGTATGCTAGACTCAGGAAGACCACTACATGAACACCACACTTCAGAGATGATAGGATTGTGCCATTAAGTAAAATTTAACCCTTCTAGAAATTCTGAATTTATATTGGCATTTTTAGGTTATTAAAATTTTGCTTGTATTTAATTGTAATATATGTCAATATACTCCTTAACAACTTGGATACTTGCACAAATATAAATCTACAATGAATGTATGATACACAAACATATACATACATATTGGAAGCCTGTACATTTGATTATCTATTTGCTATCAGAAATTTTATTGTATTATTATTTAATTTTTGTATGATTCTAGGTTCTATGTTTCTTTCAGAGTATACATGATCAATGTCACAAGATAATTTTTCCTCTGAAAGGCTCCTTAAAGTGACAGCTACCTTCTAAGAGTGCCACCCTCAAGTTTAGCTTGAGTCTTACTTACTCTTTGCCCACTCCACATGCTTTCTAAATGACAAGGACTCCATTTATTATGTTCACCTCAAATTCTTTTCACACAAGTGTACTTTGATTTCTCCACCTTCTTTCTGACAGAAGATATAACATGAAGTCTGCTTCATGCCATAGTAGAAATCAACTTGTTCTATCTTTATCATGAGAGGTAGTTGTCGTGGTGGGGGTAAGTATGTATATTAATATTTGTTCATTCCTTTTTAGGCTGGAAGGAAAGGTTACCACAAGGCCAGGTAGGACAATTTCATGTTTCAAGTGGTCTCTAATCTGTCCTTAGAAACAGAGCACAGATCTGATTTCTTAAAGTGTTTGTATCTGTGAGGAATTTTGTGAACTCTTGGTAACACAGCACAATGAAAATCATGGCTTAAATCAGACAAGGGGTCTATTTTCCTATTAAGGGAACAGACTATTTCTGCACCCTATAATTCCAGTTTGGTCATGTGGCAATGACATGTGACAAAGTGATGATGGGTAAGTCCCAATGAGCATTTCTTTGCTGATTTATTCTACTCATTCCTGGGAGACAGATCTCAGAAGAAAGTCCCTATTGTCTCTGCTATTGCAACCAGGCTGTCAAACTCCAGGTAACCCCATCAACCCAGCGAACACAACTAAGTCCAATTAACATGAAGAGCCATCTTCAGCTCAATCCAAATTAATAGAGTGTGAGAGCAGAGCTCAGTAACCAACTTGGTTAAGCTATAGGCTTCCAGGGTAGTTTGTTATGTAGTACTTTCAATACATTGTTGTAGTTCGTCAGGGTCAAAAGTCCTTCTAACTCACCGCTATGCCATTCTTATCTTATAGGTGCTAGGTTTTCATATTTACAGAAAGGTTTCTGGAGTGCTAAAGATTACCTCTACATTCCAGGCAGGAGCTGGTAGAGAAAGGATCAATGAGCTCTGCATGTGAGAATGTGGCCAACCCAAGAATGAGCAGCACTGAGCAATCTCATTTGCTATATAACCCATCCACAGAGGAGACAGACAGGCTTATAGCTGAGCACACCACAGCTGGTTCTCCAACAGTGAAAGAAAGGGAAAGTGGCATAAGGTAGCAGCTGGCAGGTTTAGCCACTTGGTTGTGATGAAGAGCCTAGGACATTAGAGCAGTTTATTTCTTAATCCCATGGCTTTCTAAAAATGAGGCTAGTGGCTTCTTCTCTGTCTTTGTTCCTGTTCACCCTCACATCTGTCCTGGGGAACATGACTATGAAAATGGATTGAGCTTGCAAAATCTTTTGTATCCTGCTGACATTTTATAGGAGGGAAATGGTCAAGTGCCATGGGCACTGTTTTTAGACCAAACAGCAACGTGAGTAAGGTTGGATTCAAGCAGACAATTTATGAGAGAGAGAGGAAGGTGGGGAGACATCAGTCCATCCAGGTTTTATGTTCCACTTGCAAATACTGGTGCATGATTCATCCAAAGCAAACATGGATGTGATCCACCATGGGATAAATTCATATAAAACATCAATGGCAAATAAAACTAGACATATGTCTACTGTGATGATTCAGTGACTATCTTGAGGTGCTAAGAAAATTAAATGATATTACATGCTGACCTCAATTCTATGCCCAGAGCTTTTAAAGATGATCTAGAATAGCTATTTTGAAATTATATACTGGGAAGGAATTTCCTCATAGAGTTTCCACCAATTCATGTCTTGGCCACTTCTTCCTTCTTTCTTTCCTAGCAGTAGGAGCTAGTGTTCCACAGACTCAACACAGGAATTCCTTCATGCTGATTGTTACCTGCACATAAGGCTCACCCCCCCAAGCATGCACATGGAAACATTGACAGCAGAATACTTTATGAAACAATAAAGAGGCTCCCGACTCAACTTCATGGGTCTCTGGTTGAGGTGTGTGTTGCCCTCCAGGGTGTCTGGTTTCCTCTGCTGCTTGGCTTCTTCAGCTGTCCTGAGAAATTCTCCAGGCAGTGTCATAGGTACTTATACCGAAAGGGCATAGGAATGAAAAGGGATATCCCAGGCTGACTCTAGGGAGGGCTTGGACCTGCACCTGCTGGTGCTAAACTGTGTAAGTTAGTCCTAAAGACAGGAGAGAATATGAAGGGGCTTTCAACGAGAGTTTTGCACTTGTAGTTTATTCTGAAGACAGATATGGAAGATGCACAAGGGAAACTTGAGACAAGGGAACCCTGGGCTGTAGATGAAGGTCATGGAATCAGAAAAGACAATGACATTGGAGGACAGCACCTGGTATGGACAGAGCCGGCAGCTTGCCTAGAGCAGATAGCTCGTACTGTACTGCTCTAGGAAGCTTCTTGTTATTAATTGGAGATACATTACAAATGAACTATAAACAACAACACAACAACAAAACAAAACACAATTTCTGATACATCACAGACACTACTTTCATTGTATGTTTATGTAGAATGTACAAAGCTGGTCCATGAGTGACTTTCAAATATGTGAAATTTCAAGTGAAAATTCTTTCATATTGATTTAATTCTACTCTCTATCCCTTTTGTTAATCTGAGGGAATTCTTCCTCAATCATATTTAATAGGCACTGTTTTCTTCATTACATCATACCCATATCCTTGGCCAAATCATTTGGAGGTAACTACAATTGCCTTGACTGTATTTTGATCTGCAAGTTCATGGGCTCTTTGGTAGCAACTGTCTCTGATAGTCTGTCTCCAGCATAGATATGAGAATCTTTGTCTGGGTGAAAACATTTTACTTCCTCCCTCATTTAAGCCTCTGCCATTCTCAAACTGGTCGGGAAACCATGGTCTAATCATACTGTTCGTGAATGTGAAAAGTCTCCATTCACCACCTTCCAAGCCCGAGATGGGCTCCTCAGATTTCTCATTTCTACCATGGCACGGATTTTAGAGGATCTTAGAGCTTTCTGCCTTCATCTCTAGGATTCAAAATCTCAAAGCAAGCTGCTTCAATGTCAAAGTACAGTGAGGTATATCCTTTATGATTATGAGCAAAACAACAACAGCAACAACAACAACAGCAACAACAACAGAAACAACAACAACAGCAACAGCAACAACCAGAAACAAAAATGAAGACAAAACAAAAAACCTTATTTGATATTTCCAAACTATCAGCATGGAGTCAACAGATTTCGTTAAAGCAGTTTTGTACATATTTAATTTGGTTAATTCTCCCCTGTCTACCCTGCCCCACTGGCCTCCACCACACCCATGACTCCGCTGCCCTCCTCTGCTCCAGCATCTCCCCTTCCAGTTTTCTATCACATGTGTTCCACTGCCTCTCACACCCACCCACCCCCAGCTCATCTTTTATCTCCTGTCAAGGGCTCCTTTATCGTTTCTGGGCATGTATCCAAACTTATCCCCACATAATTGCATGTGTGACAGTCAGAACATAGCATTTGCATATGAGAGAGCATGAAGCCTTTGTCTCTCTGATCCTGGGTTACCTCACCTAGTGTATTTTACTGTTCCATCCATGTTTCTGAAAAGTTCACAGTTCCAGTTTTCTTTGTGCCTGAACAAAATTCCACTGCGTGCAAATACCATATTTTCATTATTCCTTGGTCAGTTTATGGCTATGAGGGTGATTCCATTTCCTTGCTTTTGTAAAAAGAGCAACAACAGACAGGGGTGCACATGTGTTTCTGCGAGGGGTATGGAATCCCCAGGTTGTATGAATATGAGAGGTGTAGCTACACCACACTGAACTCCGTTTTTTGTTTCCTTAGAGGCTTCCATATTGATTTCCATAGTGGCTGTCACATGACATTCCTACGATGAGTGAATCAGGGTTCCTCCTCCACATCTTTGCCACCATTTTGTTTTTGTTGTTATTATTTTAATGATAGCTATTCTGATTGGAATGAGATAGGATTTCAGAGCAATTTCAATTGCATTTCACTGATGACCAAAGAGTTTGACCACTTAAACACTTTGGGGGCATTTGCATTTCTTCTCTTGAGAAATGTCCTTCAGGTTTGTTGGCCTCTTTGTTGATTGGCAATTTCATTTTGTGAAGTTCACTTTTTGTGGCTCTTTATATGATCTAGATATCTGAAGGGCCTCAGAACTAGAAAAAGGTCCTGAAGTTCTTACAGAAACAGAAAATAACACAGATAGTATGAGCAATCCCAAGTACAAGGAACACAGTAAGAACTATTTCATTTTCTGATTTAATTACCTACCTACAGAGCTGTAGTGACAAGGACAGCATGGTACTGTCACAAACACATACTTGTCGAACAATGGAACATAGTAAAGGATCTCTAGGTAAGCCCACACAGAAATAGACACATATTTTTGATAATACTGACAGAAACATACACTGGGGAAAAAGCCTATTCAATAAGAGCTCCATTTGCTCAGTGGTTCTTAGCTTTGGGGGACTAGGAAGCCACTTCTTTCTTAACTCTTCAGTCTGCAGATGGCCTCTCTTTTTATAATCCAGTCCAATAAATCCCCCCTTAGAACCATATATATTGTATTGCTTCTGATTCTCTAAACAACCTCAACCAATACTGATTAAGGAACAGGCTGAGAATTTACAAGAGTATAGTGTTTATTAGTCTCTCGTCTAACTTCATGGTTATAGTATCTAAAATTGTGAATGTAGTTATTTAAATTTGGGTTGTATATCAACTGAAAGCCTCTGAAAAATTGGAGTGTGGTTAAGAAAACAGCCTTCCTTTCTTCCTATTTGATTTTTTTCATACACTATCTAACTATATGTTGCGTAGCTTACACTACCCTCAGACTCACAGTACTACCTTACACTCCTAATCACTGGGGTTGTAATAGGGCATCACGATGCCTAGCTGAGAAAGCACCATTTTAGACAGTATGGAATGTTTGTAGAGGTTGGTTCAGCAATTCACAGATGAGTCCACGAGCATGAAACTAGAAGACCACGGCTGTCGAGACAGCTCAGTTGGTAGAGCGCTTGCATATTATCTTAGTTACTGTTTTATTGCTGCGACAAAACACCATGGGCAGACAACTTATAGAAGAATATGTTTACTTGGATTTATGGTTCAAAGGGTTAGACTCCACATTGAGTGGAGACAGCAAGCTACAGGCATAATGACTGGAACAGAAGCTTCGGGTTCCTATCTCAAAACACAAGCCCACGTGGAACTTAGGTCACACACTGGGAATGGCACAAAGCTCTCAGCTCTCAAAGCCAGTTTCCAGTGATATACACCCTCAAGAAAACCACACCTCCTAAAGCTTCCAAACAAAGCAATCAATAGGTAACCAAGTGTTCAAATGCTTGAGACAGGGGAGCACCTCTTTCAAACCACCACGCCTAGCATGCACAAAGTTCTGTGTTCCAGCCTCAGAACTGTTCCTTCAGTTATCCTAGAAGTCAGGGTCAGAAACTCAAGGGCATCCTCAGCTACAGAGTGAAGCCAATAATAGCTTGCCATGTTGAAAAGAGACAAAGGTAATATTAAGTTTAAACTCCCATTCATCCTTCTTATTTCCCAGCTGACTCATAAACATAAATGTGCTTAAGTTTTTCCTTTAATCATTATCACACAATGACTGTATGAAGCAGTTAAATTTCAACTATCTTGTCATCATACTCTCAGGTTAACTCATCATCACTATCACTGATCAGAGCATTCCATCTTTCTGAGAAGTTTAAGATCAGCTAGCCAATGGCATAAAGCCTTTGTGGCGTTGACTGAAGCTACATTAAATTTATCTGGCTATGTTTTACATAACTTTACAGGTTTATGTTATTAAGATTATCTATATTAGAAAATTAACTTAAAAATCTAGTTCTTTCCCTCCCCCTCTTTCTTTCTCTCTAGCTTACAACCTTCAATAACATTAAAAGTTTTCTTTATAGCAAGCTTGCCCATTTTTAGAAGGTTAATTTCTGTACATTTTATATTAACTATTTCTATGATAAGTGGGCTCATTCCATAGTGTTATTTAACTTGTTATTGCTAATATAAAGCACTATAAATTTGTTGTATTTATCTTATATTTGGTCATTTAATGTTAATAGATGTTGTGTCTTTTCACAGCTTTTACTCTTCCTAGATAGGTTTTCTAGATAGATAAAATATACCATACAGTATTTGTAAATAGTAATTATTCTAAGAGCATAACTTTATCCCCACATATCAGAAAATAATGACTGGAAACAAAATGTTAAATAGAACAATAGTTTCAAGCCTTAAAATTTTATAGCAAGTGTTACAGGTCTGATGGAAGTTAAACAATTACTGACATAATACTCCAGGTTATTGCTGTGCATTAAATTGCATTGTGCCACACAGTTTTGTTCCTGAAATAAAAAATCTAAGGCCAGTCGCTCCTTTGAAAGGAAATTCATCATGGATTCCATGATGGACGCCAGTGTCTTCACCAGGAGCAACTTCAGTACTTGAAGCATCAGTAAATGAACCGCGGTTGAACAGTTTATTTCTGGGAACTTTGGCTCCTGAAGATGCAGCCCTGCCATATTTGCAAATGTCTCCTTTGGGAGAAGAGCATACTGAGAAGTTTACACTATCAAAGCTGCAGTAAATACATCATAGAATCATCGTTAAAGAGGTTTAGAAGTTTATTTGCAGTGTGTCCTTATTTCGAGCTTGGGTATATGATTCATATGGTCCACTTTTATTTCTTGCCATGTACTCCATAAAATGACATCATCAAAGACCATCTGAGAATAATTAGGATTGTGTCACTACTTGGATTCTGCAAGGGAACAAATAGGCACATTGGCAGGAAATGCAACTGGAGGTTGTGCTGTAGGAAGCACCAAACTTTGGAAGATACAGCTCTTTTAAAAAGCACCTGAAGGGGATCCATGTGCTCAGAGGGAGGATGCTGGAGAATCGAGCCCACTGGGGAGCACTCATGCTTGCCAGGAAATGAAGCAGGTGTTCAAACTCTTTTAAAAGGTTGATTGTTCAGCTGGGACTAGGATTTAAGTCCCGCAATACACAGCAAGAAGGTTTTATAGTTTCCAAGGTCAAAATCCCCAAGCTAATGTTAATGGATAACTGGAACACTTTTGACTGATTGGTATCTACCTTTATTTTGATGAGGGCATTCATTAGTGGTAACCCTATACACTTGCAAACCACAGAATAGGCACCTAAGTATCCTTACACCATGGATTCTAGTGCTTCGAGTCTTCCCCTTGGCTTTAGATGGTAGCCCCTGAATAGGACAGTGACAATTAAGAACAGAGCTATTGCTGTGATTCTGCACAATGCAGTCTCTTCAAGGAAAGGAAAAAGCACACCTCTGAGAGCATTTGGAACATCCGCATTAAGATAAAGAATAGAAAGCAGATATAACACACACATGTGAAGATAGAAAACAAGAGTGAGAATGGACGAAACTGAATTTTTTTTAACCGATGTTTTATGGAATACAAGCTTCCCTTGTCTCACACAAAGCAGGTGCTCAAGAATTTAGGTGGTGTTTGCAAAACCCACATTCCTGATCTACAAACCCAAATGTATGCCTTGTGCATGGTTGGACAATAAAATCTGTGGAGTAAATAGAGCACTCGATGTTCTTTGCTCTATCAGCTACGTTTCTACTATCTCTTCCATTTACATGTTGGAAACTGTGCTTGCTTGAATGAGAAATTTCCCCCTTGGTTTAAGCATTTGAATACCTGGTCTCCAGGAAGTTGGCACTGTTTCGGGAGAGGTTTAGATGGTACAGGCTTGCTGGAAGAAGTGTGTTACTGAGGGCAGACATTGAGATTAAAAATTCTTTCCTACTTCTACTTTGGTCCCTTTGCTTTGTGCTTGAGATGTGAGCTCTTAGCTCCCTGCTTTTGCTGCCATGCTTGTGGCCCAATGTCATGCTGTTCCTACTGTTTCAGACTCCAAACCTCTGGAATCATAAGACAAACTGTCGTACTTTTGGTAAGTTGCCTTGGGCATGACACCTTACCACAGTAATGTGACAGTAACTTAGAAATGTGATGACCCAAAGTATAAACAGGCTGAGAAAGAAATTAGGGAAACAACACCCTTCACAATAGTCACAAATAATATAAAACACCTTGGTGTGACTCTAACTAAGCAAGTGAAAGTTCTGTATGATAAGAACATCAAGTCTCTGAAGAAAGAAATCGAAGAAGATCTCAGAAGATGGGAAGATCTCCCATGCTCATGGATTGGCAGGATTAATATAGTCAAAATGGCTATCTTGCCAAAAGTAATCTACAGATTCAATGCAATCCCCATCAAAATTCCAACTCACAGAGTTAGAAAGGGAAATTAGCAAGTTCATCCTGAATAACAAAAAACCTAGGATAGCAAAAACTATTCTCAATAATAAAAGAACCTCTGGTGGAATCACCATGCCTGACCTCAGGCTGTACTACAGGGCAATTGTAATAAAAACTGCATGGTACTGGTACAGTGACCGACAGATAGATCAATGTAATAGAACTCAAGACCCAGAAATGAACCCACACACCTATGGTCACTTGATCTTTGACAAGGGAGCTAAAACCATCCAGTGGAAAAAAGACAGCATTTTCAACAAATGGTGCTGGCTCAACTGGTGGCCAGCATGTAGGAAAATGTGAATTGATCCATTCTTATCTCCTTGTACAAAGCTCGAGTCTAAGTGGATCAAGCACCTCCATATAAAACCAGATACTTATAGATGAGAAAGTGTGGGAAAGCTTCAAAGATATGGGCACAGGGGAAAAATTCCTGAACAGAATACCAATGGCTTGTACTGTTAGATCAAGAATTAACAAATGAGACCTCATAAAATTGCAAAGCTTTTGTAAGGCAAAGGACACTGTCAATAAGACAAAAAGGCAACCAACAGATTGGGAAAAGACATTTACAAATCCTAAATCTGATAGGGGGCTAATACCTATGATATAAAAAGAACTCAAGCAGTTAGACTCCAGAAAACCAAGTAACCCTGTTAAAAATGGGGTACAGAACTAAACAAATAATTCTCAACTGAGAAGCACCTAAAAATGCTCAACATACTTAGTCAACAGGGAAATGCAAATCAAAACAACCCTGAGATTCTACCTCACACCAGTCAGAATGGCTAAGGTCAAAAGCTCAGGTGACAGCAGATGCTGGCTAGGATGTGGAGAAAGAGGAACACTCCTCCATTGCTGGTGGGATTGCAAGCTGGTACAACCACTCTGAAAATCAGTCTGGTGATTCATTAGAAAATGGACATAGTACTACTGGAGGGTCCAGAAATACCACTCCTGGGAATATACCCAGAAGATGCTCCAATATGTAAGGACACATGCTCCACTATTTCATAGCAGCCTTACTTATAATAGCCAGAAGCTAGAAAGAACCCAGATGTCCCTCAACAGAGGAATGGACACAGAAAATGTAGTACATTTACACAATGGAGTACTACTCATCTATTAAAAACAATAAATTTATGAAATTCTTAGACAAGTGGTTGGATCTGTAGGATATAATCCTGAATGAGGTAATCCAATCATAAAAGAAGACACATGATATTCACTCACTGATAAGTGGTTATTAGCCCAGAAGCTTAGAATACCGAAGATACAATTTGCAAAACATATGAAACTCAAGAAGAAGGAAGACCAAAGTGTGGATACTTCTATCCTTCTTAGAAGGAGGAACAAAATATCCATGGAAGGAGTTACAGAGACCAAGTGTGAAGCAGAGACTGAAGGAATGACCATCCAGAGACTGCCCCACCTGGGGATCCATCCCATAAACAACCACCCAAACCAGACACTATTGTGGATACCACCAAGAGCTTACTGATAGGAACCTGTTATAGCTGTCTCTTGAGAGGCTCTGCAAGAGCCTGACCAATACAAAAGTGGATGCTCACAGCCATCCATTGGATGGAGCACAGAGTCCTCAATGAAGTAGCTAGAGAAAGGACCCAAGGAGCTGAAGGGGTTTGCAGTACCCTAGGAGGAACAACAATATGAACTAACCACTATCCCAAGTGCTTCCTAGGTCTAAACCACCAACCAAAGTAAACACAAGGCTCTAGCTGTGTATGTAGCAGAGGATGGCCTAGTTGGTCATCAATGGGAGGAGAGGCCCTTGGTCCTTGAAGGCTCTATGCCCCAGTATAGGGGACTGACTGCCACGGCCAGGAAGCAGGAGTGGGTAGGTTGGTAAGCAGGGGGAGGAGGAAAGGGATAGGGGGTTTTAGGAGGGGAAACTTGGAAAGGGGACAACATTTGAAATGTAAAGAAAGAAAATATCTAATAATAAAAAAAGAAATATGATGATCATTGTCAGCACTGAGCAATGAGGCCCAATGAGAGGTGGTTAGGACATGAAGGCTCTGCACTCCCCAGTAGGCTGCCATTACTGAGGGAGTGGTCAGAATGGTTTGTGCCCTCTTGCTCTCTGTGTTCATGCACACTTGTTTGTCTACTCTCCATCCTATGCCAGTCAGAAGGCTCTCACCAAGTCAGCATCATAGCTATGGGAGACTTCCCAGGCTCTAGAATGGCCAGCCAAATAAACCTCGTATTTCAGCACTAGAGGTTGAATTTAGGGCTTTGTACCTGCTCTATGAGTGGTTTACCTATAAGATATATTTCTGATCCATCCAATCATTTCTTTCTGTATTATTTAGTTTGTGGTACTCTCTCATAGCCACAGAAAATGACTATGACAAGCAAACATACATTTGTCGATTTGGAGCAACACTACTAAAACTTTCCATAAAATACTCATGATAAAACAGAGGAATTCATTATATTTAAATAAAGCAACAAAAACCTTTGTTATCTAGAATGTTGAAATCAGTATTTTCTGGCAAGCCAATCCTTTGGGTTATTTGTATATAAGGGTAAAATATATATCACATGAAAAAGGACATAATTTTTTCTGTACCTGGCACTCCATAATAAGGAAGCATCTTTTCTAAGGGCTTTCTTTTGTAGAAAAATGGTTATGTAGTACCACATACAAGAATGGCCAATTTGTACTTGTTTTAACTACTATTTACATTTTAAATTAACAGAAAATTTAATGTATGTCTTAATTTCTGGAGAATTAAGAAATGTCTGTTTGAGAATGAAATTTTCTTGAAAGATTTATATGACAAAACATATACATATATCTCACATATACATATATATGTTATACACACATACACCACACAAATACACACACACACACACACACACACATATATATGTATATATATATATATACATGTACACATATATACATATACATGGAGTTCAAGGAAATTATGTGTCTCAGCAAATATTGAAACAGCAAGACTACTTTAGATCAAATCAATCATTTTTTTCTCTTTAAAATTTACAAGATGAATATTGTAGGAGGAAGAGTGGGCTACTGGTTCTGGTAGTTTTCAAAAATCTCTCAATAAACATCTTCCAGTGAAACTTGCATGGGTCTGGTGACAGTGAGGAAGAAAGGGAAGATTCAATTTTGATGACATTAAGAGCATATTTCAGTAAAAATTAATGATGATTATACAAGATTCTAAACACTTTCCACATACCAGTCAACACCAGAGCTGAAAGAAGATATGTAATTAATGCCACAACAGCCAGAGAACACTGCCAAGCTCGTTGTCACCCATAAAAGGAGCGCCGGCGCTGCCGCACTGTTGTTGCTTGCTATGTTTTATGTAAATATTTGTTTTCAATAAAAAGACCCATATGGAACAAAAATGCTCTATTTACTTTTGAGAGCCTTCTGGCATGCCTGTAGGATAAGCAATAAGAGGAATCTTCAAGCTAAAGTCACAGGGTGTGTGTAAGGGAATTTTATGGGCACAAGAATGGTGTTCTTTTTGTTTTGTTTTGTTTTGTTTTGTTTTGTTTTGTTTTGTTTTGCTTTTGCTTTTGCTTTTGCTTTTGCTTTTGCAAGTGGACTGAACTGCCCATGATTGATTGACACACTTCAATTGAAAAGTGTACAATTACTGAATTGTCCAGAACCTCTTCCTCTTGAAGGAAGAACCAGTTCTTTTCTGGAAACTATTTCTTGGTTAGCGATCATCCCTCTCTATAAACTTATTTCTACTCTGCCAGAGCAGGAGATAGGACAGGGAACACAAAACAGGCTGGCATCTTTCCATTAGGTTTTCCCAGTTAGGATCTATGGAAGAGCAACTCTTTACTCTCAGAGAGTCAAACCAAGGAGACTCCTGGCTGCCACAGAAAATAACCAAGCTGACAAAAGGCAGTGTCCTATCAGCAAGCCAGGGTGGTGTCCTATCTCCTCTGGACCCTGACTACTGATGTCTGCACTATTAACTAGAAAGGCGTGCGGTGTATCAACCTCTTCTATATGCCTAGGTTAGCATTTTGGTTTTCCAGCTAATTGAGCAATATAGCTTTATCTCTTGAACCTGGTTAACTCTAGTAAGATGATTCCATTCAGTCTATAGAATTCTTGACACACACATGGGCACACACACATATGTCCATGAATGCTTATATCTTTGATGACTATTAAAAGTTTTTACATTTGTATTTTTCTGCATTAGAAAAAGTAATATATGTGTTTTATTACATAGGTCAATTAGAGCTTTTAATTTATATATGCATAAATTAAACTCTCTCTGTCTCTCTGTCTCTGTCTTTCTCTTTCTGTCTCTCTCTGTCTTTCTCTTTCTCTCTGTCTGTCTCTGTCTGTCTCTGTCTCTGTCTGTCTCTGTCTCTGTCTGTCTCTGTCTCTCTCTCTCTTTGTGTGTGTGTGTGTGTGTGTGTGTGTGTGTGTGTGTGAATTTGGGGTATGAAACTAGAAGGAGGACCATAAAAGAGGGAAAGGAACTCTGTGGAAGACAGCGGAGTACTAGAGCACAGGTGAAGTGGAAATGGAAGGGACCAAGGGATTCTGGGAATGGGAGGAGAAGAGAGGGGAACAAAAACATGACCAGATTTTATATGACAATGCCACAATAAAATCTCTTATTTTTTTATGATGTCTTCAAAATAAACCAACAAAGCCATTTCCCCCAACCCCCTTCCCTTCCCTTCCCTTCCCTTCCCTTCCCTTCCCTTCCCTTCCCTTCCCTTCCCTTCCCTTCCCTTTCCTTTCCTTTTCCCTTTCCTCTTTCTTTCTTTCTTTCTTTCTTTCTTTCTTTCTTTCTTTCTTTCTTTCTTTCTTTCTTTCTTTCTTTCTTTCTTTCTTTCTTTCGTATCCTAGGCTGGCCTGGAACTCAGAGATCTTCCTGCCTGACGTCTCTCAAGTGATATTACTGAGAAATGCTTCCCCTACTTGGCTCTCCTCCAGAAAACTAACTGATTTATCCAAACAAGAGACCCAAACCAAAACCAAAACCATATTTATATAGTTTACTATACTGTAACGCTTGCAAATTTTGATTCATTGTTCTTCAGGTTTCTATGAAACTACTCTCTTTTTCATAAATCTCATGGCTTCACGTTTATCTCTTAGGAACTCAGATCTAGGCACCGCTAGGTGTGATTCTTGGGTTTTCCCTATTACCCTTATAAATATGTGGAATGTGAGGAGGAGAGATGAATCAAGGCTCTGGGAAGATGCTGGCTGTGTGAGCTTGAGGAGTTGAATTTGGATTCTTAGAGCCATATAAGTAGCTCGGATGGCAGCAAATGCCTGTAATCTCTGCGCAGTCGGTGGAGACAGACAGATCTAGAGAGCCCACTGCTCAGGCAGTCTAACTGATCTGTGAGTGTCCATTTTAGTGAGTGATTCTGTCTCAAAATATCATATGGGGAACAATGAAAATGACACCTGATATTGTCAAACTCTGGCCTCCACATACATCTGCATACAAATAGGTATGCACATAGGTATACACTATCCAGATACATGCATAATAAATAAAGATCAAAGCAGAAATAAATGACAAGAACATAAAGTTACAAGATGATGGGGAGTATAGATGCAGAGGCTGACCTTGCTGGAAGAAGAGAGACATTCCCTAGCAGAGGCTGCAAGCCAAGTACGGATCATGAAAAATTAGTCCGTTTGGAACAAGAATGGCGGAGTTTCCATTGTTTTCACAGTGGTTGCTCTGTCATAGGAAGCCTGCTGCTCAAATGAGATGCACAGATATGAAAAAATGGAAAGGATATGTAAGGAGAGAGAAGAGTGTAATAATTGGTGCTTCATTATAGAGATGGTTATTTTGCAATTGTAATAATGGCAGAAATTGGGGAAGAGAGACAGTCAAGATCTTTTTTTTTCCAATTTTTTATTAGATATTTTCTTTATTTACATTTCAAATGCCATCCCGAAAGTCCCCTATACCCTTCTCCCGCCCTGCTCCCCTACCCACTCACTCGCAGTTCATGGCCCTGGCGTTTCCTGTATTGGGGCATACAAAATTTGCAAGACCAGGGGCCTCTCTTCCCAACGATGGCCAACTAGGCCATCTTCTGCTACATATGCAGCTAGAGACACAAGCTCTGGGGGTACTGGTTAGTTCATAGTGTTGTTCCACCTATAGGGTTGAAGACCCCTTTAGCTCCTTGGGTATTTTCTCTAGCTCCTCCATTGGATGCCCTGTGTTCCATCCTATAGATGACTATGAGCATCCACTTCTGTATTTGCCAGACACTGTCATAGCCTCACCAGGGGCAGCTATATCAGGGTCCTTTCAACAAAATCTTGCTGGCATATGCAATAGTGTCTGTGTTTGGTGACTGATTATGGGATGGATCCCTGGGTGGGGCAGTCTCTGGATGGTCCTTCCTTTCGTCTCAGCTCCAAACTTTGCCTCTGAAACTCCTTCCATGGGTATTTTGTTCCCTATTCTAAGGAGAAATGAAGTATCCATGCTATAAAAAGAGCTCACTGAACAGTTGAATTAATGTGGATGTTTCAACAATATGAAACTCAAGGGTTGAGAGGTTCAAGAATATGCTGAGTGCAGGGCTATGTCCTTTCAGACATAATATTTTCTCCAGCCCTGTGCTATCTAAGCCTGGATTCAGGACCACCAGCAGAGCTCTCTGGACAGCCTAAAGAAAGAAGTGGACAGATTGTAATTGATAGATTGACTGCTTAAGGAATTATATTTGGTATATCTTTAAAAGCAATTTAATCCTTCGGCAAACATCCATATGACAGCCTGCCCAGCACACCCAGCACTGCCCCTTGGCCATGTGCCCTGGGACTCTGCAATTCGCAATTTACAGCGCTGCATGTAAATAATCCCAGTTCCCAGGCAGCTGAACATTTCTAGATCTGCTCCTGAGCTTTTGTCATTTCTCTTCATTGCCATTAAAAAAAAAAAAAATCTCCCAGACAAAGGAAGGATTTCCGCGCCCAGTGATGTCTTCCTGGCTGATTCGGCCTTTTTCACACTTGCTCTCACTGATTCTTGTTGGTCTTGAGCAAAGCATGATTTAGCTGGGCCACATCCACAGCAGAGAACAAGGCGAGCCTCTGTCTGAAGGAGATTAAGATCTAAGAAAGCTAGACAACAAAAGCCTGTGCTTCCTCGGGGAGAAGAACTCAGGGATTTTCACAAGGGACTTGGGATGAACTTCCTCCCATGTCGGAAAGTGACATGGGGCTGCCCAAGGCTCCACTAGGACAGACTGGAATCTGGAGAGTTAGCCTCCATCTCTCTAAAGACCCAGATTGTTCCAGATTTATCTACATTGACCATTTGACTCTGTAACAAAGCAGAGTTGACTGTTTTGGTTAAAGTTTCTATTGCTGTGAAGAGATGCCATGGCCAGAGCAACTCTTATAAAGGAAAACATTGAATTGGGGCTGGCATATAGTTCAGAGGTTTGGTTCATGTGATGGTTTGTACATGTTTGGCCCAGGGAGTGGCATTATTATAAGGTGTGGCCCTGATGGAGTAGGTGTGTTACTGTGGATTTGGGCTATAAGACCCTCATCCTAGCTGCCTAGAAGTTAGTATTCTGCTAGCAGCCTACAGATGAAGATGTAGAACTCTCAGATCCTCCTGCACCATGTCTGCCTGGATGCTGCCATGTTGCTGCCTTGATGATAATGGACTGAACCTCTGAACCTTTAAGCCAGCCCCAATGAAATGTTGTCCTTATAAGAGTTTCCTTAGTCATGGGGTCTGTTCACAGCAGTGAAACCCTAACTAAGATAGTTCATTTTTGTCACAGAAGAAAGTGTGGAGGTGGAGAGGCAGACATGGTGCTGGAGAAAGAGCCAAGAAGAGTCTACATCTAGATCACCAGGCAGCAAGAAGAGAGAGATACTGGGCCTGGCTTGAGATTCTGAAGACTCGAGGTCTGCCTCCAGTGATATACTTCCTCCAACAAGGCCATATGTACTCCAACAAGGCTATGCCTCCTATTAGTGCCATTTTTTTATGAGCTTATGGGAGGGGGGAGTCATCTTAATCCAAAGCCCCACAGTGACAAAATCATCAAGGATTACTTCAGAGTTAGCAGCAAGTGAAATAGTTAATGATGTTGTTGGTCCACAGAGTTGAGACATCCTAGAAACCTCTTCACAGAGAGTTAGTTTCTCTAAGAAGCTTCGTGGTCATCTCACAGTTGGCCCTTCCCATCATAGAGGCTGGTTGTCATAACAGACATGACCACAGATCTGCCATATTAAATGGTGCATTAGTATCTTAGTCAGGGTTTCTATTCCTAGACAAAACATTATGACCAAGAACCAAGTTGGGGAGAAAAGGGTTTATTCAAGCTTATACCTCCAAACTGCAGGAAGTCAGGACTGGAACTCAAGCAGGTCAAGAAGCAGGAGCTGATGCAGAGGTCATGGAGGGATGTTTCTTACTGGCTTGCTTACCCTAGCTTGCTCAGCTTGCTTTCTTATAGAACCCAAGACTACCAGCCTAAGGATGGTCCCACCCACAAGGGGCCCTCCCCACTTGATCACTAGTTGAGAAAATGCCTTATAGCTGGATCTCATGGAGGAATTTCCTCACCTGAAGCTCCTTTCCCTGTGATAACTCCAGCTTTGTCAAGTTGACACAAGATCAGCCAGTACAATTAGTTACATTTTCTTGCTGTGATACAGCACCATGACCAATGTAAACTCGTGGAAGGAAGAGTTTATTTGGCTTACAGTTCCAGAAAGAGTCCATCACTATCATTAGAAAGCAGCAGTTAGGGTGCCTGGAGCAGGAAGCTGAGTGTTCTCATCTTGAACCACAAACACAGAACAGAGAAAGCAAACTAGCAATGGTTCAAGTCTTTAAACTCTCCAAGCCCACACCCAGAGACATACTTCCTCTAGCAAGGCAGGGCCTCCTATACCTACTCAAATAGCATCACCAACTCTGATTGAGACGATAAATATAGCAATAAAGAATACGGGCGCGCGCGCGCGCGCGCACACACACACACACACACACACACACACACACACCACATAACCGTGAGTGAGACTCTCATGGAAAACAGCATACTTGAAAGCAATCATTACATTGAAAAATTGGAAAAAGTATGTGAACAGACTCAGAAAAGATGTTTGCCTAAAATGATTTTAAAAGCTCCCAAATCTTCAGGTTGAATACACAAGGATATTTTTCTCTATCAGAGTCAGTGTACAATCATTTTAAATTATTGGGCTTTTTTTTTCAAATGCACAACTTTAACAGCCAATCACAAAACATTACAGAGAAGAGGCAAAACATAGCTTTTTCAAGGAGCAGTAAATCAGCAGTAAATTCCCTGTGGTATGTGTGTGTGTGTGTGTGTGCATGTTTGTGTGCATGCTTTATTGCTATATTTATTGTCTCAATCAATAATTTTTGTATCATAGGCATTTGAGTTTATAATATTTTTACATTTTTTCAAAGTTATGCTTAGTGAACATGGCATTCCCTTGCAAGGAAGCCAAGTCACTTTGGGATGTTTAAGCTGTAAGTTAGAGAACATGGAATACTCCTTCAGGTAGTTCAGACATGGGATTCCATCTATATTGCTTTCCTAGAGGTTAGCTAGAGGGCAAACCTTCGGTTCACCTAGACTATGCCAGGCAAGAACCAGGGCAAGCAAGGGCAATTATAATGTCACAGATTTCCCTGTCAGGCTTTGACTCAGGCTTTTCCTAGATGGGGAATTTGCATTTTGGCTTTGATAGCTGACTGATTTCCAGAGCTCACAGAAAGTTGTTTCAGGCAGTTGCTAGTTGTTTAACTTTTCCATAAGTGATGAGGGCTGGAACTTCGTACTTTAGCATTTTGCTGACACCAACGCCATCTTTATAATACAATTAAAAGTTGGTACAAAAACATGTGGTGCTGTGAACTTACTTGTGTGTCTTCCCGGCATGCATCTCTAAGCTGGGCTAGGAACTAGGATGGGTGAGCAGCACATCAGCAGGGCACTGTGGTACCTGGTTCTAATTGTTTATGTACAGTCCTATGCGGGCCTCTGAGGAAGGGCAGAGGTGACATGTCTCAAGAAGCTTTCCTCTGCCAGGCTGTATTTTCCCACTTAACATTTAGTGCTGATTTTCTGTTAGAGATGAAGAGATTAGACAAAGTTGGCTGCCAGTGTAACTGTCCTTTTGACCTTTTCTTGAACACAGGAAGTAGGTCCATCGGTTCAGATTTATGTCAATTTACAAATGAGGGTAGATGATTGCATTGCAGATGAATTACCTTTTGATTGAGGTGACCCAGAAAGGGAAGCTGTTTTAGTAGAGACCTTCTGCTCTTAGCAATTGGCTTTTAATGACCAATTTCCTTACACATCAGTTCACTAGATGGTTAGGTTCAGACATCTTTTGTCCACCTCTGATGCTGGGGAGTAGAGGCAAAATAAAGTATAGACACTAATTAAACTGGCTTCTGTGACAGGGAGTTGGGGCTGCCATAAAGGTGCTAAGGAAGGTCAGAAGTGGAAGGAAGCAGTCCATGATGTTAAATGATGGATCACCTAAGCAATTAAGCTCTTGACCTTGAAGTTTCCTTACTACAGGATGGTTCTTACTGCTAGGATTTATAAAGCAACAGTGGATATAGGTTCATTAGAAGTACTTATCATGAATAAAATTTGTTATAAGCACATATTTCTATGGTCCTAGACAGTTGGGCTACTCTTTGGCTTCCATGCATGTCTTCTGAAAACAAATAAATCAGTAGCAGGTATAGCAAGATGGCTAGGCAGGTGTGGTCACTTGCCAAGGAAACTGATGAGCTAAATTTGATCCTAGGACTTAAGTGGTGGAAGGGAAACTGATTGAAAAGTTTTCCTCTGACCTCTGAATGTGTAGTCTCTCTCCCAACTCGCACACAAATAAGTAAATAAATGTAGCAAAAGAGAACTTTGTAAAACAAAACTTAGTAGCTCCTTTGGAAAATGACAAATTTAAGTGTTTGCATTTTCGTTTTTGCTGTTCTATGATGCATACAGTGTATTATCATGGCAGTCACGGGACTCTTTCTTTTGTCGATTTAAGGAAAACTTTCAGGGCTTTTTACAGTGATAATTTATAGTGTTGAGTATTTAGGTAATACTTAAATGGTTAAGGAAGAGCAGGAATCGTTACATCAGAAACACAAGCTAAGTCTTAGGGTTGATTTAAATTTTACTCATTGTTATCCCCTGTGAGACCTGCAGGAAGTGAAGGGACACACAAAATATCACATTTTGTATGACAGACAGTATGACCACTGAGCAAATGGAGAGCCACTACACATAAGTATGCATAAATAATTATAGATATCCACAGGCTGATATCTATAGACTGCTATTGTTTTGATTTCCTTTTGAATGAAATGAGTATGTTCTTTTCTGCTCCCTAACATGTTCATTGAAGAAGGAGTAGTAGAAAGACTAGAGATGAGTTTTACATTACATTAATTGCTGTATTTTTCAATGAGCTTTCAAAATAAAACATTCAGAGCTATGCTCTAGTCACAGTGAGGAACACGATGAGGCCCGAATATGTATTTCTATGGGAATGTTTTTAAAAACCATTTCATGAATAAAAAAATAAATATCATTCCACATTAGTTGTGGTGACAATCCAGGGTTATAATAAAATCTTCTTTATTTGAGATGAATTTTGAACCACTTGTAGATATTGGCAGATTGAACGTGCTGGAGTGTCAGTTTCAGGATGAACCATGTTGGCCCCACCCGTCGTTTGGAGAGAGGGAAGCTTTATTTTCATATCTTGGAGAGCAGTCACTTGGCCTTGGTGAGTGGTCATCCCCAGATGAGCTCAACACATAGCACAGGTCAGAGTGGAAAAATGAGCATCCATCTCTTTTGCAAAATCACTAAGATTTCCTATTACGTTTTGTAATTGACCTTTAGCCTGGAGTAGTTCACTCCTGACTATAACTGCCTTCTGCTAATCTCAGAGAACAAACTTTTGGGTCTGAGAAAATCATTGAAGTGTCCTTTAAAAGTCTAAGTCTTCTGATCCAAAGTCATCAGAAGGCTTAGAACTCAATTGCCCTTGAGCCTGAGAGAACTTTGGTTTAAGTCTGGAAAATGAAGCCTCTCTTAACCCCCCTCATCCGGCAGACCTCCAGATTGGAAACAAGAAAATTTTAATAATCTGGACATAGACTTATTTCCCCCTAAAGTTTCTATACCAAAATCCCCAAGCCCTTAATGGATGCCATAGCAACTTATCCTTCCCTAATAATTAGTTCTTGTAATTTTCTATCTATTGTAAGAACCATCTACCCTACACAGTTTTCGTGTTTCTTGTTTGAAGTTTAGTGTTTTTGTTCCTTGTATTCCGGAAAACAGTGTAGGAAACATAATGACATTTTACAGCTCCCAGGTGAGTTATTTTAAAATGAGAAGGTTACACTCAGGAAACTCCCTGGGGGGAGCCTTGACTTGGTTGCAGTACCGTCTTTGATCTCCCTCCTCACTGCTCAGCGTGAGGGGAGGCTGTTCATAGCTCCTGCTGGCTTAGCTATGTTTTTAACTGCACCACTATTTTGATTCCAGTGCCTGACTCATCTCTCAGCTCACCTCTCAGCCTTTAAGGCAAAGTCTTGAAGGTAGGAGATGAGGAGTGTCAGTGGCAGACCAAAGAGATTAGCTTGAGGTCCATAACTGAAAATGAAAACACCCAGAAAGTTTAGATCCAGTGTTCCAATCTCCTGTCTTACACTTAGCCTCTTGAGCTGTCAGTGTTACCTACCTGAAGTTTGTCCTTTGAAGAAAATTTGAGCTAAAATAAACAAAACCTCACAGCTCAATAAAGTAGAAAAAAAATCCCTAGTAATAATGAATGTATTTCAAGAAGATAAATAATAAAATGTATTTAACAAACTCCAGTAGATTTTTTAAATGATTGTAGGATGCTTGTGTGTCTATTTGTAAACTCTAGACTTGTTTCAATTATATATCACTGAAATATGAAAGATACTTAGATAAACTAATTTAAAAGAATGCTAAAAATGATATATTTTTAACGGTAAGTCAAGTAATGTCTTCAACTCTTTGTTTAGATCCGACTGACTTAAAATAGTTTTCTCAGTATTGAAATATGAAGCAGTTCATAGATGCCAAATGGAGACAGAAATCTTGTTCAAGTGGAAAATAGGTTTAAACACTCTCAATGCCCAGGCAGAGCTATGGACATTGGGGAATGGAAGGACCGATGCTTAGCCTAAGTTAAGACGAATGATCTTTTGGAATGGGGAGAAAGCTGTTTTGTTTGAGTCCACTGTTGGAAGTGAATAGATTTGCCAGAATTTTCTTCAATATCATATACCTATGCAACGATTTATAGAAGCTGTAGCTTCAGTTGAGTGGTTTTCTTTTAAGTAAATTCATGACTCTACTTGTGAAACTCTGAAAATTCAAAACACAGGAAATACCTGATGGGAAAGAGAGCGATGGGAAAGAGAGCGAGTGGACAAAACTACAAACTTTTAAAATGCAACACAGAGAGAAGAATATAATGTTTTCCACCAAACCTATTTTCTTCAGCTTCAGGAAATTTTTTTTTTAACAGAATCGTACTTACCACATTGATGTAAATTCCCTTCACTGATAATAAATGACAGTTGACTCTTTAGATTCAGCCTTAGAATTTCCAATATCAGCTTTTAACCATTCCTTAAATTCTCCTGAATGCTGCATGAACCACTTCATGTGTTCACTCCTGGTTTTCTTTGCCCTCTTCCCTCATTATCATAAGTACTGTCCTTGTACATGGAATAAAACTCATCCCAGACTGCCTACCTGCTTAGGAGCTCAGTAGTGTCAACTGGATGATGAATGACTTGCTGATGTAACTAGGGATAAAATAGAGGAGGGTTTGAACTATACGCCCTGCACTAAACAAGTAGCATAACAAATGAAAATGGGGATGAATCTTGCAAATAGGTAAAAAGATATTGGGAGGTGGAGAAAGAAAGGGAGGAGCAGAGTAAAAGAGGAGGATAATATGGTTGGAGAGGTAGAGGAGCAGAAGGAGGAGGAGGAGGAGAAGGAGGAAGAGAGATGGGAGGGGGAGGGAAAAAGGAAAGAGGGAAAAAAAAAGAAATTTATTCTGTAGTCTTCCAAAGCAACTGGATTCATAGTTGCACAAGTGATGCCTGATAATGATTAAAGACTGTAAAATAGGCACTTGGCTTGCTGTCCAGACCAGCTGAAGTTGGGTAGTTTGCATAGAGGTTGAGCGCTGTGTGAATCATCTCTTTGCACCCTCCACCCATTTTCAGTATCTCAGCCACATCCCCACAGGTCTCCACAGCTTCTGCTTTTGCTTCATCCTTCCCTGCAGCTTTTCTGCTTCACAAACACTCTGCATGTGCCTTTTCAAGTCAGTGTTTCCCAAGTAAGATTAATTTCCACGTTTACCCTCAGAGTGAGCCCTTAATCTGCTATATTGAGTGAATAGAAAAATTCTGCCACATTGGCAGACTGTTCTGAATTTCAGGACTTAAAGCCAAATGGATGGTTGACCAGAGGAGGAAAAGGCTATAGCCATCTCCGTGTTCTTTCCCTCTCACACGCACATGCTCAGCAGCGCTGCACATGCAACCAATGTGACTAGCTTCCAAATGTAACCTCAGGCCAGTTCTTGTAAAGCCGGGAATTTAAGTGAAAAAGGGAGGCCAAGTTCTCCTACCCTCCGTGTCTGTCTGATTTAAATATTTCCTCCTGCCCTGCACCTTAGTCTCTCTGTGTTATTCTCTAAAGAAGCATCTGTAAAATGCTTACATTTGGTGGGAAGATAATGTGACTTTTCCTCAGCTCTGTTGTGTTTGAGACTTGGCAAATGAACAGTTCTTTGGAAAAAGGTTGTTGAAATCCACTCAAGAAGCATTTTAATTGACTCATCCCAGGAAAAGTAATAATTCTTCAGTGTACTTAGAGACCTTAGAGGTCTTATTGGATTTCTACTTAGTACACCTTAATATGAGAAGTTTAAAATAATACTTTACACCAAAGGAAAAAAAATCCATTTAATACAGTGTTTCTCCTATTGACGTCTACTGAAGATAATAAGAAGTAATGAGTCTTTTGCTGTTGAATTAATTTATGCAGAGAAATATATATTTATACATGCATGCATATTTATATACATACATGTACCTTTACGTAATTGTCTAAATAAATCAATAAGTGTAATAAAGTCAAATGACAGCACAGCAGGTGAGTCAGGTTTTGCAACATGACTTAAGTGAGGGCAATTCAATCCCAAGCAAGGTTTGCTTTATCATCTTTGGTTTGCTTCCTGTTGCATGATAAAACATTCTGACCAAAATAACCTTGGGAGGAACAGGTTTATTTCAGCTTACAGTCCACCATGTAGGGAAGTCAGGACAAGAACTCAATGCAGGAACCTGGAGGTAGGAACTGAAACAGATGTCATGGAGCAATACTAGCTACTGACTTGGTCTCTTGCTCGCTCAACCAGGACCCCTTGCTTAGGGATGGCACTGCTCATAGTGGGCTGGGTCCTCTCACATCAATCAGCAAAGAAGAATATGTGTCACAGAAACGCATGTCCACACACCAATCTGGTGGAGTTATTTCCCAAATTGAGACTCCCTCAGATAACTCTGGGCTGGGTCAAGATGAAAGCTGAAGGTAATTAGGAGTCTTTTAAATCACTATCCCAGCCCAAAGGAGCTTGTCATATTGTCTGTCATAGTGTACCTTAAACGTTTTTAAAAAGTTTTGCAAACTCTTCATTGTCCTGCCCTTTATTTATTATCAATTATAGCTAGCCCAACTTCTGGTTACACTTTCCAAACTCTAACACACTGACTTCTGAAAAAAAACAAAAAAACAAAAAACAAAAAACAAAAAATCAAAAAGTAACAACAAAGTCTCAAAAAGTCCCTTTAAGATAGATGAGTTCATCTTACTGACTGGACAACTTTGAGTTTTGACTCGTACTTTTGCACTGGCTGCAAGTTAAAGAGAAATGGCATGGTTTAGAATAAGAAGTGGCAGGTGTGCCACACATGTACTCTGTACCCAAACCAAGAGAGGAGCAAGTGGCACTGCAGAGAAACAGCTCAGCTTTACTGAAGATTCGTAAGAATCATTGGTAAAACTTAGAAGAGAAGCAGTGGCAAGAGGGACCAGTTGATGGCTTGTTCTTGGTACTCATCTGATGGCCACTTCTTTACTTTTTTCATACTCTTGTTCCAAGCTCTTCATGACCACCATCTGGCCCTCCTTGTCCCTGTCTGTCCACTGCTTTCTTAGAGCAGAGCCTGGAGTTGCTCTTATCTGCTCCTCCTCCTCCTTCTGCAATGACTCATGTTGCATCTCCTCACTCTTCCGATGTGGGACACTGAAGGACAGGTAACCTCTTCTCTCTCTGCCACTGCGTATCCTCTCTCCTGTGTCAGCTGCTGCCAGTGTTCGTCGGCCACCAATCATTCTTTTCATAACAACCCCCCCACCCGCCCATGCTCAATACCCAGATTTGATTTTCCTAGTGCCAAATTCAACTTACTCTTCTCTCAGAAAAATTATACTGATTAGCTGACTAGCCCTTCTCCTCTTGTTGTCACGTTCCAAATCTGCATGCCCTCCTGCCTTAGGTATCTCAGAGAATAAAGGTCCCCCAAGGTTCCTTTATGTCCCCATTTCTTAGACCTGCTATTCTGTAGACTTGACGGGTCTGAAGTTTCTTATAGTCTTTATGGCCTTCTAAATATAGAATTGTCATCAGCAAATAGGAATAATTTCACTATTCCTTCCTTATTTTTATTTTCTATATTTACTTCTCTCATGTTATTACTTGATGATAGTTTCCCATTGAATTGGGCAGAACAGTGTCCTGTCATCCTGCTCCTAGTTTTAAATGACATCTGTTCAGCCCTTTCCTACTCAGCTTTTCCATAGTTAGTTCAGTGTTCACCGTGAATCTGTCACATACAGGCCCTGATGTGTTGGGATATGTTTCTTCTGTGGCTTCTTTCTGTAGACATTTTTACTAAGAAGGGATTTGAGATTTTTGTCAACTGTTCTGCATGTATTGAGATGGCCATGTAACTTTTGTGCTTGACCCTATTCATGTGCTATTTTATATTTCCTGGTTTGTGTATCCAAGGCAATCCTTGTAGCCTTGGAATGGAACTGATGCTATCAAATGTGATATATTTAATGTGCTCAGTTTGTGTATATTCTGATGAAAGAAACTGTCTCCAAATTTGCCAAGGAAATTGATATGTAGTTTTCTTTTTTTGTGATTTTTTTTTTTTTTTTTTTTTGGCTTTTGGTAACAGGGTAATTCTGAATTCATGGAATAAGTATATCAGTACCACTTTCCTTTATAGTTTGTAGGATAATTTGAGAAACATTGAATATCCTTTACAAATATGACAATATTTAGTGAATGTGAGTAAATTTGTCTGCTCATCAGCTTTTGATTGTTGGGATATTTTTATGGCTGCATCGGTTTTATATTTTTTAATTATGAGCCTAGCCTTTAATGACTAAGCCATCCCTCCAGCGTGACTACATCATTTCAGTGGCTTGGTTTGCTAAGTTTTTCTGTCTTATTCATTCAATTTGGGCATAACACATGTACTAGAAAATTACTCAATTCTAGCTATACTCATTCACATTCAGATATTTGAAACTTTCCCTAATGATTCCTTGGATTTCAGTGTTATCTGTTATAATAGTTTATTTTTGTATTTAGTTCCTTTCACTTGGTTTTTCCTCTCAATTTCTTTTGGTTAGCTTGTTTAAAAGCTTGCCAATCTTTTCAGAGAATCAACTCTTTGTTTCATAAGTTATTTTTAGCTGTGGTTTGGAATGGGTAGGATCAAGACAGATTTCATACATGTATAAAATTATCAAAAAGCAAATAAAGGATAAGATATTTATATTATTTAAAAATTCTATTCCATTAATTCAGTGCTGGCATTTATCTTTTTTTTTTCCTGCTAATTTTGGGCTAGCTTGTTCCTGTTTATTTAAGTCTCTGAGATGGTTCATTGGGTGACAAAATTGAGATTGGTTTTATACTTATGGATACTTATAGCTCTAATGCTCTCCCTTAGAACTGTGTTTGCCATACTATATGGATTTGGAGAAATTGTAATCCCATTTTGATTTGGTTCCAAACATCTTATCCATCCCAACTTCTCCATTGACCCACTTATTCAAAGGTGTATTTTTCAATATATTTCTGTATTTTTTAAACATTTAAAATATTTTTCTCAGTTTTGGAGTCAAGCTTCTTTCCACTGTGATAAAATATAACACAAGAATTATTTCATTTTAAATGTTTTTTTTTTTTTAAGTTTGGCTTTGTGACCTAAAATATGACCTATTTTGGAGAAAGTTCTAAGAGTTGATGAAAAGAATGCATACCGCGCAGTTGCCGGATAGAACAGTCTGTAAATACATGCCTGTTAAGTTCACTTCATCTGTAGGGTATCTTAACTATTAAGTTTATTCATTAATCTTTTGTCTGGACAATAGACCCATCAGTGATAATGAAACATTAAAGTTACCTGTTAATGTTATACAGAGTCTCTTTGCCATCTCATGTCGAGAAGTGTTTATTATATGAAATTAGGAATACCAATGCTTTGTGCATATATACATGTAAAATTAACTATTATCATGAGACATTGTTTCTCTTACCAACATGAAATGCACACTTCTTTGCATATCCTGGTTAATGGCTTGAAATTTGCTTTTATTGGTTAGGAATATAGGTGTTCCTACTCTGTCCTCTATTTGCCTGGAGTATTTTGAACGTTTTTCTATCCTTTACTTTTAGGTTCTGTGTAAATTTGCTTGTGAGTCTTATTTCTCACGTGTAGCAAACATCTGGGTCTTAATTCTTAGCACAAGCAGCCATTCTACAGCTTTCCATTGGAGAATTAAGACATTTATGTTCAAAGATAGGATGGAAAACTACACATGATGATTCCCTGACATTTTATGGTTTCTAATGTTTGGCTCTTTGCTAGTTTTTATTTGATTATCTACTGTGGTAGTTTGAATGTGCTTGGACCATAGAGTGTGGCTTTGTTAAAGGAAGTGTGCCACTGTGGCTGTGGGCTTTAAGAGCACCCTCATAGACTCAGGGTGTGTGTGTGTGTGTGTGTATATATAGCTGTAAAGGGGTTTATGGAGGGGAAACTGGGAAAGGGAATAGATAACATTTGAAATGTAAATAAGTAAAATATCCAATAAGAAATTAAAGGAAAAAAAAAAAGGACCCTCACCCTAGCTCCCTGGAAGTCAGTATTCTGCTAGCAGCCTTCACATAAAGATGTAGAACTCTCAGCTCCTCCTGCACCATGCCTGCCTTGATACTGCCATGTTCCTGCCTTGATGATAATGGGCTGCACCTCCAAATCTATAAGCCACGTCCAATTAAATGTTGTTCTTATTAGAGTGAGGGGAGCAACAATGTCAACCAGACAGACCTCCTGGAGCTCCCAGGGACTGGACCACCAACCAAAGAGTTCACAAGGAGGGACCCATGGCTCTGGCCGCATATGTAGCAGAGCGTCGTGGCCTTGCTGGATATCAGTGGGAGGAGTGGCCCGTGGTCCTGTGGTAGTTCAATGCCCCAGTGTAGGGGAATGACATGGCATGGCAGGAGAGCAGGAGTGGATGGGTGGGGGAGCATCCTCATAGAGGCAGGGGAGAGGGGATGGGAAAGGAAGTCTTTAGAAGGTAGACCTGGAAAGGGGTTAACATTTGAAATGTAAATAAATAAAATATCCTATTAAAAAATAGAAAAAGAAACAACATACCAGAAAAAAATAAAAGAGTTGCCTTGGTTATGGCGTCTCTTCATGGTACTAAAACCCTATTCAAGACATCTACTTTCACTGGTATTGTTTGTTTGTTTGTGTTTTGCTTTTGATGGGCACAATAATTTATTGTTTATACACCCCCCCCACACTTTATTGGATATTTTCTTTATTTACATTTCAAATGTTTTCTCCTTTCCAGGTCTCCCCTTCAGAAACACTATATCCCAACCCCTCTCCCCCTACCTCTATGAGGATGTTCCCAGACCTACCACCCCCCCTCGGCATTTCCCTACACTGGAGCATCAAACACCCTCAGGCCCAAGGGAATCTCCTCCCACTGATGTCTAACAAGGGCATCCTCTGCCACATATGTGGCTGGAGCCTCCATGTGTATTATTTGGTTCGTGGGCCAGTCCCTTGGAGCTCCATGGGGTCTGTTGACACTGTTGCTCCCTCCATGAGGCTGCAAACCCTCTCAGCTCCTTCAGTTCCTTCTCCAACTCCTCCATCAGGAACCCTGAGCTCAGTCCAATGGTTGGCTGTGAGCATCTGCCTCTGTATTTGTCAGCTTCCGGGTTTGGGGACTGTAGATGGGTTTGATCCCCAGATGGGGCAGTCTCTGGCTGGCCTTTCCTTCAGCCTTACTCCACATTTGTCTCCATATTTTCTCCTGTGAGTATTTTGTTCACCCTTCTAAGAAGCACTGAAGCATTGACACTTTGGTTTTTCTTCTTCTTGGACTTCATATGATCTGTGAATTAAATCTTGGGTATTCCAAACCTTTGTGCTAATATCTACTTATCAGTGAGTACATACCGTGTGTGTTCTTTTGTGACTGAGTTACTTCACTCAGGATGATATTTTCCTGTGAAAATCCATTTGCCTGCGAATTTCATGAAGTTATTTGTTTTTAATAGCTGAGTAGTACTCCATTGTGTAAATGTACCACATTTTCTGTATCCATTCCTCTGTTGAGGAACATCTGGGTTCTTTCCAGCTTCTGGCTATTATAAGTAAGGCTTTTATTAACATAGTAGAGAATTTGTACTTATTACATATTGGAGCATCTTCTGGGCATATGCCCAGGAGTGGTATTGCTGGATCCTCAGGTAGTATTATGTCCAATTTTCTGAGGAACCACCAGACTGATTTCCAGAGTGGTTATACCAGCTTGCAATCCCACCAGCAAAGGAGGAGTGTTCCTTTTTCTCCACATCCTTGCCAGCATCTGCTGTCACCTGAAGTTTTGATATTAGCCATTTGGACTGGTGTGAGCTGGAATCTCAGGGTTGTTTTGATTTGCATTTCTCTGATGACTAAGAATGTTGAATATTTCTTTAGGTGCTTCTCAGCCATTCGAGTTTCCTCAGTTGAGAATTCTCTGTTTAGCTCTGTTCCCTATTTTAAAAATATGGTTATTTGGCTCTCTGGAGTCTAACTTCTTGAGTTCTTTATATATCCTGGGTATTAGCCCGCTATCAGATGTAGGATTGGTAAAGATCTTTTCCCAATCTGTTGATAGCCATTTTGTCCTATTGACAGTGTCCTTTGCCTTACAGAAGCTTTGCAATTTATGAGATCCCATTTGTGGATTCTTGATCTTAGAGCATAAGCTATTGTTCTGTTCAGGAACTTTTTCCCAGTGCCCATGTGTTTGAGAGTTTTACCCATGTTTTCTCCTATTAGATTTAGTGTATCTGTTTTATGTGGAGGTCCTTGATTCACTTGGACTTGAGCTTCGTACAAGGGGATAAGAATGGATCTATTTGCATTCTTTTATATGCTGACTGTCAGTTGAACCAGCATCATTTGTTGAAAATGCTGTCTTTTTTCCACTGTATGGTTTTAACTCCTTTGTCAAAGACCAAGTGACCATAGGTGTGTTGGTTCATTTCTCAATCTTCAATTCTATTCCATTGGTATACCTGCCTGTCACTGTACCAATAACATACAGTATTTACCAGTATTGCTCTGTAGTACAGCTTGAGGTCAGGGATGACCTCAAGTTGTACTGTAGAGCAAGAGTCATTGGTATTTCTTATTTCATGTGTTTCCACAGTGGTTACCTTTCTCTTTTGTATGTAGGATATAAGTATCTTATATAATGTTGGCTTGGTGGCAGTGAATTGTTTTAGCTTATTGTTTAGCTCTTTCCCAGAATTTTTTATTTCTCCTCTCATGCTGAGAGATAACCTTTCTGGAGTAGTTATTGTGATTCATGGTAATTTTTATCCAGGGCTTGAAACACCCATTGCAAAATCCAGTGGCTTTTTGAGCTTCTGATGAGAAATGTGCTATTTTGAAGTGTTTTGCCTTTAGGAACATTGATGCTTCTTTCTCTTGCAGTTTTCAATATTCTTATATTGTTCTACATTCTTGTCATTTTAATCCTAATATTTGAGATTATAACATTTATTTTCTGCTGAGGCCCATTTGACAATCTTAAGTGTCTCCTGGACATTAGTATTCATACTTTGATAGTTTTTGTTATTTATGTTTAGTTTTTAAGCCTTTAGTCTGTACACCTGCAACTTTTAAACTAAAGATATGTGAGTTTAGTCTTTTAACTAAACCCTGGAGTTCTTGAATGTCCTATTTATAAGCCCTATTTTGTTGTGTTTATTGTTATCAGAATGTTCACATTTATCTTAAAACCTTGAGATGCTCTCTTCTACCAGAGTTTATTTCATACTGAGTTTTTAATTTGATGAAAAGATTTTTAAAATTTATTTGTTTATTTTTTTACACTCCATATTTTATCCCTCCTACCCCCATCCACCCTCCAGCTTTTCCACATCCTATACCTCCTTCTAACCCCCCTCTGTCCAGGTGGATGCTCCCCCCTCCCACTGCCTGACCTCTAAACTCTGTGGGGCTTTCAGTCTCTTGAGGATTAGGTGCATCTTTACATCTCTAAAGATGTAAAGATTTAAAAAAAATCTTTATCCCTTTATTGAACTTTTGATTCATATCATGTGTTTTCTTCCTGATTTGCTAGGGCATATATATATATATATATATATATATATATATATATATATATATACTTTATTGGAAGTCACTGGTCTTTTAATACCTCTGTTTTGCATGATTTACCCAGTCCTTGATCAACATCACTATATTTGGACTTAGCTGTTAGAGAATTATGAGCTTTTGAAGAATTCCTGTGGGTTTGTTTTGGTCTTTCATAGTTCTTCTATTTCTACACTGAATCTGCACATCTGTTGGGATGAATGCTGCTTTGTCTTTTAGGTGAGAGCTATCTTGGAACCTGGACTTCTCATCATGTCTAGTCTCGACATACTGAATTGTTGTGGAGTATTCATTCCCAGCTAGATGTTATAGAATATTTTCCCCATTAGTTTTATAGTAGAGTTAGTGTATTTGGACTCAATCTATGCTGTTTTGGAGTCAGAGTTTTTCATTTGTCCTGCCCACCTACAAGGACAGGGTACTACTAGTAGATCAAACACATCATTTCAGAACAGAAAAGTACACAGGTATTCCTCTGTCTTCTAGTTTAGTCCATAAAGTACATTTTGGAGAAGGACAGGCACAGGCTTTCCTTCAGCTGCTGGCTCATTAGCTCTGTAGCTCCAACTTTTACTCTTTTGCTGTCTGCTGTTGCTATAAGAATAGATGCCATGCTGCTAATTTGGAGCATGGTGGTTAGCCTGGGGTTTTTGAGTTGAGGTATTCATAGTTGGTGTGGTTGTGGGTTGTATATAAGCTTTGTATGCTTACTCTTAGTTGGGATGGTGGTATAGCTCAGCAGCAAAGTATCTGTAAAAATGTCCTCCAAGTGTCATACTTAGTTCTAGCACGAAGTAAGAGCACAAAGCAAGCTGCAGCAACTGCAACAATAATTATAACAATAATAACAATAATGCCAGTACAGAAATAAAGTAAAAACCAGCGCCATTTACAAAGTTCACGATTCTAACAATAATGGCAAGAAAAGATGAACAGCAGAAATAAAACAATACTAAAGTTCTTTAATGATGATACAGAAAGAAAAACAACTTAGAGAAAAAACATGAGTAGCAGAAGTTGGGTGGGAAAGGGTCTGGAGAGGATCTGGGAGGTGTTAGTTGAGGTAAAAACATGAATATATGGTGTTAAAAATTTGAATAATTTAAAAAAGGAATATAAAGAAAGGGTATTTAAAGAATTAAAATATGGAAATCAGGAGAAATGTGAAAAATGAACTCCATATTCATGGGAGAGATTAGAAGAGAGAATTTTATAATTTGAAAAGGAAGGGAGTAAATGACTAATGAGAAAACAAAGGAAATAATAAAAACAAAATATATGTGTATGTATATATATGTATATATATGAAAAAGATAAAAATAATATACTCACATGTGTATACTTTTCTTCTAATCTTTCTCTGCCTTCTTGGTGGGAGTAGTGTGGATCTGGGAGTTATTTGAACTTGTTTCCAGTTTCTCTGCTTGTTAGGATAAGGTAGTATGGATGGTGGTCTTAACTGTTTGCTTGACACAATCGAGAATCACTTGGGGAGGAATGTCAGTGAGATATTGTCTAGATTAGGCTTCCTGTAGCATGTAGTCTTTGCTACCCTGCTTTAAGCTCTGGGAAGACTGCACTACCAGCTCCCACCCTCATTCCCTTGGATCCATGGATAAACAACAAAACAACAACAATAGCAATAACAATTCACACACACACACACACACACACACACACACACACACACACACACACACTAGTTAATGCCTTTGCTAACTCAATGACTGGGCACTCCTAAACTTCCTCTGGTTCCCCAGGTAAAATGAGACAAAGTGGCTATTGGCCACTCAAACTGAAAACTTGCATAGCTGGTTGAATTTATCTCTTTCTGTTACCGCCTACTTCCTCTTTCCCATTTCTCCATTTTATCTCTGTGTCCTCTCTCGAATTCTAAGTTTCCTGCCCTGTCCACAGTCATTGGTCACTGTTATCTTTATTGATTGATCAAGAACCAATTGGGGAGCAGGACCTTAGCATCAGAACCACCTTCTACAGCTGCCTAGAGGGCATGTCAGTTGCAGTGGGAAGAACTACCTTGAATGTGGACAACACCAGTTCATGTGTTGGGCCCTGGACTGAACAAGGTGAGCACTAACCAGGAGTGAGCTAACACACTGCTCTTTGTTCTCTTATTGCCTAAGGATGGAGTATGGCGAGTTCTATCAAGAATCTGTCACTGTGATGCCTTTGCTATAATGAACTGTAATCTAGATTGTGAGCTGAAATAAATTCTCTCTCCTCTAAGTTGCTTTTGTGGAGTATTTTATCACCACAACAGCAAAACTAACAGATCTTCAGTCCATAATTCCTTGAGCTTGAGTTTTCATCACATAGCTGGGCATTCTCAGGACTGAGAGGTGGGGCAACACATCATACTCAATGGAAGGGGTCCCTCCTTCCATTGCTCATATCTTTGTTTTACCAAGGCCTAGTTCTTGCAACCACAGGGGATTGCTCATTCCTCCAATCTTCTTTAGCTGACTGCTAGAATCATCAGTCTTAAAGGGACAGAGAAGTCCATCCTATGACTCCAGCTTAAATTCCTTGCAGGCAGTTTTCAGTATGTTCACTACAGTGGTATTCAGGGGTCACACTAGGATGTAAGGTAAACTTTGGTAGGGACAAGCTGTGGTGTCATTTTTCATGAGGTCCATGTGAAGGTTAAGGATAGAGGCTTGTCTTTCTTAAAGCTGAGTGTGCCTCTCTCAGCACCACACTGCTTTGTTGAGAAATAGGCAGTTCCTTTCAAGTTCTAGCTAGTGTCAGATACCTTTCTCCCTTATCTGCCTCTGTACCCAATCTCTCCACGATGGCTCTCCTGTCATTTTCCACATCCTCAGGCTATATCTCAGACTCAGCACTGATCATTATTTCTCAAGTGTTCCAATAATCTGAGTCTCTCTCTTGATTTCTCCAAGTCTTTGTCCAGTATTAAACTTCAGTGTGTGGCCTGGAGAATTAAGAGTTAAAGCTACACTGGGCAGTTCTTGACTGCTTGTAACTTCAATTCTAGGGACATCTTCTGGGTGTCAAACTCACACACATAGACATAACTGAAAATAAAAATAAATCTTTAAAATTTAGTTTATTCTCAATAACTAATCTCAAGAAGAAATTGTGGGGTTTTTTGGGGAGGTATTTTGATGTCATGGCACTGATGAGAAAGACAGTGGTACTACTTTTTAAAAAATGCCTTTCAAGTATTTTGTATGTGGGATATCTTATTTCTTAGCATTAACAACTATTTAATGTCCTCAAGATGGCAGAAAAATGTTTATATATCATTTGGCATATTTTACTTCTGTTGCCACTGATTTTATAACTCAAAATTTTTTTATGCTATGGTATAACAGTTTTTTATGAGACAAAAGATTCCATTATGACTTGATATGCTAGGGTGGGGGTGACCGGGAGGGGAGTTAGTGACTGGGATATAAAGTGAGTAAGTAAAATAACAATAATAATGATAATAATAATAATAATAATAATAATAATAATAATAATAATAATAATAAAAACAACAACATCAACAACAACCTAAAAACATTCCACTCTGCAAGGAAGCTCCTTAAGCTCAGGAAGGGAACAACTTAATGGGTTCAGGAAGTCCCTGAAATTGACCAGACTTACTAGTTCCGTCCTCCCCTTAGCATATGTAAGCAATAAGGACTGTTGAGAGATACCCTGCATCAACTAACTTGCCCAAAGAGGTTCTAACCAACTGAACTACTTAACAGATATTCCTGAAAGTTTCTCAGTATGTTAGATTTTGTTATCCATGATGGGTTGAACCTTGGTGACGGAGCTGTCCTTGAGTCACTCTGTTCCTGTGAGTCACCCTGAGAAAGCACAGTGCTTTACTAAGCTAGACTTTGGTTGTATCCTTTGGTGGTAAGAGTTTGTTCATGTCTTCCCAAGAATAGTGTCATTTAAAAAATCCTCATTGTGCCAGCCTGCTTGGTGCATTGGCTCTGTCAGAGTATCAGTTTCTGAATGGTGAACTGGATATGAAAATCTACACTTTAAAATAGGATAAATATTAGAGCTGTTGTCATTTTATGTAGTTTAAGCCAATTTTCCTCAACTGAAAGGAGTTTTGTCGTCAAGGAAACATTTAGTAATATTTACAGGTTTTCTTGTCACAAAGGTTTATGTGTGATAGTGTTTAGTGGGTGGAATCCACAGAGGTTGCAGAGCCCTGTACATGTACAGCACACTCCTTGCTACAAAGAATTTTCTAATCTTCTGATCTGAATATCAATATCAGTAGAAACCCCATTGTAGCCCAAAAGATTATCCATGAGAAACTCTTGTCTGCCCGGCTTCCACCTTATACTACTAATCATAACCAGAAATACCAAATAAATATCACACAGCTGGGGCTAGCCTTTCAGTAATTGTTATCTTAAGGGAATTCCCAAGATCAAAAGTTGCTTGGAGAATTTTTCTAGGACTTTATTTCATCAGTGTGAATTTTATTAACCTCTTAGCTCATCTCACCTTACAATGTAAGTTAAATAGATGAATACCTCACTTCCTTTAAAAATTGGATTTAATATTTCATACAAATGGCAAACAGATATCAACTATTGGTGTATTTAAAATTTTTTTCTCAAGGTTTTCTTTACCCAGCATTTTGCTTCTTATAAATACAATCACAGACTAAAATGCTCACATGCATATGTTTATTTTTTATTAAGTATTATTTTGTAGAAATTAAATGTAAAGGGTATGTTAAGAATAAATATGTAGGAAAAAATTCTTTGTTCATGCTTAAGACCCAAGATATCAATTTACCTCCTTCATCAATCTTCAGAGAGCTATGGTATTAGGACGTAATTAGAAGGCATTTTAGAGCAGGAAACAGAAAAAAAAATACAGAAACTCTTTCAAACGAGGAAAGGGACCTATCCTTGTGTCCTGCTCCTTCTCACTCACCTTCCTTTTCATTTGTGGATGCTTCAGAAAAGCCTGGAAGGAAGCATGATCAAGCTCCTTGGACCCTTGCTCTGTGTAATGTGGTATGACTTACCTGTGGACTATCTGGCAATGCTCACTGAGAGGCTATGCTATTGTGTCTTTGGATGTTGCTACAACAAAGGACCAGGCAGGGACTAAAGGTTAAGCATTCATTTGATCTGTTTCCCCTCAATAAACAGCAGGCACACTTAAAAAATCCTCTTTCTTCGTTGGAGGTGATGATGGTGATGGTGATGGTGGTAGTGACGATGATCATGATGGTGGTGGCAGCAGTGTTGATTATGATGAGGATGATGGTGAAATTATAAACCTGTGCTACATGGGTGATGCTACTGGTCAGAGAATCAAATTTAATTATGCATTTAGCTTTTGAGAGTTAACCCAGTATAAAATGATGTGAAGTTTTGCTTCATGAAGATGCACTCAAGTTTGAAGAGAGAGAAACTAGGCTCTTGTTTGTATGGCGATGTAGCAATAAGCAACACGATCCTTCTTGGGGACCACAGAAGCGGCTGTCCTGGGTTACAGTCCTTGAAGGTATAGTAAGTTGTTTGTGAGGAAAGGTTGTTAGAAAATGTGCTAACCTCCATCTCTTAAAAAAAAAGACTTCAAAAATCAGTCTTTAATTACACATATCTTTTCCAGATTGAACCACCACTAATTTAACCAAAAACATGTGTGTGTAACAAAAGACCTCGTAAAAGGGACATTTGAGGTTTCACATGGATTTCTGCAAAAGACAAACACAGTAAAATCACAGAGTTGGCTGATGGACGCTCTGCCTTACTAAAGCTATAAAATTTTTATTGAATCCTTGGGGCTTATAAGATCCATTCATCCTTTAAGAGAAACTAAAGGTCTTAATCCACACAGGGTCTTTCCACTGCTTACCAGAGGAGTAAATCCTCCCACCTTGAACCGCAATATCTAGGTTTCTGGAAGTCCATGTGATCTGTGCATCCGATCTCCAAGGAGCGCCATGTAAAATGTGCTGAAGAAAAATTGTCTCTGTCTCTTGGTTTATGACCTGAGATGATACTGAGCCTGTAGTGGTAGTTGTCTGATGATTACATCCTGTTAGAAAATAGCCCATTTTCAATCCTTATCTCAGAGAGAATGCCAAGAGTACTAAAGAGATATTCACCATGTCACTAAACAATTGGTTCATATTTAGGGTGGATGAACTCAAGATCAGACGACAGAGAGTACTGATCAACCAACCAGGAGGTCCTGACACATGGTGATGCATTCCAAGGCCCCAGGGGAAAATCCCTGTGTTGTAGAGTTTTACTGAGAAAAATTATCCAGTCAGTTGAATTCAATAAACACTTCTTTTTCCCCAGTGAAGTCTAGTCACACTTCCATTTCCTTTGTCTCTTTTCATAAACTACTAACAAGAAACATTTCAGGAGTTGATCAGATTGAGGCACCAGACCATGGCCTTATAGGCCATAGGCTAGCAGAGATAGGTAGGCAGTATCTTTTGTAATATTACCCATGGGAAGATGTTCAGTGTCATGACAAATGTCTATTGGATGTTGAAGCTCTATAACTGGGGAACAGAAGGAGAAGGCCATTGCCAAACAATAACTCAACTCTTTCATATATTATAGATGTCTAGAAGATCCATAACCATATCCCCGAGCACAGCAAATCCTTCTTAACAGGAGAAAATGGAATTGTATAAGAACACTATCCTTTTGCTTTGTAAGCGCTTTGCTGATGTGTAATTGAAAAAGTGTGTGTTTAAGGTACATGGCATGAGGCTTCATGTATATACAACCCTAGTGTGGCTTTTTTTGGTTAGGTTTACAGTACCAGGAGTGGACTTTCAACTGTGAAGAGGGCCTCAGATCCAAGATTTTATGATCCAGAGTTCTCATGCTATAGCTTTGATCCCCAGAGATGATTCATGTTAGAAATGCATGCATTTGAGAGTGGTTCTATATCATTTTAAATTCAGTTTCTTTTATACCAATAATGGAAATAAATGTGAAGCTACTCCCTCTTCACACCATTACCCATGAGCACAAGTCCTAGGAAGCACTGTATCATGTGTGATAAATAGTTCAGTAACATGTAATTGAGAAATAGCCAAGTAAAGGTGACAGAATAATTCAGGGCCTCAGCGATGTTTCTAATATTGGTTTTCAAACAAAAAAAATTAAAGATCAACCAAAAAGCAGCCAGAACTATATTATCTATCAGGCCTTAAAGCAGGAAGAATGTCTACTTATGGTTAAATATTTATGAAAGTGGTACCCAGGGCAGGGGGAATGGTACCCTCAAAATTATTCTTTATAAGTTTAAGCAAAATCATGACAGCTAGCCAGAGCTGTAGAAAGAAAGAAAGGTTATCATCAAAAACTGATGACTAGCTGGAGATATGTGGACTAATGTCAGCAATAATTGGTTTTATTTAGTCAGGGAACTGAACTAATGGCACCAGAGCAGATAGTCAAAGGGAGTGTATGAGGATACTTTTCTCCAAATGAAAAAGGAACAAAGCCGATTAAAATCACACATGGCATAGGAAAAGAGGCTGAAGAATTTGTATAAGCCACATTCCAACTCAAAGTCAAAGATGTTCAGTTGTCTCAGGACTCGGGATGACATCTATCCCCACTACTCCTATAACCCTATGTCCATGTCCTGTGTATTTTCAGTAGCACCTATCTGGCCTCATAATACTTGTGGCCTTGCTGTCTTTCACTCTAGCAAGCCCTTACCATCTTAGTGTTAACTCTTATCAGCTACACACATGCCTAGATCTGTATCCCACAAGTTCTGTGTTGAAATGTCATCTTCCCAACAGTTTATCTCACCCATGTCTTCAAACTGGCCCACGCTATCCAAATTTTCTTATGCAAATATTCTGCCTAGTTTTCCCTATAGCAATTACTTTCTTCTGATATAGAATAGAATTGCTTTTTTCTTCTTTTTATTTAAAGAAATAGTTTTTTTTTTCTTCTAGACCAGGTCAGCCTCAAACATATAGCAACCCTCCTGCCTCAGATTTCCAAGTGCTGGGATCACAGTTGTATGCTACTATTCCTGACTTAATTTAGTCCTCATCTTAGTTTCTGTTTTGACCTAGTATGTATATGTTCTGAAGGAAATATGTTTTATTCATTCATTCGTTTTTGCTTTTTAGTGCTTGTATGCCTAAAAAGAATTAATGGCATAATATAGGGAATTAATAATTATCTATCTATTAAGTAAAAAGTATTTTAGATTTTTGAAATTGAGCGAAACAAAATTTAGGCAACTTGAAATGGTAGTTAACTGAATGTATTAGATGTCCAAGGCCAGGTTGGCTTAGTCAATGGTATGGATGGCCCAGATGGAGCATCTTACAGGGCCAGTCATTGATCTCAGTCATTTTGTTCTTGTCATGTGTTCAAGGTCATTTTGTGACCACTGGAAATCATCACAGCAATCAGAAAACCACATAAATGTGAGACTTGTTCTTCAGGATCACGGGTCATTTAGTCTTTACTAAGACAGGATTGTGTAAGGAAAATGAGATCTGGCTTCCTGGGAGAGGGCACAGACTACTACTGTTCATGGTGATATCCCTGGGCAGGTGGTCTGGAGTTGTGTAAGAAAGAAAACTGACCATGCTATTGGGAGCAAGTTCATGAATATTGTTCCTCCATGACCTCTGACTCAGTTCCTGCCTTGAGGTTCCTGTCCTGATGCCTGGTCTGACTTTGATAGATAATGTACTGTAAATCTTAAGCTGAAATAAGCCATTTCTTCTCCAAGTTTTTTTTTAGTTAGGTTTTTATTACAACAACAGAAACCAAACTAAACTAGGACAACTAGTCCATGCTTATCGTGTTTTAGAATCTTTTAAATAGTCCAAGGAACATTCTTCAATTTTTTGTTCCATGGAAGACTTTTTTTTATAGTGTGTGTGTGTGTGTGTTTCCTTGAGAATTTTAATACTACTTATACTTGTGAGAGAGTTTTTGTCAACTCGAAGTTACTTCATTTAGAAGATTTGATATAACTTGCTTGTTTATGGTCTTGCATTATTTGATGGTGGTATTTCTAGCTAGCAGCTCAAATTATTTAGAGGTTATAAAGCTACTTGATCATGTCATTAGTTTTATTCCATCTCAATATGTTATATTTTCTCAAGAATTTGTATATTTCAACAAGTCATTAGTGGCCATATGCAATCAATTTTTTCTACTTTGTATTTGAAAGTTTTTATTTGACTCTCTCTCTCTCTCTCTCTCTCTCTCTCTCTCTCTGTGTGTGTGTGTGTGTGTGTGTGTGTGTGTGTGTGTGTGTGTGTGNCTCTCTCTCTCTGTGTGTGTGTGTGTGTGTGTGTGTGTGTGTGTGTGTATGTGAATTATTGTCACTTCACTTCACCAGGCAGCTCATATATACATATATCATAACATGAAAACTTATCCCAGGGCTTTAGTCATTAGAACTCCTTTGTGTGTTTCTACTATAGCTGTGGTGGTTGTCTTTTGCATGGGTCTCTTACTGTGTACTTTCATGTGTTTGACATGAACTTGTCTCTTATGCATTTTCTCTTATGGCATAAATTTTGATTATGAATCTTCTTACTTCTGGTTTTCCTGTTTATCTCTGTAAAACCTATAGTCACTACTGTAATGATCTTTCTCATCTTTTTTTTATGGGGGTTATTCCTTGCAAGTTCACTAATTTCATTCAATTATCTGGGATCTCTAACTTGTGTATCTCAAATCCTTTGCTGTATTTTTCTGTGTGATGTCACAATGTAGAGATTTGTGTTTCCCTCAGTGGCTTAGCCTGACCTCGCAAGTGTTGTAGAGTTCTTATGAGAGAGTGAAATATTTTAGCATTCATATATTTTTATTAGCTATTTTCTTTATTTACATTTCAAATGCTTTCCTGAAAGTTCCCTATAGCCTCCCCCCACCCTCCTCCCCTACCCACTCACTCCCACTTCTTGGCCCTGGCATTCCCCTTTACTGGGGCATATAAAGTTTGCAAGACCAAGGGGCCTCTCTTCCCAATGATGGCTGACTAAGCCATCTTTTGCTACATATGCAGCTAGAGACACGAGCTTTGGGGTTACTGGTTAGTTCATATTGTTCTTCCACCTATAGGGTTGCAGACCCCTTCAGCTCCTTGGGTACTTTCTCTAGCTCCTCCATTGGGGGCCCTGTGTTCCATCCTATAGATGACTGTGAGCAACCACTTCTGTATTTGCCAGGCACTGACATAGCCTAATAAGAGACAGCTATATCAGGATCCTTTCAGCAAAATCTTGCTGGCATATACAATAGTGTCTGGGTTTGGTAGCTGATTATGGGATGAATCCCTGGGTGGGGTAGTCACTGGATGGTCCATCATTTCATCTTAGCTCCAAACTTTGTCTCTGAAAGTCCTTCCATGGGTATTTTGTTCCCTGTTCTAAGGAGGAATGAAGTATCCACACTTTGGTCTTCCTTCTTCTTGATTTTCTTGTGTTTTATAGATTGTATTTTGGGTAGTCTAAGTTTCTGGGCTAATATGCACTTATCAGTAAGTGCATATCTAGTGACTTCTTCTGTGATTGGGTTACCTCACTAAGGATGATATCCTCCAGATATATCCATTTGCCCAAGAATTTCATAAATTCATTCATTTTCATAGCTGAGTAGCACTCCATTGTGTAAATGTACCACATTTTCTGTATTCATTTCTGTTGAGGGACATCTGTGTTCCTTCCAGCTTCTGGCTATTATAAATAAGGCTGTTATGAACATAGTGGAGCATGTGTCCTTATTACCAGTTGGAACAACTTCTGGATATATGCCCAGAAGAGGTCTTGCTGGATCTTCCTGTAGTACTATGTCCAATTTTCTGAGGAACCGCCAGACTGATTTCCAGAATGGTTGTACAAGTTTGCAATCCCACCAACAATGGAGGAGTGTTCCTCTTTCTCCACATCCACACCAGCATCTGCTGTCACCTGAATGTTTTATCTTAGCCATTCTGACTGGAGTGCGGTGGAATCTCAGGGTTGTTTTGATTTGCATTTTCCTGATGATTAAGGATGTTGAACATTTTTTCAGGTGCTTCTCAGCCAGTCAGTATTCCTCTGTTGAGAATTCTTTGTTTACTTCTGTACCCCATTTTTAATGGGGTTATTTGAATTTCTGGAGTCCAGCTTCTTGAGCTCTTTGTATATATTGGATATTAGTCACCTATCAGATTTAGGATTGGTAAAAATCCTTACCCTATCTGTTGATGGCCTTTTTGTCTTCTTGACAGTGACTTTTGTCTTAGTAAGCTTTGCAATTTTATAAGGTCCCATTTGTCAATTCTTTATCTTACAGCACAAGCCATTGCTGTTCTGTTTAGGAATTTTTCCCCTGTGCCCATATCTTCGAGGCTTTTCCCCACTTTCTCCTCTATAAATTTCAGTGTCTCTAGTTTTATGTGGAGGTCTTTGATCCACATAGACTTGATCTTTGTACAAGGAGATAAGAATGGATCAATTCTCATTCTTCTACATGATAACTGCCATTTGTGACAACACTATTTGTTGAAAATGCTATCTTTTTTCCACATTATGGTTTTAGCTCCCTTGTCAAAGATCAAGTACCCATAGGTGTGTGGGTTCATTTCTGGGTCTTGAGTTCTATTCCATTGATCTACCTGTCTGTTGCTGTACCAGTACTATGCAGTTTTTATCACAATTGCTCTGTAGTACAGCTTGAGGTCAGGCATGGTGATTCCCCCAGAGGTAGTTTTATTGTTGAGAATAGTTTTTGCTATTCTAGGTTTTTTGTTATTCCAGATGAATTTGCAAATTGCCCTTTCTTTCTTTTTTTTCACCTTTTTTATTAGATATTTTCTTAATTTACATTTCAAATGCTATTCTGAAAGTCCCCTATAACCTCACCCCGTCTTGCCCCCCTACCCACCCACTCCGACTTCTTGGCCCTGGTGTTCCCCTGTATTGTGGCATATAAAGTTTGCAATACCAAGGGGCCTCTCTTCCCAATGATGGCCAACTAGACCATCTTCTGCTACATATGCAGCTAGAGACAGGAGGTCTAGGGTTCTGATTAGTTCCCTTTCTAATTTAGTGAAAAATTGAGTTGGAATTTTGATGGGGACTGCAATGAATCTGTAGATTGCTTTTGGCAGCATAGCTATTTTGACTATATTAATTCTGCCAATCCATGAGCATGGGAGATATCTCCATCTTCTGAAATCTTCAATTTCATTCTTCAGAGACTTGAAGTTTTTGTCATACAGATCATTCACTTCTTTAGTTAGAGTCACATCAAGGTATTTTATATTATTTGTGACTATTGTGAAGGGTGTTGTTTCCCTAATTTCTTTCTCAGCCCATTTATCCTTTGTGTAGAGAAAGGCCATTGATTTGTTTGAGTTAATTTTATATCCAGCTACTGCACTAAAGCTGTTTATCAGGTTTAGGAGTTATCTGGTGGAATATTTAGGGTCACTTATATATACCATCATATCATCTGCAAATAGTGATATTTTGACTTCTTCCTTTCTAATTTGTGTCCCCTTGATCTCCTTTTGTTGTCAAATTGCTCTAGCTAGGACTTCAAGTACTATATTGAATAGGTAGGGAGAAAGTGGGCAGCCTTGTCTAGTTCCTGATTTTAGTGGGATTGCTTCCAGCTTCTCTACATTTACTTTGATGTTGGCTACTGGTTTGCTCTATATTGCCTTTAATATGTTTAGGTATGGGCCTTGAATTTCTGATCTTTCCACGACTTTTATTATGAATGGGTCTTGGATTTTGTCAAATACTTTCTCAGCATCTAAGGAGATGATCATGTGGGTATTGTCTTTGAGTTTGTTTATATAGTGAATTATGTTGCTGGATTTCCGTATATTAAACCATCCATGCATCCCTGGGATAAAGCCTATTTGGTCATGATAGATGATCGTTTTGATGTGTTCTTGGTTTCGGTTTGCGAGGACTTTATTGAGTGATTTTTGCATCGATATTCATAAGGGAAATTGGTCTGAAGTTCTCTTTCTTTGTTGGATCTTTGTGTGGTTTATGTATCAGAGTAATTGTGGCTTCATAGAATGAATTGGGTAGAGTACCTTGTACGTTCTGTTTCTATTTTGTGAAATAGTTTGAGGAGAGTTGGAATTAGGTCCTCTTTGAAGGTCTGATAGAACTATGCACTGTGTATCCTGTGTGTCCTGGGCTTTTTTTTGGTTTGGAGATTATTGATGACTGCTTCTATTTCTATAGGGGAAATGGGACTGTTTAGATCATTAATCTAATCCTGAATTAACTTTGGTACCTGGTATCTGTCTGGGAATTTGTCCATTTCATCCAAGTTTTCCAGTTTTGCTGAGTATAGCTTTTTGTAGTAGTTTCTGATGATGTTTTGGATTTCCTCAGGTTCTGTTGTTTTGTCTCCTTTTTCACTTCTGATTTTCTTAATTACAATACTGTCCCTGTGCCCTCTATTTAGTCTGGCTAAGGGTTTATCTATCTTGTTGATTTTCTCAAAGAACCAGGTCCTGGCTTCGTTGATTTTTAAAATAGTTCTTTTTGTTTCCACTTGGTTGATTTCAGCCATGAGTTTGATTATTTCCTGTTGTCTATTCCTCTTGGGTGAATTTGCTTCCTTTAGTTCTAGAGCTTCTAGGTGTACTGTTTGGCTGCTAAGTGTATGCTCTCTCTAGTTTCTTTTTGGAGACACCCAGGGCTATAAGTTTTTCTCTTAAGACTGCCTTCATTGTGTCCCATAAGTTTGGGTATGTTGTGGCTTCATTTTCATTAAACTCTAAAAGGTCTTTAATTTCTTTCCTTATTTCTTCCTTGACCAAGGTATCATTGAGTCGAGTGTTGTTCAGTTTCCATGTGAATGTTGGCTCTATTATTCATGCTGTTATTGAAGATCAGCCTTAGTCCATGGTGGTCAGATAGGATGTATGGGATCATTTCAATATTTTTGTATCTGTTGAGGCCTGTTTTGTGACCAATTATATGGTCAATTTTGGAGGAGGTACCATGTAGTGCTGAGAAGAAGGTATATCCTTTTGTTTTAGGATAAAATGTTCTGTAGATATCTAATAAATCCATTTGTTTCATAACTTCTATTAGGGTCCAAGTGTCTTTGTTTAGTTTCTGCTTCCAGGTTCTGTCCGTTGGTGAGAGTAGGGTGTTGAAGTCTCCCACTATTATTGTGTGATGTGCAATGTGTGATGTTAGCTTACTAAAGTTTCTTTAATGGATGTGCCTGCCCTTGCATTTGGAGCATAGATATTCATAATTGAGAGTTCATCTTGCTAGATTTTACCTTTGATGAGTATGAAGTGCCCCTACTTCTCTTTTTTGATAACTTTGGGTTGGAAGTCAATTTTATTTGGTATTAGAATGGCTACTCCAGCTTGTTTTTTTGGACCATTTTCTTGGAAAATTGTTTTTCAGCCTTTCACTCTGAGGTAGTGTCTGTCTTTTTCTCTGAGGTGGGTTTCCTGTAAGCAGCAAAATGTTGGGTCCTGTTTTTGTAGCCAGTCTATTAGTCTATATCTTTGTATTGGGGAATTGAGTCCATTGATGTTAAGAGAAATTAAAGAAAAGTAATTGTTGCTTCCGGTTATTTTTGTTGTTAAAGTTGGGATTCTGTTCTTGGGGCTGTCTTCTTTTAGGTTTGTTGAAGCACTACTTTTTTACTTTTTCTAGGGTGTAGTTTCTGTCCTTGTGTTGGTGTTTTCCCGTTATCCTTTGAAGGTCTGGATTCGTGGAAAGATATTGTGTGAATTTGGTTTCGTCATGGAATACTTTGGTTTCTCCATCTTGGTAATTGAGAGTTTTGCTGGGTATAGTAGCCTGGGCTGGCATTTGTGTTCTCTTATGGTCTGTATAACATATGTTCATGATCTTTTGTCTTTTATAGTCTGTGGTGAGAAGTCTAGTGTAATTCTAATAGGCCTGCCTTTATACTTACTTGACCTTTATACCTTACTCCTTTTAATATTCTATCTTTACTTAGTGCATTTGTTGTTCTGTTTATTATGTGTTGGGAGGAATTTCTTTTCTGGTCCAGTCTACTGGGGATATGTAGACTTCTTGTATGTTCATCGTTATCTCTTTAGGATTAGGAAGTTTTCTTCTATAATTATGTTCAAGATATTTGCTGGCCCTTTAATTTGAAAATCTTCATTTTCATCTACCCCTATTATCTTTAGGTTTGGTCTTCTCATTGTGTCCTGAATTTCCTGGATGTTTTGAGTTAGAACCTTTATAACTGCAATTTTGCTACTGTTATGAATGGTAATGTAAATAATTTTGGAGATAGAGATTTGCCAATGGAGCTGCAACACACAGGTTGAGAACCACCCCTACTGTCATCTGCGAAGAAGGCCTTGACTGAGGAATTGTCCATAGGAGTTTGTCTTTCTTACTATTTGATGTGGGAGGGTGTCACCCATTGTGAGCAACATCATCACCCATGGTTTCTGCTATACTTTTTGATGGTCAATATATTTGCTGGTCAGAGGTCGTGCTGTGTGAGGTAGCAAGCAGTCTTGACTTCAGGTCTCTGCATTAGATTCCTGCCTTGCCATCCTTCAATAATGGATGGAGACTTGAAAGTACAAGATGAAGTAAACTCTGTCATCCCCTAAGTTGTTCTGTTGTTGTTGTTGTTTGTTGTTGTTTTTTTAAATCAATTTTTTTTCCTCTTTTAATTTTTGGTGGTTCACACCTATAATTCCAGTACTCAGGAGATACAGCTAAGTTGATCTTTGTAAATTCAAGGCTGGTTTTACATTCAGACTAGCCAGGGATATATATACTTGGACCCTGTATCAAACAACAACAAAAACTCACTATACCTCCTAAAATTGTTCTATAGTTCTAAGCAGCATCCTTGGTGCAGACACCATAGGACAAACCTGGGCATCTCCACTGTGCCAGCCTGTGTTGGTGGAAAGTCTTCTTCGTTTTAAAATGGGATATTTTATTTATTTACATTTCAAATGTTATCCTCTTTTCTGGTTTCCTCTCTGCAAACCTCTGATTCCATTCCCCTTTATCCTGCTTCTATGAGGATGCTCTCCCACCCATCCACCCACTCCTGCCTCACCACCCTAGCATTCCTCTACACTGGGATATCAAGACTTCACAGAACCAAGGGCCTCCTCTTCCATTGATGCCAGATAAGGCCCCTTCAGCTCCTTCAGTACTTCCTCTAACTCCTCCATTGGGATCCCTGTGCTCAGTCCAATGGTTGGCTGTGAGCCTTCACATCTGCATTGGTCAGGATCTGGCAGAGCCTCTCAGGAGACGGCTGTATTAGGCTCCTGTCAGCAAACACTTCTTGGCATCTGCAATAGTGTCTGAGTTTGGTCTCTGCATATGGGATGGATACCCAGGTGGGACAGTGTCTGCATGGCCTTTCCTTTAGTCTCTGCTCCACTCTTTTTCCCTGTATTTCCTTTAGACAGGAGCAATTCTGGGTTAAAATTTTGGAGGTGGGTGGGTGGTCCCATCCTTCAACCATGGACCATGCCTAACCTCTGGATATGCTTTTGACAGCTTCTTCCTCCCCTTTGTGGGACATTTCAGCTAATATAATCCCCATGGGGTCCTGGAAGGCTCTTGCTTTCTTGGCATCTGGGACTTTCTGGTTGCTACCTCCAGTTCCCCATCCCACAATGCTACACACCTCTGTTCAATTCCCTGACACTCGGTACATCTTCTCCATCTTCTCCCATACCTGATTCTTCCCCTCTTCTCCCCCTCCCCCTCTCCTCTTCCTCCCAAGTCCCTCTTACATTCTACAGCCCATGATTATTTTCTTTCGCCTTCTAAGTACGACTGATGCATCTACTCTTTGGTCTTCCTTCCTCTTGAGCTTCATATGGTCCATGAGTTGTATTGTGGGTATTCCATGCTCTGCCTAATATCTACTTATCAGTGAGTAGATACCATGTGTGTTCTTTTGTGACTGAGTTACATCACTCAGGATAATATTTTCTAGATCCATGCATTTGCCTGTGAATTTCATGAAGTCATTGTTTATAACAGCTGAATAGTAATCCATTGTGTAAATGTACCACATTTTCTGTATCCATTCCTCTGTTGAGGGACATCAACATCAAATTGGTTCTATCCAGCATCTCCTGTCACCTGAGTTCTTGATCTTAGCCATTTTGAGTGGTATGAGGTGGAATCTCAGGGTCGTTTTGATTTGCATTTCCCTGATGACTAAGGATACTGAACATTCCTTTAGGTGCTTCTTGGCCATTTAAAGAATATATTGATGCTTCTTGTTAATTTTGCTGTTAGAGGTAGAATTATGTTTGTGTGGCTCTCTTCTTTGGGGTTTGTTGAAAAATTACTTTTTGCTTTTATAGAGTATAGCTTTTCTCCTTGTGTTGGAGTTTTCCATGTATTACCCTTTGTAGGGCTGGATTTGTGGAATGATATTGTGTAAATTTGTTTTTGTCCTTTTTTTGTTTTGCTTTGTTTTTTGTTTTGTTTTTTTGAGACAGGGTTTCTCTGTATAGCCCTGGCTGTCCTGGAACTCACTTTGTAGATCAGGCTGGCCTTGAACTCAGAAATCGGCCTGCCTCTGCCTCCCGAGTGCTGGGATTAACGGTGTGCACCCCTTGGTTTCTTCATTTATGGAAATTGAGAGTTTGGTTGAGTATAGTAGCCTGGGCTGGCATTTGTGTTCTCTTAGGGTCTGTATGACATCTGTCCAGGATCTTCTGGCTTTCATAGTCTCTGGTGAGAAGTCTGGTGTAATTCTGATAGGTCTGTCTTTATATGTTACTTGACCTTTTTCCCGTACTGCTTTTAATATTCTTTCTTTATTTTGTGAATTTGGTGTTTTGACTATTATGTACATTTCTTTTCTGGTCCTGTCTTTTTTGAGTTCTGTAGGCTTCTTATATGCTTATGGGCATCTCTTTCTTTAGTTTAAGGAAGTTTTCTTCTGTAATGTTGTTGAATATATTTACTGGTGCTTTAAGTTGGGAATCTTCACACTCTTCTATACCTATTATCCTTAGGTTTGGCCTTCTTATTGTGTCCTGGATTTCCTGGATGTTTTGGATTAGAAGCCTTTTGCATTTTGCATTTTCTTTGAGTGTTGTGCCACTGTTTTCTATGGTATCTTCTGCACCTAAGATTCTCTCTTTTATCTCTTGTATTCTGTTAGTGATGCTTGTGTCTATGACTCCTGATCTATTTCCTAGCCTTTCTATCTCCAGGGTTGTCTCCCTTTGTGATTTCTTTATTGTTTCTATTTCCGTTTTTAGACCCCAGATTGTTTTGTTCAAGTCTTTTACCTCTTTGGTTGTGTTTTCCTGTAACTCTATATGGGATTTTTGTGTTTCCTCTTTAAGGGCTTCTACCTGTTTACCTGTGTTCTCCTGTATTTCTTTAAGGGAGTTATTTATGTCCTTCTCAAAGTCCTCTATCATTGTCATGAGATGTGATTTTTAAATCAGAGTCTTGCTTTTCTGGTGTGTTGGGGTATCTAGGGCTTGCTGTGGTGTGAGAACTGTGTTCTGATGATGCCAGGTAGCTTTGGCTTCTGTTGCTTATGTTCTTGCCCTTTCCTGTAGCCATCTGGTTATCTCTGGTGTTAGCTGGTCTTGCTGTCTCTAACTGTGGTTTGTCCTTCCCATAAGCCTGTGTGTCAGCACTACTGGGAGACCAGTTCTCTTGTGGAGGAATTTGGGTATGAAGATCTGTGGCACTGGGTCAGCTCTGGGGCACAGACAGAAACCAGAACGATTTTGTTCCTGATTGTCCCTCAGTTCCTGTGTCCTGATGGCTCAGGGCAGGTCCCCCTTGGGGCCAGGTATTTGAGAAGAAATGGTGGTCTTACCTGTGCTCTTAGGTGTGTCAGCACTTCTGGGATACCAACTCTGTCCTGGTGGGATTTAGGTATGGAGAACTGTGGCACACGATCAACTCCAGGTGCTGATCTAAACCAGAAGCTTGATCAGCTTTTAAAGCAGCAACTGAAAAGTAACTAATAACCTGCCATCATTGCTTTAGCTCCTTCTTCAACAAGATTATTTTATTTGTTCATAAGGTGTTGTTGGATTTTTTTTAAATCCATTGTGTTATTGTATACTTTTCTTTTGTTTGTAAACATCTTTTTTATACATGTGGTGGAATAAAATGGATGCTTTCTATCAACTGAGATTATTCAAAGTGTTTCCCTTTGCATAGATAGTGGTTATATGAATCATCTACTAACTTTGATTTATTGTCTTTATGATATGTATTCTCATTTGTGCAATTGTCTCTAAATACTTGTTGACTAATGTATCCTATTAGCTTGCCTACAAAAAACTTCAAATATGTTATTAGACAATGAAAATAATTTGAGGTTAGAGCTCACAGGCCTGGACTCATGTATCTTCCTTTATTAATATCATTAACTTTATCATCTGTCAATTCATTGTGGAGAAGTTCATTAGCTACCTTCACAAGTGTTGTAAGAAAGTATCATGGAGTGAAGTAAACCATAAAGTTTCCTATATTTATGGAAATTAATATATGCAAATAAATAACAATATTATGCTCACTCTAAACTGGAAATGGTGAACAAGTCTCTACAAAGGCCAACTGAATCTATGTAGGAAAGATAGGAAGAGGTAAGTTGATCCTCAAATGGAGGACTTAACTATTAAGAACACTTATGACCTTCTAGGATAAGAAGTTAAAGAAGAGAATTCATGAAGAAGAGGAGCCAAGAACTACTATCATTTCAGGACTATAAAAAGCAATGCATTAGGGGAGATGTGATGGTAGAAACAAGGCTAAGTAAGGAAAGAAAGACCAAGTCACCAAGAGGTTTGTATGCATGGATAATGAGATTCATTTTACTGCATATCATAAATAAACCTTTAAAGCTAAGCAAGGGGAAAAAAGAAAGAAAAGAGTGCATTTCTGATATTTTGGGACTGGGCTCTACAATTTTGCATTTTTATTGGTTGTAGGTTTTGTAATGGTATTGTTCTGTTGCTAAATGAATGTAGTTAAGGCATATGATTGTTTATTAAATTGATAGTTGTAGGTTTTCCAATATCCATAGTTACACGAGCAATTGGAAGGTATCTAAGTTTCCAATACCAGGGATGATTGTCCTCTTGTCTCGGACCTAAAGCTCAGAAATCATTGTGAAATAGAGGGCAGAAGGGCTCTTAGAGCCAGGGGACCAAGGAGTTAGCTATGAGACTGTGTCTCTTGATAATGCCAGAAGATATACACCTAAAGTCTCACCAGCATGGCTGCATGAAAAAGGACACAACAATAGACATGCCCAATTAGACAGAGGCAATCTCATGACACTTAACCCCACATAAAGAACTGGCAGCAAATAAGAAATGGCGAAAGCTGGAGAAATCGTCTCCCCAGAAATGAGCACACTGACTGGTAATCTAATATCAAAAAATCATACTTAAAAGTAACATTATATAGACCAAACATCTTTTATTTGTGTGTTTGTATGTATGTGCATATCCGCACACACACATACATATATGAGTGTAACAGCAATCCATGAAGAAAAGAGGCCATGAATTTAAAAGAGAGAAAGGAAAGGTATATAAGAGGGTGTGGTAGGAGGGAAGGGAAGAGGGCAATATGTAAGTATCATCTCAAGAAATAAATGATCTCAAAAAATGTATATTCAATAGTATTGTGAGAAATGGACTGGAAGAGACATGCAACCAGTGAACTAGAAACTGGCTAGCATGGAATGGTGAAGGCTTATATCATGGGTATCCAGTGTGGGGGATGATAACATGATTATCTGAGGAGTGTGCTGGGCTAGAGATTGATCAACTAGACTGGCAAAGAGATAGGGAAGCAATTGATACTTAATTTATAGACTTAACATGATTCACTGGGTAATTGCTAGAAAATTTCTATTTTCTAAGATAGAGTATTTAGAATATAGGCAGAATGGGATAAGTGAGCAAGAGAGAAGCTTGAAAGTAAGTGAGCTTGATACATAAATAAGAGAGAAGGATTGGTGTGATGATCTAAATTGAGATGTTCACAGAGGTAGTGGGTATCTTCTTATTCAGGCAATTTCTCACCAGTCATTAAACAGTAATGGGCCAGTCACTGGGATGAGGATATACAAATCTAAGAGTTATGCAAATAGATTTATTGACCCACAAAAATAATTTTATACTTATGTATACTCAATGAAACTTTAACAAATCAAAATAAGGGTAAATACAGAGCACAAAAGATAATATGTTATTTGGTTATTGGAAGGAAAGTCCAGGATTATAGCTAGTTTGATTCACATCACCATGAAGATGATTGGTGAGTCCATGGTTCTTGTTAAGATTTCGCAGGGAAAATTAGAAAACATCAAATTCTATGCAGGAATCATCAACACTCTTGAGATAAGGAAGTTGAGATAGGGCAGTACTTACTGGCAGGGGCCATGCTTTACAGATGACTAGGATTCCAGTCTCCCCTCTGCTTCTAATATGTGAGTGGCCTGATGTATGTACTCAGCTACCTTAAGGACAGCGCTATGCTCTGGATGTGCCTTATTCTCCAAGGATGCATGTGGCAGAGGCATGGCTCTAAGTATGGTTCAGTGAGTGGAACTTTGAAGAGATGAAGGAACAATGAGGAAAGTGTGAAAATCGAGGTATCAGGAGGGGATTATTAATGTTGTGGAATCAGTCACTTTTCTTGAGATCAGTTTGCTATGAGCTGAGACTAAGCAATATGCTGGATGTCTGTGAAGCTAGACATTTTTTCACTTCTCTATCAGGGTGAATCTTAGCCAAGTGGCTGGTGTCATGTGCTTAGACACCCTGTCAATAGCAATATACTTGTGAGCTAAATAAATCTTTCTCAAGGACAGAGCCTCAGATATCTTACTTTATCAGTGCAAATGGGTCAGTGGAGATACTTTTATCATTTGAAAACAGGGTGATTTTTATTAGGTTTTATACGACAATATTGAAGGAATCAGAGAAACAGAGTTTATATCTAGACATCATTTTGGTATATTGTTATTTAGAAAATGTTTTAAAGTTTCAGTGGTATTGGAAAAGAGAGTTGCAAGATGTGAACAAACGCAGTCCCGCCTTAGGATATAGGAAAGAATTTCAAAATAGAAGACAACCATCATCCAGCCAGATGATGCAGCTGGCTTAACATAGCAAGAAAAACTGCTTGTGAGTTGGGAAAATGAGAGTCCATCGGTGATTTTAGTGGCCGTAGTTTCCAAGGTCTGCTAGGCCCAGATTACAGTGGTTTGAAATGTGGCTTGCTAGTGAGTTGGGGAGAGCACTGTGCAATTATTCATCAAGGAATGTTTGTAGAGAGAAAGGGAACACAGTGCCAGTACTCTGTTTCCCTTTTAAGATGGTAAAAATTGTTTTTCTTGTGGAGAGCAGAGACCCAAGCAAGAAACAAATGCTGGGGAAACAGGAAAGATGATACACTTGCTGGACTGAGGTCTAGGAGAAAACCAGGGAGGTGATGGCTGGAGCATCTGCAGCTGAGAACATTGAAGAGCATGTAAGTCAGCTGGGATGAGGGCTTTACCCCAGGCCATCTCTACATGCAATCTCAATGTGCCCTCATGCAGGTGGTTCCTCCCTACGTAAAGTGAAGCAGGTGGTTGCCGTGGATGAAGCTGGTCTGCCTCTAGTACATCTGCAGTTCTTATGTAACAAATGGAACTTATCCAGAATCGAAATGCTCAGTCTCCTCAAACCCAGCTGGCTGGACCACATTGAATATTGAGGACAGGGTGGTGAGATGTTTCGAGTCTTCAAAAGAAGCCAGAAGCTTGGATTTTTATGGGAGGCATCCTGATTTTTAATTTTGGTTCGCATGGGGAAAGCATAAGCCAAGCTCAGCAAAAACCCATCTGTGTAGCAGACTTGGCCTATGGGCTACCAATTTCAATCACTTCGACTGTAGTTGTGGAGGTGGTAAATATCATGCATGAAGTGGTGGCAGATTATGCAGCAGGTTGGTCTAAATGGCCTCCTTACTCACTGCATCAAGAAGGCAAATGCACAGGGAGGTCTCTTAAAGATTAGCAGAAGAAGGGCTAGCAAGAATGCTTGGAGGGTAAAGGCCCCTATTACTAAAGCAGAGGACTTGAGTTTTATTCCTTGGACCCACATAGTGGAAGGAGAGAACAACCTCCCTCAGGTTGTCCTTTTACCTCCACAGATATGCCTTAGCATTTATATATGCCTCCACATACCCAGACATGCACACAATAAAAAATGATTACAAAAACAAAAGTCAGATGGTAATCTGTCTGTCCTATTCATTGTTCTATGTGAAGACAACAGAAAGAAGAGGGCAGGATATCCTTCAGACAACATAGGGTGTTTCCATTCCAGTTTCCTTCTTGGTCAGACACCTGCATGTCTGGATACCTTTAAAAATGCTCACACCCTGTACTTTCCAAACACATGTACTGTCTTCCTCAGCTATCACCAGTTTTCTTTGCTTCCTCTCTGTTTCCTTGGTCCAAAGCCTCAAGGGGAGTCTCAACAAATGGAACTTGTTTAAATTCTCAAGAAAGAGAGAGAGAGAGAGAGAGAGAGAGAGAGAGAGAGAGAGAGAGAGAGAGAGAGTCTAATCCAACTTCTTGCTTCACGTCTTCATCCTTTCCTGATAAAGAGGATGCTGGTCTTCTATGTTATAAAATGGAGTTTTATTTCCTCCATGTAATCTCTCTGGCCCAGTGTCTGACCTGGAAAGTATAGAAATAATGGAAAGTTTACATATTGAAAGAAGCATTCTTAGATTAGCTCATGTTTTGTTTGGAGAACGTATGACTCTGCCTGGAGATAGCAGAGTGAGGCAGTTCCTTTATGGTGTGGCAGGAATATTGTGGCATTTCCTAAACAAAATAGCTTCATGGCTTCTTGGATAGACTGTGTCTGGAGAAAACCTGCAAAGAGTTGTTTTGTAAACTTCACAGAAACTTGAGATAAAGAATGTCATTTTTGGCTTCAACTGCAGCCCATGACTTAGTGAGTACCATGTGTGTATTTGAAAAGATTTCGGAAGGAAACACTTAATCCTCTGTATACTGAACTCTATGTGTAAATCTTTAGTAAGAAACATTCAGTTTTAGCAGATTTTTGTCTTTATAGGTAATTACAGTTCAGTCTCTTTTGTGGGATAATTTATATGCATTGTTAGGAACAAAGATACAAAGAACACATGGATGGTCTCACCAGGAGCCTCCAAAGGCCCAGTGCGTCTTTTGTGAAGAGGCCTCCTTGGTTATCTATAGAATGGCTAGCTTAAAGATTTGTTGCATGGAAATATTTTCTTACTTTTTTCAAAACTTTGGGTTATGTCCAATTTAGATTTTATTAGGCACTTTTATTAAATTTTATTTGTTTGCTTTTGTTTTATGTGTTTATTTTGTGTAAATATCTGTAAGTGCAGTTTGTGCATGTGTGTTCGTAGAGACCAGAAGAAGGTGTCAGAAACACTAGAACTGAAGATACAGACACTTAGGAGCCGTATGTGGGTCTGGGAACTGAACTTGGGTCATCTGACAGAGTGGTAAGTACTTGTCACTTCAGTCTCCTACTAGACATTTTAATACATAGCACTGAAGCATTTTGACAATTAATTGATGAGTTTCAGTTATTCTCCACAAGTTTCTCTACTTGCAAGTAGTTGGGTCTGTTGGTTTCCCACTTGGCTGCTAAATTCATTTACCTGTGTGCATACGGAAAAGTTGTAGTCTCCAGGGACTACAAGAGGGAGCTTAAATCTTTTCTACAAATTTCTTAGTCGTTGTTCTATAGAACACCAATATGACTCAAGATGTTAAGGAGGTCTGCCAAGAAGTTCAAATAATCAAGTAAGTTGAGGAAATAGAGCATTTTGAGGTCACGCATCTGGGACTGCCTTAACAAAGAGAGTTTATTAAGGGCTTTGTGAGAAATCTACCAATAAAAGAAATGTGTTCAATTTAGTTTGTTCGAGCACTCCCTATATTTTGATCACGGGATCTCTTTCTGGTGGAATTAAGTGTTCTATACAAAAGGTTTAGAAAATGTTTCTCTGCACTGGTGATAACTCTTGATATATTGTACGTCAGATTGAACAATTATGAAAACAGAAATGTAATAAGAAATTTGGATGTCACTTCCTTTCTGATGAATGAAAGCCTTAGGTCTGTTTCTCTAAAATATGCAATCATCTTTAAAGTATGTGAGACACATGAGGGTTAGTTGAATGACCTAACCAGACTCTTCCCAATGTTTAATTTTGTGAGCCAAAACAGGCATTGTGCACTTTGGAAAGTGATGGAATAAATACAACGACTCCTTTATTGGCCATTTCCATGCTGTCTGTGCCAAATTAAAAGTTCCTAATGATACACCGCTTTGTCTTCATAGAGAGTGGGCTTTACTTTTAACGGAAAGTACAGACCTCAAGTATTGGCAGAAAATTGTCTCCTAACAGGCTTATATAGACCGCAGAATATGAAAAATTTATGATATTGCAAAATTGGATAATCTCTGTGCCAATATGCTATAGAGTAAACAACAACAAGACAAGAGACTCAGATTTCTCTTTCTATTGGCTTCACATACAATGTTTTCCCACAGAGAAGTGAAATATGAATAGAAAACACATGAACAAATCTGTTGCGTCCTGGCAGGTATACTTAGTGGCTTAAGGGTAATAATGTGTTTTCAAAATGTAAAATTTGAACAGTTAGATGACAAATAAACTAACATACATGACTAGGAAATCAGCATTAAATTTAGATTTTAAATTGCTTTAAAATCTATTCTATTCTGTTCTATTCTATTGTATTCTATGTATGTCTTTTGCCTGCATGTATGTCTGTGTATTACAGACAGGCAGTGCCTGCAGAGGCTAGAAGAGGTCTTCTAATCCCCTAGAACTGGAGTTGCATATGGTTGTGATCTGTGGGTTTTAGGAATTGAACCTGGGTTCTCTAGAAAAGCAACCAATCTTCTTAACTACTGGTCTATCTCTCCAGCACTATAAATCACTTTAGATGTGCTCTCAACTTTGCAGAATTACTTTAGGGTTTAGTTTCACATTATAGAAGTGGAAATGACACAGGGATGGGCATAGATATCTAAGGGGATTCATGCCTTCTGTAAGCAAAATATAAAACAAAAAATTAAAATATTTTGGTTTCTTAAATTCTGAAAATGATGAGGGAAGTTTGATTTATTTGAACTTTGAAAAAAAAAAGAATCTTCTAAAGCCATGTTTTTGATGTCTATGGAGTATTCAATATGCAAAGTCTAACGGGACACAACACAAATGGACCATGTGGAGCTACAGAGATGGCTTAGTCCATAAAGCTATTTCCTGTATAATGGAGGAACTGGGTTGGATCCCCAAAATCCAGGAAAAAAGCCATGTTCCAGGGATGGAGAGATAGCTCAGTGATTAAGAGCACTTGGTGTTCTTCCAAAGGACCAGGGTTTGAGTCCCAGCACCTACATGGTATCACCAGACAACTTCTAGCCCCCACATTCAGATGTATGTACACATACCTGCACACACAAAATAATCCTCAGAAATGGACTGTGGGTTAAGGAAAATCTGGCTGCATCACATTGTAGCCTATTTTTATGAGTGTGATAATTCTGAGGTGAGCTTTTAAAGAAAAAATAACTGCATAGGAAAAACTATGAGTGAACCCACTCTTCCTGTTTTACACAGAGAGGAGGAGGGATGAGGGAGAGGAAGAGACCAAGTGGATAACTCTAGAAGGTAGAGTTTCTGAGCTTACTCTTTGGACACAATTTAACAGGTCCATGTGGGAATCCAGAGTTTCCTATATAATCATGATTTCAAGGTATGATCAGCTCACCAGAGAAGCTTCAATGCTGGGATTGGATTGAAGGCACGCACTACCATGATCAGCTTTAAAAATTTGTTTCATTGTATTCCACCTTTGAAAAATTTGTTTCATTTTATATGTTCCACCCTTGAAATTTGAGTGCATCAGGTCTTTCAGGAATATTATATACATATATTTAAGGATATTGGAAGAAAAACATTTATTGAACCATAATATTGATACCATAAGTCTGCAGAGGAAATCTTCCCCTGCCTCTAGCCATTTGGCCTAACAACCTCTCCCACTGGTCTCTCTCCCATCTTAATCTTTATGAGTGGAGGCCTCAGACTCTCAAGTGACTCTTCAACTGAGAAAGCTGTTTGAGTTTAGTAAACCTCCCTGCTAACAGGGTTATAAAGTTCCTCTCCTTACACTGCTATCTCTGTTGAGCAGAGTGTTTGGTGCTTCTGAAATGACCTGTTGGGAGGGAAAACTTGAATGCTCAGAACAGTCTAAGTTTCTCTCCCACTCTTGTATCTTCCCACAGAAATACTGACCTACATTTCCTGATCATTCGTGAGTTTGGGACTCTGTAAGTGCCTGAGGTCACATGCATGTAAGTGATATGTGCCATTTCACAGCTTAGCAGTTAATGGTCTCTAACAGGAGTGGTCCAAGTTCCTGGAACATACATCACAAATCTCCCAATCCGCTCACTTTCCTTGGTCACCGATTCACGTGTTTATCTATTGCAAAGCCAGCATTCATTATCTAGAAACAATAAAATAAACTTACAGTCAAGTGCTTCCATAGAGTTTGGACCTGTTAAATAATTTTCATGTTTGTTGATTTCATTCATAATGGAACACAAGTGTTCACAGCCCCTTGCACACTTACCAATAGTCTGGGAATGTGGTATCATATGGAAATGAGCGTTAGTACTCAGAACAACTGTGCCAGTGGGCGTGGATTGCTCCTCTGTTTACCTTAATGAAAATCTTACTCACAGCCAGATTTTTTTTCTTCCTATTTTTGGGATTTGGCCTGAGGGATTTTGCAAATGTACACTGTGGACTGCTTCCTGGCACCTGCATACTAGTATTAGAGAGATGAGCATCTTGTACAATTTAGGCGAGAAGAGTGAGATTTTACAGCTCCCCAGCATTTGTTAGCAATGTGCAATGAGCTTTGTCTTGAGTACAATGAGCTGGTCTCACCTCGAGCTACTCCGTTTACCAACATTTTTCCTAGGGTGAAGGAAATTTGAGTCACACAAAGATACTTAAATATATGAATAGGTTTCCCAAGAGAGTAAATAGCTGCTCTTGGGTAAAGTGGCACAGGTGGATGAGGGAAGAGACTGATTTGTGCATCTCCCTAGTGCCATGAGGGGGTGTCCTGAGTGGAAGCAGCAGTGGACTTCAGGCTGTCCAGTCTGATGACAAGTTTTACCTAAAAGCTGATAGCTGTGTGACCAAGCACACCTCAGGAATCAGGTGTTGAGGGTCCTCAGACTTGAGGTGGGGATAAGAATTTCTGCTTTCCTCCGTCATGTGGCTGTGTGGAATCATAAATAGACAACATGCCTCTACATGCTAGTGATGTGTTATGCCAGTGTGTTCTGATGGTTAATTTAGGATCATTAGCGAAGTGTCATGAAACAAACTTGAAAAAGCACAAATGTGCACATGTTTAATTTCTTGAGATAGAGAGAGTGTAGCAAAGCTATAGGATCAGGAAAGTTCTCACTCTATACCCCCCACACAGGGGATCATCATCGTCCTTGACACTTTCCAGCCCCTATGGGGATTCTTACCTCCTGCCAAAGCACAGGTTTGGGTCTGGATAACTCAGCTCTTTTACATTGAAAAAATAGATATTTTTTTTTTCCAGAGAAACTTTCAAAGGGGGAAACAAGCATCCCTTACACAGACAGAAGTCACATGATATAGATCATACAGTTTCTCCTGAGCTGGATTTAATTAGAAGTTGCTGGAAGTATTTGGCATGCAGGCAGCTGCTGTCAGGTCTGCACAGGATTTCCCAGGCCCGGAACAGCTGTATGTAGTTTTCTTTCTCTTTCCAACTAGACCTAAGTAGAAACCTGTTCTGTTCTGGCATGGCTCTGCAGTCATTCTTGAGAACTAATCAGATCAGCTTAGGGAATACATGAGAAAGATCTGAGTGTTTTATATCTAAATAATCCTTTACCCTTATTTTGGTGACACTCTCTCAGTGTGCGTTCCCTACGAGCTTGTGAAAAGATTTGAAGGAGAAAAATTTCAAGGGATGGGGAGATGATGGTTGAGTCCATAAAGTACTAACTACACAAGGCAAAAATGGAACTGAATTTCAGTCCCTGGTAGCTGAGTAAAAAGCTGGATATGGTTGTATGCCTCTGTAATCTGAGACGTGGGGAGGTAGAAGTAGAAGCTTCACTGGAGTTTACTGGTAAGCTGGGCTTGCCAGGTAGATAAGCCTCTGGTTCAGAGAAAGAGACAACATTTGAAAGATGAGGGTGAACAGTGATAGAGCAAGACTCATGGAATTGACCTTTGGTCTCCACTTGCATGGTACACACATGCAAGCATATCACTGTCCCCACGTGCACACACATGAACACGTGGGAATGCAATCATCATACACACATACCTACACACAATTAAAACCAGGTAACTACATACTTCAACATACCCTGGAAGTGGTTGAAGAAGGTCACTCAACTTTCAAGGGTAAACCTCAAAACCCCTTAAACTCGCGTGAGCTGGTGCATTCTTTAGGTGGTTAGAGAGTGATATTAAATATCACACAGGAGGAAGGGTGTGGGCAGCTTCTGCTATCCAGGTGGGTGGGTTCCACAGAACCTTGGTCAGTGGTGAATTCCAGGGAAAATAGCCTTTTTTGGGTTCTCAGTGAAACAACTTTCCTTTACTAGGGGTAATAAAGGGCTATATAAATCTTAGGGAGAGGGTAGGGGTTTTGGGGGTGAGTGTGCAATATTGGATGCAGCTGAGGTGATGGAAATGCTTCATTTGCATGAAGGGGAATTCCAGGTGCTGGCTGGACAAGTCCTTCTAGAGAGAGAGGAAGTTAAGCCTGTAATTTGGCCACCAGGCTACATGACTACCTTAATGGTGGCAGAGGTGGGGGTCACACAGTCAAAGTGGGCTAGGATATGCAGACCCAGAGCAAGAAAGAAGACAGTCTGACTCCTGTCCATCCCAGGATAAAATTTTGGGGATTTGTCTACGACTCAACCTTACTCTTGCTCCTGACTGCCTCCCCGTGTTGGCAGATTTCCACCCTCACAGAAGGGTTCTTCAGTTGCACTTACTAAAAAGTCAGATGCCTGGTGACATGGTGGCTCTTGCCTAAGATCTCCACCAGGCAAACCAATGGGTCCCCATGGTTACAAGAAGGAAATGGTTATCTCTGCACGTTTTATAGTCACTAAGAGGGGAAACAAACTCTAAGCACATGCTTTACTGGTGATCAACACAGTCACACAGTAGACGTGCAGAGTGTATATATGTATGAGAGTAAAATAGTCTCTGAAGGTTTATGGGCACTATGATCTTCTGCTATAGGAGAGCTACCACCTCTGACTATTTACATCTCCCCAAGGACAGTTCTAAATATGGATAAAAGGTTAACCATTTTTAGCACTCCTGCATTTATTTGGGCAAGTGTAATCTACCTTGTTCAGACCTGTTAATCTATGATCCTATTCTCCAGCCTATTCTTTTTATTTGTCTGTTTTTACTGTTTCCCTTTGAGCATGGTCTCTTGTGGTTCAGGCTGGCATCAATATTGCTATGTATCCAAAGGTTTCCTGAAACCCTGGATCCTCTTTAATCTGCCTTTTAAGTGATGGGATCACAGGTGTGCATTATGTCTGGTAGTAATTTTTGTGTCAGTTTTTTTTTGGGGGGGGATTATTGGAAAATGAATCCAGATGCTCACACATGCTAGGCAGGCACTCTACCTCCGAATGACCATTCTAGCTTGCCCGGTGCTCTTCCTGTCTCCCACTCTCAATGTGGTAGTCCAACCAGCACGGGGCGGGGGGTATCATAAAGTCCACCAGTTTAACTACCCCCAAAGACAGAGTGTCTTCATCCCAGCTACTGCAATAGAATATTATAGAGGATGCGGCTTACTAACCATATGAATTTACTTCTTACATTACCAAAGGCTATGAAGTTTAAGACCAGGCAGGCTCAGTGTCCAGTGAAGTACTGTTTCCTTTCTCAGAGTCCTGAGGGCTCACTGAGGAGTGGAGGAGAGAAGAAGGAGAAAGTGTGTGGGGGAGAGTAACCAAAAACGAATTAGGCGTTAAAGAAGTCATATGGAAACCTACTAGGTTGTAAACTGAAGAGCATAGTTTAAAAGGAATGTTTGAATAGAGATGCCATGGGATGGATGGATAATGCTGCTCACAGGAACCATCGGTTATTAAGGAGTCACACCAATCCTGGGTGTGAGCTGCCTCCCTATGAATTGTTGGTCATGGAGGTCCCAAGGACCAATGAAAGTTACTTACGTTGCTATGGTATCCCTCTACAGCTAGTCAGTTAGACTTTACAGCTGAAGACGCTTTGGTTGCAAGATATAGAGAAATCAAAATGCAGCTGAGCTGGAAGCTTCATCCCTGTTAGAAAGCTTTCATCACCAAAAGATACTGTGCAAGCTGGTTGGAGAGTACAATATCAATAGCCTTACTCAATTATGAACTAAACTATCAACCTATCAGGCAAGATATGCCTACTGGTGCAATGGTCATGTGATTCTTTTGTCCCAGCTTTCTGGTTGGATTTGAAACCTGATCCACAGAAGGCAATTCATGCTTGTTACTGCAAGCTTTGTTAAAAGCCATGGCTAGGGTAGACACAGGCTCTGGGAGAGAACTTATTGTATTGTTTTTTTTTTTTTTAACAGATGGACATGGTATAAACAGTAATATTTATACCTGAAGACTAGTGTGGCCTAGGTAATAGAAGCTTCTCTTTGTAGTGGACAACTAGCCACAGGACTGGGGACAAGTGACTACTGAGTGCTTGGCTCTAGTTAGGACATCAATAATGCCCCCTCCAGGGCCTAGGGAACACCCCCAGGAAGAGGTTGTGGATAGAATGTAAGAGCTGGAGGACAAGGAGGGACACTGTGAAGCTGTCTACAGGTGTGGCCATTGCACTCAGCAACTCACAACAGCTGCGGACAAGATGGGGACAAGATGGGGCCCATTCACATCATCATGGAGGGGAGAGGAGTTCGTCAGATTTAGCTCTTCCTCAGTACTGAGGAGCTATTTGCAGATTGTGGTTGCTGGAGGAGAAGAGTGCCTTAGTTACTGTTATGTTGCTTATATTCTGGTGAATGACCTTTCACCCTAGCTCAGGAAAGCAATACTAATTTAACAACCACAATGAAAATGAAGTCAAGAAGACACAGAAATAGACTAAGAGGGACTTGGTGCGAAGAAGATGGGGTTCAGCAGGAGTGGGGGTGGAGTGACAGAAGGTAACAGCAGAGAAAATAGACGGTAACAGTGACCACTGCACAAGGGGCATGATAAATGGTAAAATAGGAAGTATAAGTCCCTACCCCTTATTAAAGAGTGACAAAAGAGACCCGAGTGGCCAGTGCCCCCAGCAACAAAGCAACTATAGGCTAAGAGGAAGGGGGGCTGAGATATACACTATGGATGGAAATATAAGTTAGTTCTGTTCTGTAATGAGGTAAACATAGTGAAGTATAGCATACCCTGCTTCAACATAGCTACAAGAAAGGGTGTCGAATGTTCCAAACACAAAGAGAAGGTGTCAGCTTGAGTCAGTGATAGGATAATATGCTAATTACTTTAATCATCACACTATATGCAGATATATGTAAATGTCATATATTATCATGTATGCCTTGCACATATTAGGGCCAATGGAAATGTACATTGGATACTGGCACAATAGTAATAACACATGACAAGGCAAATCCTGGATCTGGTAGTTGAGGCAGCTTCGTTCTCCTTACAGTTAGAAGTGAAGCCCAGAGAGGGAAGAAGTCCAAGCAAGTTACCATGTCTCATTAGAAGAGTTGGCCTTGGTATCCAGTGCTTGAATCATTGCAGAATCCAGATGTTTCACTGGAAGATGTCTTTTGAATGTGGACAAAATTCATTTTCATGAATGGACTAGTTAATATCTCCCATCCATTTACTTTAAAAGCTCTTTGAAATGAGAGATGGGATCCCTGGTCCCCTCTTATATCGTCTGAGTAGAACTGTCATTACCATGAAAGCAATAGTGCATGATTGGTGACTTCTACATCCTGCAGTAGACTATAGCTTCAGCCTAGTGCTCTTGGTGTTCTCCCCTTTGACCCCAGCTACTAGGCCATGAATAATCAAAAGCCATTTGATAGAGAGGAGCCAGCAGCCATTACTAACCATGAGGATGAACCTTCTGAGCTGTTGGGTTGTAGCCTATGGTGACTCGTGAAGGACGTCAGGTAGAGCATCAATACATAGTTGAGAAAAGATAGGATTACTTCAAACCTCTATATGTTGGGGTGTTATGACTCGAGTGGGAAGTGTTCCCCATAGGGTTGTGTGGAAGTTCTATTTTGTGAAACCTTTACAATGCTTAGCCAAGGGAAGCGGGTCACTGATGGGAGACCCCACTTCTGGGCTGGTCTCTCTGCATCTGTTAAGTTGAGGTTTGGGGAGTTGAAGCATCCTAGTATTACCTTCCAGACCTACCATGAACGTGAGTAGTTTGTGCCATACCCTTCTCATCAAGAGGGACTGTGTCCCTCTAAGAGACAGTATCTCTCCTTGTGATATAAAAAGACAAAAGCCTTCCTTTGTTATGTTGCTTCTTGTCAAGCATTTGGTTACAGCTACAAGGGGAGTCAACAATGTAGAAAAATGGTGCTGAGGAGTAGGGTCAGTTTCTGTGAGAACCTGACCATGTGATTCTGATACTCCCAAGAAAGTGGGGGAAGGTTTGTAGCTCCAGGCCAGGGAGTCTCTGGAACGCTGTAAGCAGAGCATGATGGGATGGGAGCTCAGAAGAGCAGAACATTCGTAGGAAAACAAGGGCTCCTCTGAGAGCTGGGCCAGCGGCCATTCAGGTTACAAGCTGACCAGGAATCCGGCTGTGTTCTGCTTATATTCTGGAAGTTTAAATGAGGCTGAATTCAAAAGTGATCGTCATTAGGACTGCCTTCCAAAACTCAGTGATCCTCTTCTGAATCTGTAAATGTTCAGTTTCCAGCTGTGCCCGTGCAGTGGTGAGGCCTGAGGACCAGCAGCGGCCAACGAAGTGTGAACTGAACTATTTAATTCCAAGATCAATAGCTTTCAGAATGCCTTTTTTTCCTCCGGAATGTGCAAAGTTTGAAACATAGCTGTGTCATCAGCCTGACTTAGTGACCCATTATGCGGGACCCAAGGATATTGCCAACTCCTGTTCTATACAGTGTGAAGGAGAAATGTCTCTCCTTCTCTCTGTCTCTCCCTCCTTCACTATTCTTCTCTGCCCTCCTTGCTCATCTTGTCTTTTTGTTTGTTTGTTTGTTTGTTTGGGGCCAGCAGACTTTGGAATTGCTTATTACTAAGACATTTCTCACTGCAAACGGACTGACAGAGCCTTTCTGCAGAGGGTGAGCAAGCAGGGTTCCTCACTTTCTGAAACACATTATGCTCGGGGGCCTACAGGAAACAAGGGCAGAAGAGAATATTTGGTCCACGCTTCATGAATTAAAGCAACATGCCTTTGCTTCAAGTCAGAGAAGTAAATATTTTATGTAAAATTGAATTGCAGTATTTGGATCCTGGCAGCTCTCTCCTATGGCTAAATTGGAGATAGTGCCAAGTTCACACTCAGGGAATTAATTGCCTGCACAACTTTCAACACAAGGTATCAAAAACATCCACATTAGCAACCTGTGCTAGACAAAGATTAACACATGGCTGAGGTTTTCATACTCTTCTATGAAATGAACCACTCAGTTTACTGTGTGTGGGAACAAAGGTGGAAAACGCACAAATTAGAGGAGCTCTTTGTATTTATTTCTTCTAATTCTGTATCTAGGAATACAGACAAATAAGGTTTTGCTTTTCAGATTCCAACATTAGAGGCAGAATTTACTTCTTGTTTTCAATTTTGTTTGTTTGTTCCTCTGAGATCTTGGTTGGTAACACAGGTCTTTGTCAAACTTGTTATTCTTGAACTTCATTCTTTCAGGTTCTCAGGTTGCAGGTGAGCACTGCCAGACTTCACTCCAGAATTTCCTTTTAATCCCAGTTCCTATCACTCATTCCATCCCAAAGTCAGGAGAGTGTGGATATCAGGCTACCTCCCGCATAAATGAAGCTCAGATCCTGGTGCTCAATTGGGGAAGTAGACTGTGGAGGGCTATCAATGTCCTTGGAAAGTTGTCACACCTAGTCAAAATAATGGACATTTCAGAGGAGGCCTAGGTGACTCAGTGTCACATATTTGGCCCTCTCTCCTGACTAAAGCTACTTGGCTTTTAATGGCCCAGTGACATAGGGGACATACATCACAGTGAGAAATATAGACAGAGACTACATTTAGACTCTCTCTCTCTCTCTCTCTCTCTCTCTCTCTCTCTCTCTCTCTCTCTCTCCATCTCCTCCTTTTCCCCTTTCTTCCTTTTATCATTTATAATTATTTATAAATAATTGACAACACAACTGAAATATCCTGGACCCATGGCTGCTACATGATTCACCTTAAGGGAGATGAATCTTACCATTCTGCCAAAGCGAGGATCAAGATGGAAGCAAGTTGAGAAATGAAAACAGTGGTCATCTGCAAGAAGTTGTCATGCCAGGCCTTCTCCATGCATGGGTTTTATAGTTTGCCTTTACCTGGAGGTGCTCACGAGGAGACACTGCAAGTGTGGATAGTCACATGTGATCATCCAGCCATGGTCTGCATGCCCACTCTCTTGCCAAGTTACCTTAACATCCATCATGCTTCAGTATGAACCTGAGGACGTCTAGAGCTTTATCTGAAGATAAAATCAGACCAAAAACTCCACTCAGAGCCTCCCAGACATAGCTTGAGGCATGAAGCTTTAGATCTCCTTGCTGACCAGCACTAGGCTGGCACCTGAATTGCAGTCCAAAGCTCTATAGGTCCTCTTCCTCAAAGAGAGCAATTTTAGCACCAGATGCAAACATCCAGGGTATCACTTTGCTGGCAATCACATTATGTCTTTTCTTTGCACATGTGCTGTGTAGGATTTGAAGGTAACCAGGCTGCCAGAACTAGCAGGTGGCATATTGGGAGGAGATACAGGTGTCTCCTCATCATGAAAATGTGGCTGTCAAACTTGCGTGAGGAACCAGCTCTGCTGTCTCTTTTACTTTGTCTCTCTTATTAAGGAACAAATCATATTTTATTAGTGGATGTTTGATGTGACAGCCCCATATAGGAGGCCTATTTTGGCATCTGTATACTTATTTTTGTCTAAGAAGATATGATATAAAATAAACATTTGGCTGATAACCCAAAAGACTATTTGAGGCCTAAATTTTGTTCTCTCTCTTCATCTAAAGCTAAGAGTGATTAAAACTTCTGTCAGTGTGTTTCCAAATGTCTTTTCTAAATCTGCAGTTGAACTTGCAAAGTTGCATAAATCTTTCTGATTTTTTTTAATGACAGTATATTAATGACCTTTATGGGAGAAAGGTGATTCTCTTCTATTACTAACATTAATACTTCTGTCCTCTTAAGTATTTCTATGTTTTGACATTACATCCTACTTTGTAGCTCTTTTTATATAGAACCAAATCCATAGGCTTTGCATAATATTAGTCTTATGTTTTAAACTCTATAATCTTAGAGATTATCAATATTCATTTAAAAAGACATGAGATGCAAATAGTGCTAGATATTTGTACTCATTTTTTATAGGATTCATAGAAAGCTCAAAGATATTTGTACTCATTTTTTATAGGATTCATAAAAGCTCAAATGTATTTAAAAATATTAATTTAGAGAGAAGGCTCACTGGTTGAGTCGTGCAGAGGAGAGTTGGGTCTCAACACCTACATTAGATAGCTCACAACCACCTACAACTCCAGCTTCAGGGAATCTAGTGCCATTTTCACAGTTCCCTGGGATTCAGCATTCATGTATGCCCACACAGAAACATGTACAAGTATACATAATTAAAAGAATAATAACAATAAGTCAATACCAATTGTGTCTCTTAGCTTGAATGGATGCAATCTTTATATTGAGTCTGGACTCACCCACAGTATTGTCAACATATGCCAGGTGTACCAGTGCATTTGGTGTCTGACAGCATAATAGATACCAGAAGTAGGTCCAGAGAACAGGCCCTCACAGTGCGTTTCTGAAGTCAAGTGGCCTATAACGCTAGGTGAGGGCTTGAACACCCTTGTCTCTGATAGAAGGAGGACACCTTCTGCCTATTATAAACAAGGCTGCTATGAACATAGTGGAGCATGTGTCCTTGTTACAAGTTGGAACATCTTCTGGGTATATGCCCAGGAGAGGAATTGCTGGATCTTCCTGTAGTACTATGCCCAATTTTCTGAGGAACTGCCAGACTGATTTCCAGAGTGGTTGTACCAGCTTGCAGTCCCACCAACAATGGAGGAGTGTTCCTCTTTCTCCACATCCTCTACGGCATCTGCTGTCACCTGAATTTTTGATCTTAGCCATTCTGACTGGTGTGAAGTAGAATCTCAGGGTTGTTTTGATTTGCATTCCCTTAATGATTAAGGATGTTGAACATTTTTTCAGGTGCTTCTCAGCCAGAGCTCTGTCTCTAGTTGCATGAGTAGCAGAGGATGACCTAATCAGCCATCAATGGGAGGAGAGGCCCTTGGTCTTGCGAAGATCATATGCCCCAGTACAGGGGAATGTCAAGGCCAGGAAGCAGGAGTTGGTGGGTTGGGGAACAGGTCTGGTGGAAGATATAGGGGGCTTTGTGGATAGTATTTGAAATGTAAATGAAGAAAATGTCTAACAACAAAAAAGAAGGAGGACACCAGCGATCCATGACTTATAGCACTGGAGGAATTGTATATATAGGGAAAGGCATCAAAACACTTGGTCACTGCTGTGGCACTGGGTCACTATGGCAGCCATTGCCATTATGAAGGTGACAACTTCATCACTTGTGATAAGATAGAGTATTTGTTGGCGACTCTTCACTAACTCCCTTCCAGGGGTATAGATGGAGTCCATGTTCTATTTCTATTGACTTTGGACTTGACCACAAGCCTTTCTTTGGCCAGATGAAGCATGGACACTGTTGGATTGATGGACTCTGGAATCGCTGTTGGAAGAGTTTGTCCCTACTGACTACTGAGTCTTTAGCTTGCTCTTGAGAACATGTTACTTATACAACACTAAACTCAAGCTACTTTCAGTCCAAAGTAGATACCATCAGCCAACCACCAGACCTGTAAGTATAAAAAAAAATTAAATGTTATATCACAAGCTGCTCATTTGAGGACCATACATTCTATGGTTATTTGATAAATGACTTATCTCATTTCTTACAGCACTGTGTGTAACATTGACTTAAAAGCATATACATAGTTCTGAGTCATAGCTTTTGATTAGGGACCTGACTCTGGAATAGGTACAGGGAATCCATCTTCAGCTCTTCTTGGAAATGAATGCTTGACTCCCCTCCCCCAATCATCTCTTGAAATTCAAAATCCAAAGGTAGTGACATTGATAGATAAGAAGCTCAGGTAATTTTTAGATCCCCAAGGTGGTTTCTTATAAACAACACCAGTGGCCATAAAAACATGGCCTCAGAGGGTAGAAAATGTGAATCAGTGTAGCCACTATTCAAATCAATAGGGAGGATCCCAAAAACAAAAAAATAGAGCTACCATATGATTCAGCTCTACAAAAACCTGAGCATACAACTGAAGAAATTGTGTTGGCATGTTTCTTAGTTAGAGTTTTACTGCTGTGAACAGACCCCATGACTGAGGCAACTATTCTAAGGACATTTAATTGGGGCTGGCTTACAGGTTCAGAGGTTCAGTCCATTATCATCAAGGCAGGCAACATGGCAGCATCCAGGCAGGCATGGTACAGGAGGAGCTGAGAGTTCTACATCTTCATCTGAAGGCTGCTAGCAGAATACTGACTTCATGCACCTAGGATGAGGGTCTTAAGTCCCACACTCAAGTAGCACACCTACCCCAACAAGGCCACACCAACTCCAACAGGGCCACACCCTCTAATAGTGCCCCTCCCTGGGCGGAGCATATACAAACCATCACAGCATGCAACAGATACCTTCACTCTAAATGTTTAGTGTATTTACAATAGTCAAGTTTTCAAATCAGTCTAAGTGCTACTAACAGGTGAGTGAACAAAGACATAACATATGGCACATATACATAATAAAAGTTCTTCACCTGTGAACAAGAACAAAACTGTACCATTTAGAAGAATATAAATGGGATGGGAGATCATTTTTTAACTGACATAAGCTAAATTCAGAAACACAACTGTCATGTTTTGTCTCACATGTGTACTCTAGAAACATTTAAAGACAAAAAGGCGGAAGGAAACTATTGGTGGCATAATGAGGCCTGAGGGACAAAGGGAAAGATAAGGAAGAAGCATTTGATCAAGACCCTGTTTGGAACTGTGTTAATTAAGTCTCTCATCTTGTGAAACTCACATAAGCTAATACAGACAGAGAGGTCCCAGAGAGCTCACCTGCCTCTCTATCACATGAGGACACCGTGGGAAGTTGGCAGCTTAATGGAAGGGTCTCTTACCCAATCCTGGCCAGTGCCCTCACCTCATCCAGTCTTCCAAACCATGTCAACTTCTCTTCTATTGTTTATAAACCATCCAGTCTATTTAGTCATAGCAGCCCCCAAAGAACTAAAATAGGGCTGTGTTGTAAGTAACTCAGAGACACAGAACCAATTAAAGTCTTAAAAACCATCGTAATTAGAATTTTTCCTATTATGTTAACAAAAAGCTAAAATGACAGGAAACTACTTGAAGAAAGAAGAGCTGTGCATCCTGTGTAGTTACAGTGTGCAGTATATAGGAACAGGGTACAGTACATCCTGTATAGTTACAGGGTACATTGAATCCCAAATAGTCACTGGGTGTAGTGCATCTTGTAAGGGAAGCCAAGACGGGAGGAGCTTGAAGCATCTAGCCACACTACATTACAATCCCGAAGAAAGAGAAATGTAACTACATTGCTCCATTTCTCCTTTTTCAGTACATCCATGCCAAAGCGGAAGGAAGGGTGCCATCCACCTTTAGGGTGAGCTCTCTCACTTCAGCTATCCAAATCTGGCAGTCTCTGACAGGTGTCCCCCTGGGTAATTCTAGATCCTGACCGTTTGATAGCATTAACTATGACACAATCTTCTACTGTGACATAGAACTCATATGAAGCGCAGTCAGATGCACAAGAAGGACAAAGCACTTTTATCCTGGGAGCTTCACTGTCTGTCTGCAACATCTGTCCACCTCTTATTCATAACCCAGAAACTCCCCACTTTGTCTGCTCTTTGCTTTCCAGGCTTCTTTTGTCACAGTTTTCCTCAGGATAAAATTTCCCTGAATTATCCCATTTCCCTTTCTTTGTGGCCAGGATTTTGGTCAAATGTGACTGACAATGGACACTAAGCTCCTATTACCTTCAGTCAGTGACCATTTCATGGACTCTCTGATGCTCTTGAAAGTCTTAACTGTGAGCCTTTTAACTGGAGAAATTGGGTTGTGATTTATGTGTGAGTTCTGAGTTAGAAATTTCTAGGTGCTCAAACATTTTGTGTTAAATTTTTGTCCCTAAGTAGTGAAGAAATGGGGCCATCTTTTTGTTTTGTCTAATGTGTATCTCGAAAAATCAAATAAGTAGCTCTGTTACTTTCAAGTGTGGGGTATGATTTTACGAAGGTTCAATATGTGCTATAACCCCCACACTTTGGTTTGTCTGTAGGCTGGCTCTCACCAGAGAGACTTTCTACTTCACCTGAAGCATTACAGATAAATGCAGCATCTTCATTGCTCTGAGTATGTCAAAGGCTTGTCTCCCATACTTCCCATTACTGCTCTTCTATTTTCACTGTTGAAATGTAGATTATTCAATCTCAAGAGGGTGTGAAAGATTGGGAGCAGAGGAACAAGAAGGGTGTTGGATTAAGTTTTAATATGCACAGCAGGAAGGCTGGCTGTGAAGTTAGAGCCTCACTGTGTGGTAAGTCACTAGAAAATTTGGGTCACCGTAGTGGTGATTCAATGAGAATGGCCCCCATAGGTTTTATATTTGAGTACTTGAGTGGATAGAGATGTTTTGGAATGGGTTTGTGGCCTTGTTGGGGAAGGTGTGTCACTGGTCATGAGATTTATTCCCAGTGCTATCTCTCTGCCTCATGGTTGTGGGTCAAGATGTAAGAATCCTCAGTTGTTTATTCACTTTTCCACCATAGATTCAAACCCACTAAAGCTGTAAGTCAAATAAGATTTAAAAAATTGTTGTCTTGGTTATGGGAAAGACTGAAGTTGGTACCAAAAGTTGGATATTTCTGTGACAGGCCTGGCCAACCTGCTTTTTGGAGATAAATGGAAGACTTTGGGCTTTGGACTGAGAAAGTAATTAAACATTGTAAGCTGAACTTAATGGGCCATCCTAGTAGGTTCTTGGAAAATGCTAGTGTTGATAGAAATTTAGACTGTGGTGGCTCAGCACAAGAGGTTTCAGAGGGAAATAATATTAGCAACTAGGCTAGAAACTATTATGGTGTTTTGGAAAAGAATATGGCCGCTTTCTAACTGTCCCAAGATTTTTGTCTAAGGATAAATTAAAAAGGAATGGGTTAATTTGCTTGGTAGAGACAATTTCAAGATAACCTAATATTACCTCTGTGGTATGGTTATTAGTAATCACTCTCACTTGGGTCTACAATGAAACAGAGCAACTAGAGCAAACAAAACAAAATATACACTCTAAAGAGAAAGGACCAGGAAATTTAATGTGGCGGCCAGGGTTTATACTGAAAGAGATGAGAAGATAAAAAGCCCAATCCATAATTGAATCAAGGGAGGGGTGCACTCAAGGAAAAATCCTACCCAACTTGTAAAAAGAAAAGGACTAAGGATTTTTCTTTGTTACTATAAAGGAACAACAAATTAAATCTGCTAAAAATGTGATTGACAGATGACACAGAACACCCCAAGTCGGTGGTCGAACTTGGCAGTGTTATCTATATGCCTCTGGCTTTAGAGTCATGAAAGGTACACGAATCGGTGATTTTACAAATGTGTATAGGCTGCTTGCGGTGGGCTCATGGGGAAGAGAGCAGTAAAGCTGGGATGGGAATAATTAAGTTCAAGACACACCAGAGTCCTGGAGCTGCAGAAGGGGCATCCAAGAGATGTTTAAGTGTTTTAGGTAGCTGGTGCTCATCCTCTGCCTTAAAGGGTCTTTCAGTGTTCACCAAGATCATTTCTGTGCATGGGATTTATTCATCGGATTCATAGGATTTATTCGTAGCTTAAGAAAAAAATGATATTTATATATATATAAAGCAAATTCATATTTTCTGTAACTGGCTTGCTTGCCTATTCTGCCATTCTGACATACTCTATTTGCCCTCTTCTTTCCTTGCTATACACAAAACTTTTGATTACACATGTAAAAGTTACCATTGACCTAGTGCTTTGGTAGTTACTCTTGTATAAGAAATATCAGTTGGCTTCGAGGAAGACGAAAGCATGTTTTCTGTTAAAGGCAAACCACAAAAAACACAATTTCTTTTTTAACCAAGGAACAGCAAGACACCTAGGAGAGAATCTCCCAATTTAAACATTAACTGTAATATACCATGAAAATAATGGAATAGTCATAATTCACTTCAGTTACATTGTTTATCTAACACATGATCAGTGGTGTGGAAATTGCTGTGGTCCATAAATAGTCTCCATATGCTGTCAGACTATTTACTCTGTCTAGCAATCTGCAAGTGATTTGCCTCATAAGATGCCCAGTTTTAAACATACCGAGGATGAGAAATTTACCCTAACACATGAATTTATACACTTTTTGATATAGCATACACAGTTTGTGTAATATTGTAAAAATTCACATATAGATTTGTCTGAAATTATACTTTGTTAAAAAACAAGCAAATTTTTAAAGCAAATGATGACAGCTCTTATTCTCATTTTTTAGCGAATTCTCTGATGCTACCATGGTGGTCGTGAAGGATTTACATATCCCGATGTTGAAACAACACATTTTGTTGTAGGCAGACTATCCCAACAGGTCCTACTAAGGGATGAAAATTTTCTTTCTGCTGATGAGAATTTTGTAGGAAGCCGAGAGAAAATGAAGTTCAATTTGCATTAATAAAACTTCCATATGGCTTCAAGAAGTGTGTGCATATGTGTGTGTGTGTTTTTTTTTAAATAGCTCGCTCTTTCCCACGATCATAGGAAGAAGATCATGCTTGAAGAATTTTGGTTCACGACAGCAATGCAGCTGTGGTTTTAACAACACACACCGAGAATCAATAGGATTGTGTGTGTGTGTGTGTGTGTGTGTGTTTGTTTGAAGTAAATACTGAAATAAAATAAATCAAGAAAAAGATAAGATTATGTGTAATAAAGCCAAAAAGATATGTCATTTTAGGGGCAGAATTTCAGTGACTTCTTTCCAACTGCAAACAAGGCACTTGTGAAGGTTTTCCATGTTGGATCTTGCCACCCTCTTCTTGTCAGACACTGCTCATGCAAGTAGGACCAGGGTCTGGAACATCCACACTCATTTTGTGTGTTGTTTACTGTTGTTCATTTTTCCATCCACGTATTTTCACACTAGCTATGAGAACCAGCTGTGACTCCAGCGATGTGATGGAACCCAAGAGAAACACATGCTAAGGCTTAGAGTATGCAAGGGAGGCACTTGTCTTGGGGCTGTAGTGGGATGAATAGTTCCCCTCGGGAATGTGTGCCCAAATATAACCACTGGAACCCATGATAAAAGTTACTTGCAAATGTAAACAAGAATCAAAAGCTGACACTATCATGGATTGTGGCAACAGGTATTTTCATTAAGGGGGAAAACCTGGGGAGAGAAGCCTTAAAGATGGTAATGTAGATAAGGGTGATGCTTCCATGAACCAAAAAACAGCAACATCTGGAGGATGCACAGGCATATTTAGTAGTAGAGGTTCTCAAGGGATAGGACTCTGCTGACGCCATTTAAACTTCTGGGTTCAGAACTTTGAAGGACTGTTTGTGTTTTTTTTTTTTTTTAAGCCACCTTGTTTGTTCTAACTTGTCACAGAAGCGCCAATAATCTGGTATGGGGTAGAAATTGAGAAGTCATCAAAAACTCAAAGATCAAAAAGAAACATAATAGTCTAGTGCAGTACTTTAATTATTTTTGGTATTGGGGATTAAAGGCAGGGCATCACACAGTCTGTTGCCACTCAGTTACACTCCCAGGATTGATGCAATGTTTTATAAAACAAAAATAATTTCCTCAAGTCCAGTTTGTGATCAACAACATGTTAACATTTTAAATGACAATAACATCAGGGAAGTTCCAGCCTGGACAGCTGCCTTGGTGGCCTGGGTAAAAGAATGTCTCCTGAATAGAATCTAGATAGCTCGGGGTTTTACCTTTAGTAAAGCCAATCCTACCAAGGGAGGAGAAGAACAATTAAGAGTTTCATTTCCAGGATCCAGCCAGTCACCCACCCATGATCCCCAGTTTATATAAGCTATATCACAAGATGAAAGCTCTGATGTGGGGCAAAACTGCAATGGAGGGCTGCTCATCTGACTTTGATTCTCAAGCTCTATGAAAGGGTTTAGTAAGAACCATTTTTTT